>JAESUZ010003854.1:0-16787 GCA_017311185.1 Proteles cristata cristata | reverse complement strand
TTTTTTTTAAACATCCTTTTTATTTTTTAAATTATTTTTTAATGTTGTTTTTTTTTTACAAATAGTTTGTTGTCAAATTAGTTTCCACATAACACTCAGTGCTCATCCCCACAAGTGTCCTCCTCCATGCCCATCACCCCCCTCCCCTCCACATCCGTCAGTCCTCAGTTTTTGTCAGCATTCAAGAGTCTCTCATGGTTTGCCTCTCTCCCTTTCCCCCACCATTTCCGCCCTTCTTCTCCCCCCTTGTTCCTCCGTCAAGTTCCTCCTAATCCTCCTATACGTGCAAACGTATGATATTTGTCCTTCTCTGCCTCACTTATTTCTTTTTTAATTTTTTAAAAATGTATTTCTGAGGGAGAGAGAGAGTGAGGGAGAGAGAGAGAGAGACAGCATGAACAGGGGAGGGTCACTGAGAGAGGGAGACACAGAATCTGAAACAGGCTCCAGTCTCTGAGCAAGCTGGCAGCACAGAGCCTGACGCAGGGCCCGAACCCACGAACTGTGAGATCATGACCTGAGCCGAAGTCGGACGCTTAACGGACTGAGCCACCCAGGCGCCCCGATGTTTGCTTTTGTACAGAGTCCTGAATGCCTGTCCTCAGATCCTGTCAACTTTGCATTTCTCTGGCTCTTAACAGGTGCATTTTCAACCTTCCCCCAGATGAAGCCTCACATGGCTGAATACAGTGTCAAGAGATCATGTAGTTTCTAGTTTCTGCGGCTGATCAGGTAGAGAGAATGTACGTAGTCAGTCAGTGATGCCCAAGGCGCACGTAAGACACCTGTGCCAGCACAGTCCCTGTCCTCACCGTCAGTCTTCGTGAACGACTGTTTGCATTACATTGTGGACACAATGATCTAATCACCTCTAGCCATGTCTAATGTGGCATCAAAAATCCCCCCTGCCCCCCCTCCCCGCCGAGACACCAGTTGGTAAGATTTGAAGTTGAAAGACTATAACTGAAGTTCTTCCTGAGTAATAACTTCAGAGTGTTTTATATATGTGTTTTCCCAATCACTGACCATTAATTAGAGGGTCTTTTTTAACACTGTTTAAAAACTTTTTATCGTTTCTGTATTTTTGAGACAGGGACAGAGCTTGAGTGGGGGAAGGGCAGAGAGACGGGGAGACCCAGAATCCGAAACAGGCTTCAGGGTCTGAGCTGTCAGCACAGAGTCTGATGCGGGGCTCGAACCCACCAACCGTGAGATCTGACCTGAGCCAAAGTCACATGCTTAACCGACTGAGCCACCCAGGTGCCCCGTTGTTTTTTGTTTTGTTTTGTTTTGTTTTGTTTTGTTTTACAATTGTTTGAATGTTTGTTTATTTTTGTGAGAGAGAGCGAGAGAGCGAGAGCGTGAGCCAAAGAGGGTCAGAGAGAGGGAGACACAGAATGAAAGCAGGCTGCATGCTGGCTCTGAGCTGTCGTCCGCACTGAACCCAATGCAGGGCTCGAGCCCACGAACCGCGAGATCGTGACTTGAACCCAAGTCGGACATTCAACAGACTGAGCCACCTAGGCGCCCCTAATTACAGGAGCTTCTGAATTTAAAGGAACGACTTGATATTTAGGGAAGAAATGAACTTGCGTTAATCTTCTAACTATTTTCACTCTACACTCCTGGTCCATTTCACTAGATGATTTACGCTAAACAATAGGTTTTAGACTGCTTTCGGGAGCCTACTGAACGTGGCTAAAGTGTACCTTTGGGACGTACAATGGCCTTAAATACATGGTATTAAAAAGGGCAAAGAGAATACATTATATGAGCATGCAATAGAAGACAACATAATTAAAAAGGCGACAAAATAAAGCGAAGGGAAAAGGAGAGATTTTTAATAAAAGGCCGTACCAATCATTAGGAAAAAGTAAACTAATCCAACTAACAGATCGTTTTCTCTTTTAGAAAACACTTAAGAACAGGGGCGCCTGGGTGGCTCAGTCGGTTGAGCATGTGCCTTCGGCTCAGGTCATGATCTCACAGTGGTGGATTCGAGCCCCGTGTTGGGCTGCGTGATGACAGCTCAGAGCCTGGAGCCTGCTTCAGATTCTATGTCTCCTCTCTCTCTCTCTCTCTCTCCCTCTCTCCCCCTCTCAGAAATAAACATTGAAAACCTTTTAGAAAGGAAAATACTTATGAATAGAGGATCCACTAGTTTATGTAATTTTGAAGGAAATAGACAAAAGGCAAGTATGCATAATAAAGAATATGAAGAAGACAGTAACAGATACGGTATCGTGTAGTGATATAATGTATATTTGCATGCATGTACCTACATGTATAATGTATATGTGTATACATACATGTTGTATATATGTATAATGTATATTTGTCTTTGCAGGTTTCTTTTTCTCCTCCACCCTGTCCTTTCCCCTCCCCTTTTGGCCAGACTGAGAAATGGTCCTGTTTCTCCTTCACAATTTGATGTTACCTTCGATGGTAATGACTTAAAACTGGTGTGAGCATATATTTTATTGTGCAAACTGGCACACCTTGAAGCGTGTAACGAGGCACTGTTTGTGATTACAGCAGGAGTCTGGGTGAAACCAGGGCCAGATGGCCACCCCACTTCCAACAACCGCGTAGGGGCTAAACTAGCTTAAAGTACAGTTTTGCACTCTTCTGCCATAGAGACCAAAGAAATGCAGTGCTAGCCTTTCTGTTCATTTCACTTAATGCAATTCCAAGCGTGACGTTACTGCTTCAGATATCTTACATTCTGAATATTTTCTCAAGTCAAGACATTTAAGTGATACCTTTCTAGAAGTTTCTTTTGTTTCTTAGGTTGTTCATTGACTGGTTGCATTCTTCGTAACAGCATAAGAAATTTTTGCTTGCTGTTTAAACCTGCCTCTGAGTAAATGCATTGGGTTTAATCCGTTCTGAACTTGAACTGTCCCTTTGTTCCTTTGTACCCCTGGAAAGTGTCATTTGGATGCCTTTAGTGTCGTCTAAGTGAAGGTCTGCTGAGTAATGTTCCCAACTGTTCTGTGTCTCTTCCAGGTGAAGAGCAACCACAGGTTTAAATGAAGACAAGTTGAAACCACGCAGACTGCTTTTGTGTTGGAAGTTTGCCTGTTGAACTTCTCTCAATAAAGTTTTGCAACCTTGTCCAAAGAAGTCTTGCACATCTTTTGTTAAATTTATTCCTAGGAATTTGATGTGACTGCAAATTTCACTTTCTGGGAAACTTGAAGATTTCTTTTCTTAATTCCCGTATAATTAACATATGGTATCCTACTAGTTTCAGGTGTATGAGATAGTGATTCAACACTGTGGAAAACAGTACGGAGGTTCCTCAAAAAATCAAAACTATAGAATTGCCTTAGGATCCAGTAAATTCTACCTGGGATTAGCCGAGAGAAAATGAGATGCAACTTGTGTATATTGCTTTTTCTTTCTTTCTTTCTTTTTAAGTTTAGAGAGAGAGGGAAGAGTGCTAGTGGGGAAGACGGGATGGGGACCTGGAGGAGGGAGGGGGGAAGAGAGAGAGAGAGGGAGGGAGAGAGAGAGAGAAAGTGAGAAAGTCAAGCAGGCTCCACGCTCAGTGTGGGAACCTGACCTGGCGCTCGATGCTAGCACCCTGCGGTCTTGACCTGAGCTGAAATCAAGAGTCGGACGCTCAACCGACTGAGCCACCCAAGTGCCCCTTGTACATTGCCTTTTCTACCCAGCAACCCTACTAAATATGCTGATTATACCGTAAGTTTATCTTCAGATCCTTTTAAGGTTTCAAAATGCATGATCATACCATCTTTAAACAATAATATTGTTCCTGCCATTTTATTTTAGTATTCTGTTTTGTTCCTGGCATTTTAAAGATGACAACTTTTATTTCCTATTCTCATTTTATGGCATCGGTCAGTCGCAATCAGTACAATGTTGAATAGGCCTGGTAAATGGGGCATCCTTGTCTTACCCACGATGAGAAATAGAAAATTTTCCATGTTTCCCCGTGACACAAAATGTGCATTTTGTGTAGATACATTTCATCAGAGAAAAGACATCCTGTTCCCTTCCAAACTTGCTGAGGGTACTCATGTTAAATATGTTGAATGTCAGCAAACACAGGGCATTGATTGGGATGATTGCAAGAGTTTTTTCCCCTATTCATCTGTTGATATGGTGAATTGCATTGTCAAGTATCTATGTTTAAGCCAACTTTGTTTTCCCAGGGTAAACAACTTGATCATGTGTAATGTGTGGCCCTAATGATTTGTTTAGGATTTTTATGTACGTCCTCATGAGTGACACGAGCATTTCTTCTTTCTTTCTTTCTTTTTTTTTTTTTTTTATAAATTTCATGTACTCTGTTGGATTTGAGTATCAAGGTTATGCTAGCTTCCTAAAATGAATCGGGATATAAAAGGCATTTTTCTGCTTTCGGAAACTGCTGTACTGTGGGTAACGGAGGGCCCGTCTTTCCAATTCATCTGGTTCTGGATTGCTCCTCCATTTTAAGGGCAGACCCTACATAAAGGGCAGTGACTGAAGGGGCGACTCTAGGTTCCCATCCCTTCAAACGTCGTGAGGTGCCCAGCTCCCCTGCAGGATCACGTGTAACGATGATGCCTTCCCTCTGGAAGCTACCTGCTCCTGTTTCTATGCTGGTAGTAATCTTCCATATCCAGCAAGTTAATATTCTTGGCTCTTCACTTGTGCAGATAATTTCGATCTGTGCTGCCTGTTCGTGAGTGGCTGACCAACCCAGAGCTGTGTAAAGTTACAGCAGCTCTGTTTACTGAGTTCTTTGATAACAACAGGAATACTAACCCACACTTACAGGGTGTGTATTCTCTGTTAGCCACTCCTCTGTACTAGGTTCTCTGTACATCTATGACATCATCAAATCCTTACAAAGAAGGTAAGTCAGAGTTGCCACAAAACTGACCATCTCTGACCTCAGTAAGAAGCAGATTTGGGGATTGCAGTTTTAACTTCAAAAGCCTTGATCCTTTCTCAGAGCAAAAGCTTCTGAAAGTGAAGGAGGAAGACCTGATGGCCTATGCGATGCCTTTAGTTGTAATCGGACGTTTATATAATTATGTGCATTATGTAACTATATAATATGAAATACACACACTCATACAATTTGAGTTAAAAACCTTCGTTCTTCGCTTGAAGGGTTTCCTACTATGTGCCACATAGACTTCACATGGTGTCCCAGATGAAATCATTGGTTAAAAAACCCCCGCTGAGGGGCGCCTGGGTGGCTTAGTCGGTTAAGCGTCCGACTTTCGCTTGGGTCATGATCTCGCGGTTCGTGGGTTCGGGCCCCGCGTCGGGCTCTGTGCTGACTGCCAGCTCGGAGCCTGGAGCCCGTTTCAGTCTGTGACTCCCTCTCTCTCTGGCCCTCCCCTGCTCACGCTGTCTCTCTCTCCTGGAAATAAATAAAACATTAAAAAAAAAACTAAGAAAAACCCCCGCTGAATAACATGATTATCTCGTGCTACAGAAAAATAAATAAGCAGAATACTAAAGCCATTTGGGACAGTTGTTTGTGGGGAGACAGAGAAAAGAACTTCTGCCACGAGCCTCATGATGGTAAAATGCTACATCTTCCAACACCTCTGTCCTTGAACGTTATTCAGGGATGGGAGGGAGTAGCCCCAGATCTCTTTTTCCAACAGAGTCTTCCATTTGCCTAACATCTCACTCAGAATCCTCCTTAATTGCCTGATTTCAACCTTCTACCCCTAGTCCTATACACAATGACATCAAGTTACATCTCTGAGACCCCACTTATAGCTTCATACCCCATGAAACAGTTCTGGAAAGCAACCTCAAACAAGTTTGAAAACCAAGAATACTCTTCTTAGAACGCACCCTGCTTCAGGAATGGCAGGGTATTCCAGAAAGCAATTATTTCTCCCTCTCACAGAGGTTGAAAAATGCTTTCTGGCGCAGGGGCGCCTGGGTGGCTCAGCTGGTTGAGCGTCTGACTTCAGCTCAGGTCCTGCATGATCTCACAGCTCTTGAGTTTGAGCCCCATGTCGGGCTCTGTGCTGACAGCTCGGAGCCTGGAGCCTGCTTCGGGATTCCATGTGTCCCCCCCCACCCCCCTCACCCCCGCCCTCTCTCGCGTTCACGGTCTGTCTGTCCGTCTTTCTCTCTCAAAACGAAATCAACATTAAAACAACAAAAAACAAAAAGACCCCAAGACAATCAGATCGGCACTGTTGTGTTTATCCAAAAAGTGGTTACCGAGAGCCTGGTCTGTTCGCCAGCCGTTTTGTATATGGGAAGGCTTTAGAGACTTAGCCGACACAGCTCCTAAATGGGGGCTGATCTGATAAACTCGCCGTGACAAAAGACAGACTGACAAGGGGAAAACATACAGATTGAGTTAATGTACTAAGGTCTACGTGACCCAGAGCGACGGTTAAACCTGAGCATTTTAGGCTAGATTTGGTGAAGAGTGCAAAGTCATGGACAGAAAGGTAAAAGGACAAGAAAAGACAAGGTCATGAACCAAGTGTAGAAAACTAGGGGAGACAGCAAGGCCTGTACATTCAGATTCCTTTTGGTGTTTTTGTGTCTTTGGAGGGTAGGATGCTCCTTTCCTCTGGGTTTAGAGAGGGCATCTTTCCCGTGAGGGGCCTATGACCTGTTTCACGGAAAGGTCCGGAAATCCTGCCTGTCCTTTCAGTTTCTCAAATTCCTACAGCTAAGATATTCAATCGGCCAAGGTGCAATATTTTGGGTAGTGTGTCCTGACGTCCTCATTGGCTATTCTCGATTAAGAGAGTGGCGCGTGTCAGGGCACCTGGGTGGCTCAGTTGTTTAAGTGTCCAACTTTGGCTCAGGTCACGATCTCGCGGTTCGAGAGCTCGAGCCCCGCGTTGGGCTCTGTGCTGACAGCTCGGAGCCTGGAGCCTCTTTCGGATTCTGTGTCTCCCTCTTCCTCTGCCCCCTCCTCCACTCGCATTCTGTCTCTCAAAAGTGAGTAAACGCACACACACACACACACACACACACACACACACACACAATTACAAAAGAGAGTAGCATGTGTCATCATCACTCAAACCCAAACCCAAACCAAACCAAACTGAAGCCCAAAAGATCTGTGAGCACTTGCTGGGAATCAGGCCCCTGCTCTGGGCTAGGCAGGCCCTGAGGACATACGAATGATTCATATAGGATGAGTTCTCAAGCAGCTCATAGTTAATGACCAGAGAACCATCCGGAAGATCACAGAGCACATTCGAAGACAGCCACAGCCGGGGAGAGCCAGAGGGTGCTCAGAGCACAGAGGAGAGAGCCCCGTGACTCAAAGAGTTAGGAATGGCTTCTCACAGGGGCTGCTTCACTATACATTTCCATCTCTGTTGTCATCCCTCTTTCAGTAACAACAACAACAACAACAAAAACAACAACAACAAACAGACAAACCCACCTGGGAACACCTGGGTGGCTCAGTCGGTGAAGCGTCTGACTTCAGCTCAGGTCGTGATCTCGTGGTTTTTGAGTCCGAGCCCTGCATCAGGCTCTACACTGATGCCTCAGAGCCTGGAGCCTGCTTCTGACTCTGTGTCTCCCTCTCTCTCTGGCCCTCCCCGCTCGCACTCTGTCTCTGTCTCTCTCAAAAACATGTAAACCTTAAAAACTAAAACCCTCACTGCTTAATTATCCTCATTCTACAGATGAGGTAATTGAGGGTAAGACAAGCTACGTTTCTTATTCAAGGTGAAGTCACTAGCCCTTGGTACAGCCAGTTTTCAGCCCTGGACTCTTCGAACCCCTGTGTACTTCTCATTATAATCATCTCGTTGCTTTTAATATTGTCTTCTGTCTTAATTCACATTCACCATAAATACTTTTTCTCGCTCTTCTTGTTGTTTTGGGTTTATTTTGAGAGAGAGCATCAGCAGGCGAGGGATGGAGTGAGAGGCTGAGAGAGAGAGAGAGAGTCCCAGGCAGGCGCTGCACTGCAGCTGCAGAGCTGGATGTGGGGCTTGAACCCACGACCCCCGAGATCATGACCTGAGCCGAAGTCAGATGCTTAACGCACTGAACCAGACAGGCGCCCCTCTTTGCTCTCCTCGTCCCATACGTTCTTTTCCTTAATTCATCTGGAGTTTGTTTATGTAGTTTGTTTTTACAGAATTAGTGCAGATCTGTGAAGATATTTTTTGAAGTGAGTGAACAATATTGCGTTCCCACCAGCAGCGCATGAAGGTTCTAGTTGCTCCGCATCCTTATGAACACTTGGGGTGGTCACTCATTTTAATTGTAGCCATTCTAAAAGGCATGTAGTGGTATCTGCTTGGAGTTTAATTTGCATTTCCACACATAGAACATTGTTTCATTTGTTAATAATTTTCCATGTATATTCTTTTTTGTTTAAATATCCTGGAGAATTGTTTTTGGATGGTTTCTGATCTTTTTTGTCTGATTTCATTTATTTAGTTATTTATGTATTTATGTGTGTATGTTTGTATGTATGTGTGTGTATGCATTTACATCTGAAATTTTACTCTGATATACCTTTGTGTATGCCTTTATTGATTGTCTTGTAATCTCATACCTTTCCTTTTTTTCTAATTTTTATTTTTAACTTACATTCAAGGTAGGTAGCATAATGCCCCTTACCCCAGTTAGCCCATTCCCTTTTCACAACCCTTCGGTAACCTTCTGCTGTTCTCCATATTTAAGAAACTCTTTTGTTTTGTCCCCCTCTCTGTTTTTATGTTATTTTTGCTTGCTTCCTTTATGTTCATCTGTTTTGTATGTTAAAGTCCTCATACGAGTGTAGTCCGTTGATATTTGTCTTTCTCCAAGTGACTATATTCGCTTAGTATTTTATCCTCTTCTTCCATCCATGTAGTCTAAAATGGCAAGATTTCATTTTTTTGATTGCTGAGTAATACTCCCTTGTATTTATATACCACATCATGTTTATCCATTCATACATCAACGGACACTTGTACTCTTTACATACTTTGGCCTTTGTTGATCGTGCTGTTGTAAACATTCGGGTTCATGCCTTTCTTTTTTCCGCAGCATTTATTTTTTTTATAATTTCTCTGCCTTTTTCCTCTGTTCTCAGTAACCGGACATTTTCTTTTTTTAATGTTTTAAGGTGTGTTTTTTTATTTTTGAGAAGAGAGGGAGAGAGAATGGCAGTGCACACGAGGGAAGGGCAGAAGGAGAGAGAGAGAGGGTGTTAGAGAATCCCAATTAGGCTCTGCACTGTCAGCAGAGAGCCAGATGCAGGGTTTGATCTGTGAGATCCTGACCTGAGCTGAAATAGAGCTGGGCACTTAACAGACTGATTCACCCAGGAACCCCTCGAAATTAGCTTAATCTAATCATGGTTTGCCATTACTAAGACTTTATTCATTTTAAAGTATTTTACTTATTTTTTAAAAGTAATCTCCCAATGTGGGGCTCAAATTTACAACTCTGAGGTTAGAGTTGTACACTCTACCAAGTGAGCTAGCCAAGTGCCCACAAGACTTTATATTTTATTGTTTCACTCATTTTGTCTGTTTTTTCAACTCTATGGAAGATTTGCTCCTGTATTTTTTTTTCAGTTTAACTTCACGTTTTGAGGATGAGCAGGAGGCAGTTAGGGAGCCACAGTTTTCTGTGGGCATCTGGGGTGGGGAGTGAGCAGCAGAGTGTGAATGCTGTAGGTGTCTGGACCAGGACTTCTGGATCCCTCAACACTTGCCAGCCCCAATCAATACTTGCCAGCCACCAGGTGTCCCCTTCACCTCCCTAAGGAATGTGGTGGAGACCCTCTCAAAACAAAGGAAGGTGACATGTAGCGTGGCCCAATCAATTCTTATACACATATGCATAGCCCTGACACAACTCTGTAACTTGGACTGTGTCCAATCAGACTATATGTGTCACCATATATGGGAGACAAAAAAGTAGAAATTGCATAAAAGTTTACACCCCACTGCATTCGGGGCTCAGCCTTTTTGGGATTTTAGTCTGCTGAGCCTGTGCCAGTACGAAAAAAAGCTGCTTCCTGGAAAGAAGACCATGGTGTCCTATCTCTCTGGGCAAGAATCCTGTTACGCAGAAGCCTCTTTTTAATTTTTTAAAATATTTATTTATTTTTGAGAGAGAGAGAGAGAGAGAGAGAGCGAGAGAGAGAGAGAGAGAGAGAGAATGTGTGGAGGAGGGGCAGAAAGAGAGAGAGAGGGAGACACAGAATCTGAAGCAGGCTTCAGGCTCTGAGCTGTCAGCACAGAGTCTGATGCGGGGCTTGAACTCATGAACCATGAGATCATGACCTGAGCCAAAGTCAGATGCTTAACCAACTGAGCCACTCAGGTGCCCCTGGGAGCCTATTTTTTAAAAAAAATATGTTTATTTTTTGAGCAAATCTGAGGACTCTAGATGCTGGTGACGATGTGGAGAAACGGGCACCCTCTTACACTGTTGGCGGGAATGTAAACTGGTGCAGCCCCTCTGGAAAACAGTGTGGAGGTTCCTCAAAAAATTAACACTAGAACTCTCCCCTATGACCCAGCAATAGCACTGCTAGGAATTTACCCAAGGGATACAGTAGTGCTGATGCATAGGAGCACATGGACCCTAATGTTCATAGCAGCACTCTCAACAATAGCCAAAACATGAAAGAGCCTAAGTGTCCATCAACGGACGGATGGATCAAAAGATGTGGTTTGTCTACACAATGGAATACTACATGACGATGAGAAACAATGAAATCTGGCCATGTGTAGCAACATGGATGGAACTGGAGGGTGTTATGCTGAGCGAAATAAGTCAGGCAGAGAAGGACAGTTACCATATGTTTGCACATATAGGAGGATTAGGAGGAACTTAACGGAGGACTGTGGGGGAGAAGAAGAGAGGAAATAGGGGGGGAGAGGGAGGGAGGCAAACCATGAGAGACTCTTGAATGTTGAGAACAAACTGAGGACTGATGGGTATGGGGGGAGGGGGGGGGGATGGGCATGGAGGAGGGCACTTGTGGGGATGAGCACTGGGTGTTATATGGAAACCAACTTGACAATAAACTATTTAAAAAGGAAAAAATAAAAAATAAAAGTTATGTTTATTTTTGAGATATATGTGTGTGTGTATATACATATATATACACACACATATATATATAGAGAGAGAGAGAGAGAGAGAAAGAGAGACAGAGAGAGAGAGAGAGAGAGAGCACAAGTGGGGGAGGGGCAGAGAGAGAGGGAGATACAGAATCCAAAACAGGCTCCAGGCTCCAAGAAATCAGCATAGTACCTGACACAGGGCTTGGCCTCATGAAATGTGAGATCATGACCTAAGCCAAAGTCAGATACTTAACTGACTGAGCTACCCAGGTGCCCCTCCGGGAGCCTCTTTAATCCCCTCCTTCAGCCCTAGTCACGGGCCTTAGTTATATCCCATTTTTGTCCTGTCAATCAGCACCCCAGGAGGACCCACCATCGACCTTTCCTGCTCCCTGCGAGTGCACAACATCGTGTAGGAGAAAGGTCATCTTGCCACCATGCAGGAGTCTGTCATAAAGTCCTTGTTAGGGAGGAACTGAAAATTCTCCAGGATCCAAGTGAAACTCCAGCCCTGGACTAGGGGTCCAGGGTCATTCTCCAAGGCTGGGGGTAAAGGGAAGGTTTTCTGAGAGGAGGAGCTGGGGTTGGGATGACACTGTGCAGGGTTGGGTCTGTGAAGGGACCCTGGGGTTACTGAGGGAACATGATTGGAGGAGTGTTCCAGTTGCTGGCCTCTGGCTGGCTGTGCCCCAAGGCAGTTGGACAGCTTGGGTCTGTCATCTATCTTGTCTGGACCTGAGTGACCTCATCCGTTACCCCCTTAGGGTTTTCTTCTAAGGGGGCCTAGTGAAGATTAAGTGAGATGGCACCTGTGAAGTGTTTGGGATTAGCCATAAAAAAGAGGGAAATCCTGCCATTTGCAATAACATGGATGGCCCCAGAGGGCATTATGCTAAGTGAAATAAGTCAGACAGAGGAAGACCCATACTGTATTATCTCACTTCTCTGGGGGAATCTAAAAAAAGCAAACTCATAGAAACAGAGAACAAATTGCTGGTTGCCAGTGGTGGGGGGTTGGAGGCTGGAGAATGGGTGAAGGGGGTCAAAAGTACAAACTTCCAGTTTTAAAATAAATAAGTTCTGGAGGTCTAATGTATAGCATTATGACTATTGTTAACACTACTGTATTGTGTATTTGAAAGTTGTTAAAGGGGGCACCTGGGTGACTCAGTCAGTTGTGTCTAACTTCAGCTCAGGTCATGATCTCACAGATCTCTGCTGTCAACACAGAGCCCACTTCAGTTCCTCTATCCCACTTCAAGGATCCTCTGTCTCTGTCTTTCTCTGACCCTTCCAGCTTGCATACTCTCTCTCTCTCTCTATCTGTCTGTCTGCCTTTCTCGCTCTCTTTCTCACTCACATAGATAAACATTAAAAAAAGAAAGTTGTTGGGGCGCCTGGATGGCTCAGTCAGTTAAACATCAGACTTTGGCTCAGATCATGATCTCATGGTTCATGGGTTCAAGCCCCGCGTCCAGTTCTGTGCTGACAGCTCAGAGCCTGGAGCCTGCTTCAGATTGTGTCTCCCCCTCTCTCTGCCCCTCTCCCCACTCATGCTTTATCTGTCTCTCTCAAAAATAAAATAAACATTGAATTTTTTTTTTTAAAAAAGAAAGTTGTTATGCTGAGCGAAATAAGTCAGGCAGAGAAGGACAAATATCATATGTTTGCACGTATAGGAGGATTAGGAGGAACTTACCTGAGGAACAAGGGGGAGAAGAACGGGGGAAATGGTGGGGGAAAGGGAGAGGCAAACCATGAGAGACTCTTGAATGCTGACAAAAACTGAGGACGGATGGATGTGGGGGGGAGGGGGGAATGGGCATGGAGGAGGACACTTATGGGGATGAGCACTGAGTGTTATGTGGAAACTAATTTGACAATAAACTATTTGTAAAAAAAAAAAAAGTTGTTAGAGATTAGATCTCAAGGGCACCTGGGTGGCTCAATCAGGCATCTGACTTTGGCTCAGGTCATGATCTCATGGTTTGTGAGTTTGATCTGGGCATCAGGCTCTATGCTGACAGCTCAGAGCCTGGAGCCTACTTCAGATTCTGTGTCTCCTTCTCTCTCTGCTCCTCCCCTGCTCAAGCTCTGTCTCTCTCTCTCTCAAAAATAAACATTTAGAAAAGAGATTAGATCTTAAAAATTCTCATCACAAGAAAAAAATTATAGCTATGTGAAGTGATGTATGTTAACAAAACTTACTGTGGTGATCATTTAGCAATATATACATATATCAAATCATTATGTTGCACACTTTAAAATTATACAATGTTACATGCCAATCATATCTCAGTAAAGCTAGAAAAAAAAAAGAAGTGCTTAGAACCCTGCAGATCAAATAGATCTATGGTTACCTAAAGTAAAGTTATGTTTTTAATTTAAAATTTAAAACTGTCATGATTTTTTTTTACCACATCTCATTGAATCTCAGATACTATAGATTGTGTCTCACATTGCTGTTTTAGGTAATACTTAAGAAAGGAAAGAATGCTGCTGATTAACTATGACCCAATGCTTTCTCATCTCAGTGACTATAAGATTAAATCTTGATTTTTGGTATGTTGAAGTGTGAAAAGAGGGCATTTTAGATTTGATAAAATACGGTATTTTCCACGGTTTATTTTTATAGTTATCTTTATCTTTATAGTGGCAATATATTGTTTTTAATGTTTTGTAGTGATAGAATCTTTTCAAGATACTTCATTGAAGAACAAGAGTGATTTGAACTTATTCGAGATGACTATCTTAGTCTGAATGGGGTCCTCGCCCTTCAGCCTCTCCCAGCTGCCCTGAAGGATCTTTCTGGAGTCAGGTGCACAGAGGCTTGCTCCCCATTGGTGCCCACACTGAAGGTACTGTGGATTCCTGCTTCAAAATGGAAGGGGGAGGAGTTAGCCACCAACTGAGTACCTGCTCAAGGATGCCCACACAATGTCAGGTACATCCCGATTGCTGGGAACCTCAGTCCCACAAGCATCACACAACCTGTCAGTGGTCACACAGTCTGGTGCAGGAGGCTGACACATACATACAAGCATAACAAAAAGAAATGGAAAGGCACAGTATGTGGCTAGGAGAATAGAACTCTGGATCCAGATGGTTTTCATTTGAATACTGGCTCCATGATTTTCCAGCTGTGTGACCTCTGGCAGGTTACTAAACCTGTTTCTCAGATCCCTCATTTGTGAAACGGAGAAAACAACCCTATCTATCTCATTAGATTGTTGTAAGGAATATTACATGAGTTACTATTTGTAAAGAATTTACTTTTTTAATTTTTTTTATTTAAAAATTTTTAATGTTTAGTTTTGAGAGAGAGAAAGAGAGAGAGAAACAGAGCATAAACAAAGGAGGGGCTGAGAGAGACACACAGAATCCAAAGCTGGCTCCAGGCTCTGAGCTGTCAGTACAGAGCCCGACGCGGGGCTTGAACCCACAAGCCATGAGATTACCACCCAAGCTGAAGTCAGATGCTTAACCGACTGAGCCACCCAGGTGCCCCTTTATTTGTAAAGAAGTTAGAACAGGTCCTGACATATAATAAATGTTCAATAATGCTTGCTAGTGAAAAAAAAATCTTAAGCATTGAATTACAAGTACAGCCCATGGAAGTTCAAGAAGGGACAGAGAGGAAGAAGACATAATGGTAAAGCAAAGATGGTAAAAGCACTACCCTCCAAAGTTTGTACATATTTCTTTTAATCTTTCTTAAAGTGTGGTCCTAAGGCTAAGCCCCCATCCTTTTGCAGGAAAATTGTCCCTTCCTCTGTTCTGGATGACACTCCTGTTAATGTGGCCCCAGGCTCCAAGATTTCCCTGTGGCTCCCAAGGGGCTCTTCCCAAACTGACATGGAACCCCCTTTCCCTGCCATGCAAAGGCTAGCTGAATGTCAGGGCCTCACTCTACGCCCCATGAGCCCTGACACCCTCCCCCCCGCCACCGACTATCTGGAGATTCTTGCCCTCTCAGCGTCATTCTGGATGAGCCTCTCACTGTAGCTTCATCCAAATCATAAAAGTAAATGTCAGCCCATTGCATCTGTAAATGAATGACTAAAGCTAAAAGTGATGGCTCATTCTCTCCCAGGCCAGCGCCAGTTCTTCCTAAGGCCACTCATCTGGGATAGCCCTGAGAGTGATGTGGAGTCAGAACCAAGGTAAGCAAAGCCTAGCTCCCATTCCTTCCACAGAGATCAGGCACTAGCCTCTTGGAGTTGCGTGCTTTTCTCCGCCCAAGTGCACATTCTGTTTTTCCCTGTAGAAGGCCCTCCCACTCGCCCCTGCGTGTAACATACAGGTACCACTCATTTTGTATCATGTCCACGTCTGTCATATAACATGAACTCCAGTTATTAATTTTACTCTGCAAATCATTGGCTATAAACGGTCATTTAGAGTCCCCCCCACCCCCCCGGTTTGTTCATACCATCCTTGTGCACACAGCTATGTGCACATGTGTGTTTCTTTAGCACATAATCTTACAAGTGGGATTGCTGAGTTAAAGGAGTCATTCATTCAACAAACACCTGAAGAGTGTCTAATAAATGATGGACGCGGCTCTAGGCACTGGAGAGACATCAAGGAACTAAAAGTCAAATGTTCCTGCTTTGGTGGAGCTGAGATTGCAGTGGAGGAAGTTTCCAGTTTTTATCTTGACAGATGTTGACACAATGTTGTCCAATTAACGACATCCACAGCCCACCTGGAGTGGGAGCTTTGAGGCACGTGTATGGGTTCTTTGGCCTTTGCTCTCCGCAAGATCTTCCGGGTTAGGGCCTGGGACGGTCCATTTGGGGACGTCCTGGTGGAGTGTGTGTTGGAGGGGGAGGAGACGGGGGTGGTGGGTGGGTGGAAGGGTCCACTGGGGAGTGGGAGGAGGAGGAAGAAGAGAAATGGTTTACAGGGTATTTCTGTAGAAGCCTCTTCTGTCACACCACTAGGGGGCTTACAGGAGCTAAGGATGAATAATACGGGGTAAGACTGTCCTCCCAAGATATACCCTATCAAGAGGTAGAGATGGAATAGTCGGCTCTGGGAGGTACCAATGGGGAAGGGGCGTCTATTTTAGAACAAACCATTGTGTGGGCTGCAGAGGCCTTAAGGGCTGCCACCACCCCCGTGCAAGGGGTTTCTGCCCAAGCCACCGATGAAGGCAGGAGTGGCACTAGCTTCACGGTCCGCAGCCCTGCCAATCCTCTCGGTTCCCATCCTAGTCCCAGGTAAGCACCCGCTATAGGATTGAGGACCCCACCTTTCCCAGGTTTCAGTCACAGCTTCTTCAGCTCTGCCCGTTTTGGTTCTTTGACTTTAAATCAGTGGCTTGCGGGAGCAGGGCCAAGCGATTGGATCCAGGGAGAAGGGAATGGGCTCAAGCAAGGCTCGTTTGGGGATGTGATTGGTCAACGCGAGCTCTCACCAATCCCGGGCTTTTCCTGTGCACAGAAGAGGCGTAAGCTCCGTTCGCAGTCGCGCGCCGAGCTTCTCTTAGCTGCTGCTTTGGCGCAGGCGCAGTGGTTGCTTGGCTAGAGTTCCGGGATGTGGCGGTGAGGCTTTCGGGAGGTGAACAGGTTTGAGTTCGGTCTCCGTGCCTCAGTGTTAACTTGTCAGAGGGGCTAAAGATGGTACTCCTGTAGTAAAGTTGGCCGATCGCCGGCTCGTAGGCATGTTCTGCCTCTTAGTGCACCAGCGTTGGGGGCTGACCTCTCGTGTGTGCTGCTTTCATCCTAAACTCAG
>JAESUZ010003853.1:0-357513 GCA_017311185.1 Proteles cristata cristata | reverse complement strand
TTTTTCATTTTTTTCCCATGAGAATACATATCTTGTATAGCTAAACTTTTGTTAAAAATTAATAACTACAACATTGCTAGTCCCTTCCAAATACTAGATTGTGAAATAGTTTTTAAATGTAATTGAAAAATATTGATTCTAGGCTGGCCTCCCCCTTGGCCCATGAGCTGGGATTTATTTCTCCAGGCTTGTCATCATACCATATCTTTGCCCTCACCAACTCCAACTGCCTGTCATCATGTTTTCTTGCTTGCATGCTTACTTTAGAGCCAGTCATCTGATGTTCTTAGATCACTCTCTCTAGAATTTTTATTTACTTACCTTGCTGAACACATAACTGTTCTCATAGGTCATTTGCTACAATAGCAGCAGATCTGTACCTAGAACAGTCTGACCAAGAAACGACTCACCTTCACCCCTGCTTTAACTCACTGGAGTAGGGAAATGGATCACAGAAGGGAGTCATAGAACACTACCCACAAAGGACACACAAACCATGACCCATCATAGGTAACTAGAGAATTTACATAATTTCACATTTCTTTTCTTCTAGAGAAGGCTCTTTAAGTGATTCAGCTATATACAAGTATACAGCAAAAAAGAAAAATGTATTCATTACCCAGAATTTTTAAAAAGAATGATATTATTGCAGAATTATTTTTACAGGAATAAAAATACAACTACTATTGTAGCCCTCTTCTTAGTCTTTCTTTCTTTTTTTTTTTTTTGAATTTTTTTTTATTATTTTTCTTTTTTACAAATAGTTTATTGTCAAATTAGTTTCCACATAACACCCAGTGCTCATCCCCACAAGTGCCCTCCTCCATGCCCACCCCTCCTCCCCCACATCCACCAGTCCTCAGTTTTTGTCAGCATTCAAGAGTCTCTCATGGTTTGCCTCTCTCCCTTTCCTCCACCATTTCTGCCCTTCTTCTTCCCCTTGGTCCTCTGTTAAGTTCCCCCTAATCCTCCTATACGTGCACACATATGATATTTGTCCTTCTCTGCCTGACTTATTTCGCTCAGCATAACACCCTCAAGGTCCATCCATGTCGCTACACAGGGCCAGATTTCATTGTTTCTCATTGCCATGTAGTATTCCATGGTATAGATAAACCACATCTTCTTGATCCATTCATCTGTTGATGGACACTTAGGCTCTTTCCAGGTTTTAGCTATTGTGGAGAGTGCTGCTATGAACATTGGGGTACATGTGCTCCCATGCATCAACATTTCTGTATCCCTTGGGTAAATTCCTAGCAGTGCTATTGCTGGGTCCTAGGGGAGTTCTACTGTTAGTTTCCTTAGGAACCTCCACACTGTTTTCCAGAGGGGCTGTACCAGTTTCATTCCCACCAACAGTGTAGGAGGGTGCCTGTTTCTCCACATCCTCGCCAGCATCTAGAGTTCTCTGATTGGCTCATTTTAGCCACTCTGACTGGCGTGAGGTGGTATCTCAGTGTGGTTTTGATTTGTATTTCCCTGATGAGGAGGGATGCTGAGCATCGTTTCATGTGTCTGTTGGCCATCTGGATGTCCTCTTGGAGAAGTGTCTGTTCATATCTTCTGCCCATTTCTTCACTGGGCTGTTTGCTTTTCGGGCGTGTAGTTTGGTGAGTTCCTTGTAGATTCTGGATATCAACCCTTTATCTGATATGTCATTTGCAACTATCTTTTCCCATTCGGTTGGTTGCCTATTAATTTTCTGGGTTGTTTCCTTGGCTGTGCAGAAGCTTTAATCTTGATGAGGTCCCAATCATTTATTTTTGCTCTTGATTCCCTTGCTTTTGGGGATGTGTCAAGTAAGAAGTTGCTGCGGTGGAGGTCAAGGGGGTTGTTTCCTGCTTTCTCCTCTAGGGTGTTGATAGTTTCCTGTCTCACGTTCAGGTCCTTTATCCATTTTGAGTTTATTTCTGTGCATGGTGTGAGAAAATGATCTAGTTTCATTCTTCTGCATGTTGCTGTCCAGTTCTCCCAACACCATCTGTTAAAAAGGCTGTCTTTTTTCCATGGGATATTCTTTCCTGCTTGTCAAAGATGAGTTGGCTGTATACTTTTGGGTCCACTTCTGAGTTCTCAATTCTGTTCCATTGGTCTATGTGTCTGTTTTTGTGCCAATACTATACTGTCTTGATGATGACAGCTTTGTAGTAGAGGCTAAAGTCTGGGATGGTGATCCCTCCGTTTTGGTTTTATTTTTCAGGATTACTTTGGCTATTCGGGGTCTTTTGTGGTTCCATACAAATTTTTGGATAGTTTGTTCTAGTTTTGAGAAGTATGCTGGTGCAATTTTGATTGGAAATGCATTGAATGTGTAGAGTGCCTTAGGGAGTAATGACATCTTAACTATATTTATTCTTCCTATCCATGAGCATGGAATGTTTTTCCATTTCTTTGTGTCTTCTTCAATTTCCTTCATAAGTCTTCTATAGTTTTCATCATACAGATCTCTTGTATCCTTGGTTAGGTTTATTCCGAGGTATTTTATGGCTTTTGTGCAATTGTGAATGGGATCAGTTTCTTGCTTTCTCTTTCTGTTGCTTCATTGTTGGTGTATAAAAATGCAACCGATTTCTGTACGTTGATTTTGTACCCTGCAACTTGGCTGAATTCTTGGATCAATTCTAGGAGGCTTCTGGTGGAGTCTGTCGGGTTTTCTATGTACAGTATCATGTCATCTGCGAAGAGTGAAAGTTTGACTTCCTCTTTGCCAATTCTGATGCCTTTGATTTCCTTTAGGTGTCTGATGGCTGATGCTAGGACTTCCAGCACTATGTTAAACAGCAGTGGTGAGAGTGGGCATCCCTGTCGTGTTCCTGATCTCAGGGGGAAAGCTCTGAGTTTTTCCCCGTTAAGGATGATGTTAGCTGAAGGCTTCTCATAGATGGCTTTGATGATGTTTAAGTAGGTTCCTTCTATCCTAACTTTCTCGAGAGTCTTTATTAAGAAGGGATGCTGTATTTTGTCAAATGCTTTTTCTGCATCTATTGACAGGATCATATGGTTTTTATCTTTTCTTTTATTGATATGCTGTATCACATTGATTGATTTGCGAATGTTGAACCAGCCCTGTAACCCAGGAATGAATCCCACTTGATCCTGGTGGATGATTCTTTTTATATGCTGCTGGATTCGATTTGCAAGGATCTTGTTGAGAATTTTTGCATCCGTATTCATCAAAGATATTGGCCTGTAGTTCTCTTTTTTTGCTGGATCTCTGTCTGGCTTGGGAATCAGTTTGATGCTGGCTTCATAAAATGAGTCCGGGAGTTTTCCTTCGCTTTCTATTTTTTGGAATAACTTGAGAAGAATTGGGATTAATTCTTTTTTAAATGTCTGGTAGAATTCCCCAGGGAAGCCATCAGGTCCAGGGCTCTTATTTGTTGGGAGATTTTTGATCACTGATTCAATTTCTTCACTCGTTATGGGTCTGTTCAGGTTTCCTATTTCTTCCCGTGTGAATTTTGGTAGTGAGTGTGTGTTTAGGAATTTGTCCATTTCTTCTGAGTTGTCCAATTTGTTGACATATAATTTTTCATAGTATTCCCTGATAATTGCTTGTATTTCTGAGGGGTTGGTTGTAATAAGTCCATTTTCATTCATAATTTTGTCTATTTGGGTGCTCTCTTTTCTTTTTGATAAGTCTGGCTAGAGGTTTGTCAATTTTGTTTACTTTTTCAAAAAACCAACTCTTGGTTTCATGGATCTGTTCAATTGTTTCTTTGGTCTCTATCTTGTTTATTTCTGCTCTAATTTTTACTATTTCTCTTCTTCTACTGGGTTTAGGGCGTTCTTGTTGCTCTGCCTCTAGTTCCTTTAGGTGAGCTGTTAGATTTTGGACTTGCGCTTTTTCTAATCTATTGAAATAAGCCTGGAGAGCAATGTACTTTCCTCTTAGGACTGCCTTTGCCGCATCCCATAGATTTTGAATTGTTGTGTTTTCATTTTCATTTGTGTCCATATATTTTTTAATTTCATCTCTAATTGCCTCATTGGCCCATTCATTCTTTAGAAGGGTGTTCTTTAACCTCCATGTGTTTGGAAGTTTTCCAGACTTCTTCCTGTAATTGATTTCAAGTTTCAAAGCATTGTGATCTGAGAGTGTGCATTGTATGATCTCTATTCTTTTATATTTATTGAGGGCTGCTTTATGTCCCAGTATGTGATCTGTCTTGGAGAATGTGCCATGCGCATTTGAGAAGAAAGTAAATTCCCTGGCCTCAGGATGTAAAGTTCTAAATATATCCGTCAGGTCCATCTGGTCCAATGTATCTTTCAAGTCCATTATTTCTTTAGATTTTCTGTCTGGTTGACCTATCCATTGCTGTAAGCAGAGTATTAAAGTCCCCTGCTGGGGCGCCTGGGTGGCTTAGTCGGTTGAGCGTCTGACTTTCGCTTAGGTCATGATCTCGCGGTTCGTGGGTTCAAGCCCCGCGTCGGGCTCTGTGCTGACTGCCAGCTCAGAGCCTGGAGCCTGTTTCAGTCTGTGACTCCCTCTCTCTCTGACCCTCCCCTGTTCACGTTGTCTCTCTCTCTCTCTCCTAGAAATAAATTTAAAAAAAAATTTAAAAAAAAAAAAAAGTCCCTTGCTATTAGCACATTCTTATCTATAAGCTTGTTTCTGTTTGTGATTAATTGTTTTAGATATTTAGGTCCTCCCAAATTCGGTGCGTAGACATTTATGATTGTTAGTTCTTCCTGATGGATGGACCCTGTAATTATTATGTAGTGCCCTTCTTCATCTCTTGTGATTGTCTTTAATTTAAAGTCCAGTTTGTCTGATATAAGTATCGCTACTCCGGCTTTCTTTTGATTTCCTGTAGCATGATATATATTTCTCCATCCCCTTACTTTTAATCTGAAGGTATGTTCCAATGTAAAATGAGTTTCTTGTAGACAGCATATAGATGGATTTTGTTTTTTAATCCATTCTGCTACCCTATGTCTTTTGATTGGAGCATTCATCCCATTTACATTCAGTGTTATTATTGAAATATGTGGGTTTAGAGTCTTTGTATCTTTTGTAGGGTTCATGTTTGTGGTGGTGTCTCTGGAATCTTTGTTCCTTGCAACCTTTCCTTCAGAGCATCCCCCTCAGGATTTCTTGTAGGGCTGGCTTCGTGGTGACAAATTCTTTCAATTTCTGTTTGTTTGGAAAGGTTTTTATCTCTCCTTCTATTTTGAATGACAGGCTTGCTGGATAGAGGATTCTTGGCTGCATATTTTTACTGTTCATCACATTGAAGATCTCTTACCATTCCTTTCTGGCCTGCCACGTTTCAGTAGATAGGTCTGTCACCACTCTGATGGGTTTCCCTTTGTATGTGAGGGCCCTTTTCTCCCTAGCTGCTTTCACAATTCTCTCTTTGTCCTTGTATTTTGCCATTTTTACGATGATATGTCGTGCAGAAGATCGATTCAAGTTACGTCTGAGGGGAGTCCTCTGAGCCTCCTGTATTTCCACATTGACTTCCTTCCCCAGGTCGGGGAAGTTCTCTGCTATAATTTGTTCCAGGACTCCTTCAGCACCTTTCCCTCTCTCTTCCTCTTCTGGTATTCCTATGATACGGATATTGTTGTGTTTGACTGTGTCGCTGAGCTCTCGAATTCTTTTTTCCTGTTCCTGGATCAGTTTGTCTCTTTTTTTGTCAGCTTCTTGTTTTTCTAGAATGGTGTCTTCTAAATCACTTATTCTCCTTTCTGCCTCTTCAAGCCGTGCATTGGAGGCCTCTAATTTATTATGGATCTCATTTATCGCATTTTTTAATTCTTCATGCCTATTTTTATTTTCCATTCTGTCTGTAGCCATAGTTTCTTTGATGTCGCCTATGTTTTTTTCAAGCCCTGCTATTAATTTCACCATTATTATTCTAAAATCTTGTTCACTTATGCTGCTGATATCTGTTTTGAGCAGTTCATTAGCTGTCATTTCTTCTTGGAGTTTCTTTGGAGGAGAGCTCTTTCGTTTCGTCATTTTAGTTGGCTTTCCGGCTCTTGTTGGTTTTAAAGACCTGTTATGCTCTCTGTTTCTATGAGCACTGCTATATCCAAGAAACTCTTTGACTTTCCAGGGGCTATCCTTTCAGAGATTGTTTTTTGAATGGTATCCCTCCGTCACTCTTGTTGGGACCTTAGCTATTTTATTTTCCTATTCGTAGTGATATTTGCGACTCTTCACCTTGTGTACTCTAGCTTGTTTCTTGAGGTAGCCCTGGAAAAGAAAACAGACAGACAAACACACAGGGAGCAGGAGCACACAAACGCACAGGCTGATTCAACTAACATGCAAAGTGAGAGGGAAAACGAAAAAGTTAATAGAAAAGACGGAGGAGGGAGGGCGAATAGGGAGCATAAAATACATAAAAGGGTCAAAAAGGGGAAAAGAAAAGGAAAAAAGAAGAAAACCGATGGACAAAGAACGGTTTAAAGCATATACCTGGATTTCCCAGCTACAGTTAAATAGCCGTGTGTATGCAGTGCTGGTTGAAGAGCATAGAGAAAAAGAGAGAAGGCAGGGCGAGACAAGGCAGATTTGGAAATAGAATGAACAGGCAGAAGGGATAGGAAACTTTTTTCAAAGAGGTAAAGGGTAGAATATGGTTGGATAGGTGAGAGAAGGATGCTGGAATTATCCAGAGAAACTATATAGTCTAATTACTCCTGAGAGAAATAGCTGAAAAAGTCGGTAGGTGTAGAATTTACATTTACAGAATGGACTTGTTGTGATTGTTTAAGCAAGCTGGCGACCAGAGTTAATCAGGTCAGTGTTTTGGGGAAAAAGCGAGAAAAGAGAAAGAAGAAGAAAAAAAGAGAAAAGAAAGGGAAAAAAAAAGAAAGAAGAAAAAAAAAGGGAAAAAGAAAAAAAAAAGGAGGAGGGCACCTCTCAGGCAGGGATGGGCGTGGCGTGATCCGATGCCTCAGGCAGGGGTTCTGCCTTGGCGATTGTGGGGAGGAGAGTGACGCTGCTCCAATCCCTTCTTGAACCCCGCGCTGCAGCTCGCTTTTTTTTTTTTGGCGTGTCAACTCCGCGTTCCGGGGACGCAGCCGAAGTTGGTTGTACTCTTCAAGCCAGGCCAGTTCCAATCTCCAAATCCCAGTCCGCGCCCCGCTGAAGTTGCCTTAGACACAGCTTCCCAGACAACCCCCTCGGGCTCTTCCAGGCTCCCTGCTGAGCTCTGGGGGTGGAGTCAGGATCGCTGCTTCCTTCTCTGGGTCGGGCTGGTGCGCATGCGCGGGGGCTTGCCTGCTGGGTCCGCGTAGCCTGAACCCGCTGGAGTGAGGAAAACCGGGTCTCTCTATGGCTCGTCACCCGAAACACGAACTCACAGGCAAATTTCCCAGTTTTTAGCTCTTTTTCTTCCCTCTCGAGTTCCAGCCAGCCAGGAGCGCAGACGCCCGGTGTCTGCGAGTCTCTTTCAGGGGTCCCAGCCGCCCTGGAGCTACAATGGCGGCAGGCGCACCGCCGCTGGAGTGAGGAAAACCGGTCTCTCTATGGCTCGTCACCCGAAACACGAACTCACAGGCAAATTTCCCAGTTTTTAGCTCTTTGCCTTCCCTCTCGAGTTCCACCCAGCCAGGAGCGCGGACGCCCGGTGTCTACGTGGCTCTTTCAGGGATCCCAGCTGCCCTGGAGCTACAATGGCGGCAGGCGCGCCAGCGCCGCTTTAAATCCCAACCTCCAGGAGCGGCACAAAGAAGCAGTTTGTGTGCTCAGCCTTCCCCAGGACCAGTTGTCGCAAGGGGACCTGGTGTGCAGGTATTTGGCAAGTACGGTCTTTCTATGCACTGAGCGGAGATTTTTCTGTCTCGGACTCTCTCCTTTTCCCCTCTCACTCCCTGTAGAGGGTAGAGGGGGATCGCCTCCCACCCTGGAGACTCCGATCCTGGCCCGATTTTACTTTCCCCGGTTCGCACTCACGTTAGAAGTCTTTCTCAGTGGATTCTGTGTCCTTTTTCTCCCAGTCTCTCAGGTTTTGTAAGGTTTCCAATGGCTTCTGATCTTTTCTGTGTGATGTATGGGCGCGAGTGCAAGTACGGAGCTCCTTACTCCTCCGCCATCTTGCCTCCGCCTTAGTCTTTCTTTCTTAACCTAACTACCTTCCTCTTGAGGGTAACCACCACCCTGAGTTCAGTGTGTATTCTTCCTGACAATCTTTATATGCCCTATGTCTGTATGTAGCTACAAAAAACATAACACCTTTCTTTGTTTTACAAAATTTACACAAATGGTAGTATGTTGTACTTGTTTCAATTAGATTGCATTCCGCTACAAGTAACAGAAAAATCCTATACAAAGCATTAAATAATCCAGTGATATTTGTCTCAATAACAAAAAGGCGAAGGAAAGGCAGTTCAGTGGTGATCGAGTGGCTTAGCCATGTCATCAGAGACCATAGTGATGTTATCAATCATCCTGTTGCACTATACTAGTGTGTGGCATTTTACCTGCCGCTGGCTACAAGTTGGTTACAAAACCTCAGGAGTTCACATTCCAGGAGGGAAAAAGAGGGAAATAAATGGCCAAAAGCCTTTTTCCTTAAGTTCTGTCTTTCATCTGAGAAGGAGAAGACACCTAAAGATATTACTACATCTCATTTCTAGAAGTGATATACCACTTGCTGCAAGACAGTGCAAGATACTGAATATTTTAGTTTTTCTACTTCCTTAGTAGAAAAAACCACTGTGAAAAGTGGGGCTATTAATGACTTTTAGGTTATTGGCCATGATGTATTCTGTTATTCTTTTACAACTTCCTTTTTCCATTTGCCATTATGTATTTTGCAACTTAACCATATTGAAAATTCTAGATATAATATTAATTGCTGTTTATATTCCATTATATAAATATATCCATTTATTTGTGCAGTTTCCTGTTGATGAACTTATGAGTTGTTACTGTATTTTCATTGCTACACAAAAATGCCATGCGAATATCCTTGCATATACCTCTTGATGAGAATTTTATATGTATAATACATACATGTTGCATCATAGTATAATATACAATGCATTTATTAAACAATATATTATATATATAGTATTTATATATATAAACAGTAGAATAGGATGATAGGTAACATCATTTTCACCTCTGATCACACACACACACACACATATACACACACACCTTATTTTGTGCTTTCAGTGTAAATGCTTTTTCTATGCTTCTTGTTTTTACTTTTTCTGCTTTCATTTAGACTGTTGAGTTTTGATATCCCTTTGTTCATGTTGTTGTTCTACCACCGTGAAGGGATTCATTTTAGTTCCTTTTATTATTTTAGTCAATATCCTTCAGTTTTAAATGCATTCACATAACATACATAATCAACAAAGTCTGAAATAAATAAATGTCTATGGCATCATCCATTCATTCCTTTCATCATTCGTGTCATTAATTGTCTAGGATTTTAGTTCCACATTTATTTAACCATTCGGTAATCAAGATTATTTATACAATCAGTGCTTATTTTGGTTTATCTATATGTTTAATAGTTTCTTTACTTAACATTGCATAATGTACGTATTCTTCCTCTGTGTCCAGTTTTCTTCTTTCTGAAGCTGTTGTTAGTGATTCTTACTAAAGATATGTGATTAGCAAATTATCTCAGTAGTAGGAATTTAGCAGTAAATTACTATGTTGAATTTTTTCAGTTTATTGTGCATGACTCTCAATATTCTTTTCTGTTTTTCCCCTTTTTATTTGCCTGTGTGCTGGACAATTTCCTTAGATCCTATTCTCTAATTCTCTTTTGAGCTGTGCTGATTGAGTTTTTAATTTTATTGCCAATGGTTTTCTAAATTTTGATCCATTCCTTTTTCAAATTGGCTATATTCTTTCATTATGTTTTATATTTATTGTTAAGTTATCATTAATCATTTTCAGCATAGATGTTTGGGGTATCTCATAGATTGTGCAGTTTTTATTTCCTATGGTGCTAGCTCTTCCTTTAATTTTTTTTTTTATTTTCTGCCTTCCTTTCATCCTGGTAACTATTTTTATATTATACATATATTTTTTACTTTTGTTTTTTGTGAAACAAGGTTTTACTTAAAGGAGAGATATTGATTTCTATTGTCTTCACTTCATCTAAAGGATGCATACGAACTCCTCTTTTGTGAGTTTTTTCCTTTAATAACATCACATGGAGCTTATTATTCTTGCTTTGAGTTTTTAGTTTGTTTCTTACTCCTAGTGATTCCTATTTCTTTATTTTGAGTTCAACTAAGTATTTAAAATGTTTTTATAATTTACATATAATCTTATATACACTAATATAGGAGAGACTTCTGTATTAGTTTAGTTCTACTGGATACTAGAACAACCTATTAATGACTTTCTGAAGACACTTAAGTTGCTTAACACTACTCTGTACTCCTTTCAGCACTCAGTGATGTCATGGGGTCATTGAAAACAAACAGAGGTATTAAAAGTGGTTTCTGTTAAATTACTTTAATATGTGCCAAAGATAATATCTGCTAATATAATTGTCTTAAGCTGAAGTTACGAACATGTAGTCCTCCAGCTAGATTCCATCTTTTGTTTTGTCCATACTATGTTTAAATATTTTATGTTAGTTTCCAATATTTAAAAATTGGCAAATTTTACATTATAGTTAAGATTTTTAGTGTTTCTTAAAAATAAGCAAACAAAAATGGCCAAGAAAATATAGTTCTTCCTTCATCCCTAACAGCCACTGGCTCCAGTGTTAGTGTTCTCACCACTTTCCTTTGTTCCTTTAAATTGTAGGCCTAGCCTGGCAAGCACCTGGGTTTGCAAGCTCTGGTTAAAAGAAGTAAAAGAGTTCATGGATTGCCATCAAATAAACCACCTTAAGATCCTAATAAATGTATAAAGGGCTAATTAATCTAGCTCACTGATGAATGCTTTAGCATGTAGACACTCCTTTAACTCATTAAGGTCGGAACTCTGATCCTGCTTTTTTCCAACATGCTCCAATGGAAGTGTATTTATTTTGGGGAGTATGCCAAGGTCCTGTAAAGAAAATATGTACATTAACTGTAGTAATAGAAACATAATGGCTTCTGGTATGGTTTAGACAAGAAGAAAAGAGGCTTTCATTTTTGCTCTGTATTGGTGCATTTATATCTTTGTGGGGTTTAGAAGTTTCTTTGGAAGCAGAGACTCCAGTACTCTCTCTAACTCTTGTTTCAACCAGGGGGCCTCTTGTTGGAAACTTGACAGAATCTGTGGGTAATTAATAAGAATTGGACATGCTTCCAATTCTAAATTATTTCTTCTTTCTAGTTTTGCAAGAATTCAGCAGTATCACAGCTGAGTGGGAGTACTAAAAATTGCTATTAAATAGCTTTATTATTCCTTGGTAGGTTAGCTGTTTATTAATTTAGTCCGTACTAATGTGGAAAAAATAGCCTTTATTGTGTTTCAATTTCTTCCATATAAATTGTGTTCCTGGATACTCAGAAGCACATTTAATTGCTTTTGATTTGTACCCCAGGCACTTCTACCTCCATTCCACCCCTCATGTTAGCCATACTAAACTTCTCACCATGTCCTAGATGATTCTTATTCTCCCTGAGACATAATGCCAGCCTCTTCTTCCTCAGGACCAGTACTGGTTGCTGTCTCAAGTCAGAAGTTATTTTCTCTCACTTACACCTTCATCCTGTTTTATTCACTCCATGAAGGGATGGCTGTCACCTGGTTTTATGCTTGGTTCCTCACATAGCTGTTTATTGCTAGGTTTTGACCTCATTTTTTCCCCCAGTTTTGACCTTCTTAAGAGGAAGCCCTACTTCTTGTCTTGTTCACTTTTGCATTTCTAGAGCCTAGCGCTCTGCTCATCACCTGACAAAAACTCAACAAACTCATAATATTTTGAATTCAACTTAATAATTTTCACAAAGGACTTGAGTTAGCTTATAAGGCTAAGGAATGTTTATTTAAAAAAAACAATAAGTAAACATAAAAGATGATAGGACATCTCTTAAAAGAAACAAGAACATGGGTATCTGACACAAATTAAGTTCTTAATTAGCACTAAATTTCATTCAGAGCCTCCTGGCAACAAAGTGAAAAGGGAAGTACATAAGTTTTGTATAATTCTCTAAGTCAGTTAAATAAAGCATACATATCGTTTGCCAGTGTCATTTTGTTATTAAATTCTTTGAAAAATAGGGCATAAAGTGGCATAGTAGGCAATGCCCTTGATTAGTCTTATAAAAGACAGAGGTATTTTTCAAGTTGACCTTCTAAAATCTACCCTCTATAAAGGCTAAAAGTAAAGTAACAATCCCTAGCTGAGTAAAACTACTATAATAATTCTTTAAAGTTGTTTACTGATGATCTGATGTGAAACAAAATTAGAACCTAAGTAACTATTAGTTATATATTGCTGTATAACCAATTACTCCAAACTTTGCTGCTTAATATGGCAAACATGTATCTCACAGTTCCTGAGGGTCTGTTTAGGCTGAGTTGTCCTGCAAGGTCTCTTATGATGTTATAGGCAATCTGTTGGCCAGCTCTGCAGTCTCTGAAAACTCAACTGGGACTGAACGATACACTTCGAAGCTCATTCACATAGCTGTTGGCAGAATATTCTATTTCCCTGCCACACAGACTGCTCTGTAGGGCTGGGCAAAACTTGGCATACCCTGGAGAGAGCAATCCAAGAGAAAAATCGTGATACAGTGCATATAACAGAATGAAGAGCAACCAAAATGAAACCATGGTAACTTTTTAAATCTACTCATGGATGTGATGTACTATCACTTTGGCTACATTCTGTTGGTCACACAGACCAATCTTGGTACACTGTGAAAGGGACCACACATGGGCAAGTGTCAGGGATCATTGGGGGCTATCTCAAGGGATGGTTGCCATAGTAACCAGAAAAATGTTTGGTACTTCTATACTTTAGATGGTCCTTCTTGAATCTCAGACATGAGAGCACTTTTCAGTATTGCATGAATACCATTAAGTGTTTACATCTATGGCTGGAAGTCAATAGTTTTGTTGTTGATTAATTAGAGATGCGTATATATTTCCAATCCCAGAAGACAAATGTACATGGTACAGTGTGAAAATGTGCAGGGCTGATGTGCATGTTTCTTTCCCATCTCTGCAGGGATAAAGTCAACAGTTTTCTCAAAAGAAATCTGAATGTGCTCAAGGACTTAAATGAGCTGCACATAGATTTCTGCTCATAGAATATAGGAGAGAAGCTCTTGTATTTAAAACCTTTAAACTCAAGTGTGTTCAAGGCATTCTCAGCCAAAGTCTGGGAAATGCCATTGCAGATGCCTGACTTTTAGTAGCACTGTATCTTAAATGGTCTTCAGGGACAGAGCTAAAACTGAAAGAAGGAAATATTCTTATCATATTGGAGGGACTGTTTTGGAGAAAGTCAGGTACTATCATCATCTGTATTGTACAGTTGGATTAAGTAATTTACCCAGTATCACAGAGCTAAGCATAAGATATCATATTCAACCTGGAAAAACAGTTTAGGTTCTCTCATCTTAGACTATATGCAGAATTATCCCCACTCATGACTGTGTTTCCTGTAGCCTTTTAAAAGAAAATATTAAAACATTAAAAATGAATGTAATATTAATTAAAAGAAGTGCAAAACAACTATTAAGTAAAGTTAAAGTAATGTATTTAAGTTAAGAATTTCTAGAGGGTAAAAGAATTGCTAAAATTTAACTAAGTCCTTTATAGGCAGCTAGTAAATGTTTGGAGCAACTGGGCTGATTCAGCTGCCTTTCCTCACGTGGGCAAAACTTCTGAAAGAGCAGACTCTAGCTAAGATCTCACTGTTGAGATCTTGAGCCATGTTGACCTAGAGTCCTTGGATCTGAGCCAAAGTGTCCAGCTTGCACAGGAAAGAAGCTGGTGGCTGTGGGCCGGCTACGTGCTGCTGGTCCCATAGTGAGCAATCCAGAGATTTGTTAAAGCAAAATGGTCCAAAAGACCTCCTCTCTCCCCTGACTTTTGGCTGCTTTGAAACATTAAGTAATACAACTGCAAAGTTATTTTTTTATATGGTAGGGTTAATGACAAATCACACCTGTAGGAGTCATGAGTTTTTAAAAGTTGAAGACAGGCATTGCCTAAGAATTTAAAACAAATAGGGAAGAGGACAAGGGAAGACTATGGCACATAAACTGAAAGTGTAAAACAGCTGGACATTCAGTCTTAGTCAGGTGAAGGAAGAGTGAAGGAAGAGAGGGATAGTAGGGGCTTTGCAGGCACAGAGCACCGGAGGAGGGATGGGCTTGGGGTAGTGAGAAAGAGCTAACACTCACTCTCATGAAAGGCAGGCAAGGGAAGAGTGAGAGGGTCTTGGGCCCAACAAAAGTGTTTCCTCCAGAAGAGTCTGAAAGGGAGCAGAATTCTTATGTAAACATATGGACACATTCCATGTGATGTAGGCACTTCTCAAAATATATGGAACTGGGACTTCTTTCTGGGTGGTTCTACAAAATAACTAGAAAATGGGCTTAATAAATAGCACTCTAACAGTGTGGTTCATAGGCCTCTGGGCATGAGAACCTAGGAAGTAGACCACCTGATCTATTAACTAGAAGTCTGCTGACACCATGGCATTGACCTAAAATTTCAGCAGAATACTTGGGTTCTCTTTGTGAGTGAAATAATGAGAAGCTTAGTCTAGCTCTATGTCTTCCATCAAGCATCTGTTTTAGACGATTCCTTTAGTGATAATTTTACTTCACCACTCACAATGTCTTCCCACATCTGTTCTTATGACAAGTCTAAGAGACAAATAAAGTAAACTAACATTACTTTTGTTCCTTCTTTAAAGATGAGGCCACTGAGGCAAAGTAGTGACTCCTCAGGGTTGCATATGAGGCTGTCCTGTTGTATAGGCTCTATATTGCCACTTACCCACTGAATCCTTAGAGCAGCCTTGGAAGTTACCACACTTAGAGAGGTTGAGTGACTTGCCCAGTAAATTACTGCCTCCATGGGTGACAGAACTCTCAGATCCAAAGGGTCTAACCCAACCCTCCTATCTCTCCACACTGAAATTCAAATGCAGTGGTTACATCTGAATTCTGTAGTGCTATAAATCGGCAGTAGGGATGGGAGGGTTAAATAACGTGAATCTGGAGAATTGTTTAATACTGGATGTGGAAACTCTACATAGGTACATACATTTTAAAAACAATCTATGAAGGCAAGATGATATGGTGAAGAGCAGAGATTTTGAAGAAGATGTCCTGAATTTAAATCCTGGCTCCCACATATACTGTTGAGATGGATTTTGCCAAATCACTTAACTTTGCTGAATTTCAGTTCCCAAATCTACAAAGTGGATCTCACCACAAAATTTATTCCATTAGAATATGATGAAACTCAGATTTTGTCTGTGAAGTCACTTTATAATTTTTAAATCTAAATTATTTTAAATCTTTGTGTGGAAAGGATCACAGCTCATTCCCCATCTCAAAAGACTGATTGTTGGTTTACATATCTGTTGATGGTCTCTTTGCCTCTCCACTTCCCATATTCACCTATATGTGCCCAGCATCTCCAGTAGTGTTAGATACTTAACAGTTACTCAGTAAATATTCATCGAATGAGTAAATATGAATCCCAATAGAAGTAATCATATTGGAATTTCATCAAAGAAGAGATATTTTTGAAAAATAACTCCCCTACTGTAATTATTGAGACTGCTTCCCCCTCAGCTTCCTGTGTTTAAGGGAAATGAAATGTGTGCTTAAGTACACTTGCAGCATTTCCGCTTACATTCTCTTCCGCCACTTTCTTATGATCGGTTAAAACAAATCACAGAAGAGTTTCCTCTCTGCACTGTTTTCTGACCTTTAGCAAACTCTGCCAAGAAAGAGAGAGGCAGGCAGCCCAGTGGATCTCTTCTCTGAGTCTTGGGGCCCAGTAAAAAAGAGGATTTGAAATAGTCAAAAGCATTTCTGGAGAAAATATTTCAGCTTAATGGTCTTTTTAACAATCTGTGCCTACTATATTTCATTATCTTAGCTACTCTCTATGACTGTGAAACAATTTCCCAGTTCTTTCCTTAGCCATGGTTGCTGACCAACATGAGTATTTTCATACTGATCACTTTTTCTGATTACTGTGAATTGAGTTTCAGGAGGGTGATCACAAATCTATTGGAGGAACAAGAATGTCACTAATCTCTGTACATCGTTAATATTTTTTAAAAAAAATAGTAATTAGCTTTATGTATTGACCTAACAATGTTAACATTTAAATATGATAAATTAATAAGTTCTACTCTTGATTATTTTTCACACACTTATAGTCCACCCAGAGGGAACTTTTCTGTTTTTACTTCCTTTCAGGACAACAGAATATCTAGAAGCAACAATGGGCTGGTAGGTAAGAGACCAGAAAATAATAGCTGGAACAGTTATTGATTAGCTGTGTGACCTCAGAAGAGTGACGTCATTCTCTATATTTCCTTTGGTTTCTGAGTTTTTTAAAAACATGGGAAGAGCCTTTGATTGACTTCTCACTTTGAGAGATGACAAGAGACAGATGAAATATTTTGATACACTGACTTCTTATGGGTCTCCATAAGGGATCCATAAGGTGTTTGTTTCCTTTAATTATTTCCATTTCATTATATACTTTATTATGTATGGCATTTTAACACCTAAGGCACTGTGAAGGAATTTGGATTCTTTGTTTCTCTTACAGTGTCATTTGCATTGCAATGGCAGGAGGGAGAGGAGTGATACTTTGCTGGGTCACAGAGAGTGTCAGTGGCAAGTTAGGATCAAACACAGGCAGTCTTTTAGCTCATAAACCCCCACGGTTTCCTGATGATTATTTGTAAGTCACATCTCAACCTTACCTGTAATAACAACAACCACCAGAAAGATTGCTGATTACTCACATGTTAAGAACAGCCATATTTCTTTGCAAACAAAGGCCCTCCTCATGAAATAAAAGAACCACTTATGCTTTCCAAGTAAAGTCCTTTTATTATTAGATTCCTGGGCATTTGGTGATTTATACTGTTCATATTTCAGCGCTCATAGTAACAACAAAAGAGCTGGAACTCTTTGATAAACTGTAGAGAAATCCAGAAACATAATTATGTTTTTTTGAGAGTTAAATAGTAGTATGAGCTGTGGGAGGAAGAATGACAGGGAATATAATTTCTTTTCAAACCTTTCCCCATGAAGCACATCCTAGGCTTTCTTTTCTAACTTAATCTGCTATCACAGTCCCACTACACCTGTGCGACAGCAAGAACTATTGCCCCAAGTCAATGAGGAGGTAGCTCACTTGAATCTTGTTCAAAATGAAGGATTGAGGCCACCAACATTTTGAAGCTATGAGTTCTCGCCTCACATAATTTTCAGCATCAGATTTGCCAAGCAAATCAAGACAAAAAGCAAAAATCAAAACAAACAAAGGATTCCTGCTCCCTAAGAGAATGCCATTGTTTAAGAAATGGCAGCTCCACAGGTATCGTTTTTGTCTTTGTATTATTGGTGCCTACCAGACCCCACACAGAGAAAACCAAACCCCTTCCCTATTGAAGAGCAAGGACAGTAGCAGGCAGCCCACCTTCCTAACGGGAAAATGGAAAATGATTTTAAACATGTTGTATTGACTTTCTGATAGCATTTTCATAGCGTGTAAGTTGGGGGGGGGGGGGCATGGAGCTTCAGATAAACAGGCCCTGGGCTAGTGCTATCAGTAGAGCGTCCTTCTGGAGTGTTCTAGGGTAGCATGTGGAAATTTAGGGAATGAAGGTGTCTTTTTCAAAGATAGCTATTGGAACCAGTTATACAAACAGTATAACCGGTGATGACCTGATACTAAATATCTGCCTGAGAAAAATGGATAGAAGCTGAACTCTCAGCTCTAAGTGTCCCTCCAAGAAAACCATATCAGAGCAGAACCACAGCCCCATCTTTGGTTCTGCTTGGATTTACAGACATGTTCCCTTCATTCTGGCAAATGGCATGAACATCATTACATCTGGGCTTATTTTATGATGCCTCATGGAAACAGCTGCGTTGTCTGTCTTTGTGTGAATACAGTTTTTAAAAAATGAAAATCACCATGGCAACAGCTGCAGCCACTTATTACAGAGTGGTGGAAGTGACGCTGATATTTGTGAGAGAAGCTATGCTCTCAGAATAATGTGTCCCTTACATTGAAGTGAATTTTTTCCACTAACATTTCCATTTTTAAAAAAGGTATGAGAATATGTTCAAAAGAAATTTACTAGGGGACTGGAAAGCTCAGGGAATTGATAGGCAGAAATGGAGCCTTTTATCTGTGGTCCTTGTGTTAAAATCCAACTGCTTGTTACTAGCTCTCAATACTAGGATTCTAAGGAGGACAGTGCTCATTTTTTAACCCCCCCCTCCCCCCATACGCCACTCTGAACAGAATTGCTTCATAGCAATAACAGTTATGATTAGAATTCATCAAAGCTGGGTTTTTTTCTGCTTCTTTCAGCACCATACCTTTCTTTGAGCTTTGAGGAACCTCTAAATTTGAGACTATAGAAACCAATTTGCTTCCATCTGAGTCAGTAAGTGTGAAATAGTTTAAGAGTAAGCTTCAGTTTCCTTTTAAGTCAGTTTTGAGATTAATAACATCTTTCATGGGCTCATGATAAAAGTTCTGGCACTTTCTTTTTGCTGAGCTTTAAGGAGAAAAGTAAGGAGGAGGGCTAGTGAAGAAAGATTTTCCATGGCAGGTATTCAAGACTCTACACACTGTTGGGGGGATGTCTGTACACTGAGCTTTGAATGAGTTTTTCATATTCCCTAAGCATGATGTCACATTATTTTAATGATCTCATAGACCATGTCCTTGATGGAAGAGCCAGATAATTCAACAGAAGTACCTAACTATGAGGAAACAAAAAAGTGATATCAATATTGGGTAACTCCCTCTCACAAGGTTCAAATCCCTTAAATAAAAGTTATTCCATATGTTTATTCCATAACCATGGACTCTAAAGCTCTAAAGAGTATATTTTGCCACCAAAATTATATTTCTTCCAAACTGCTGAACCGTGTGGTGCTCTGGTTTGTTCTCCTCCTGTCACTCAGAAGAAGCAGAGAAGCCAATTGAGAAAGTTTTTGCCCTGGGCTACAGTGAACTTATTGCAGAAGGCTCCATCTTATCCTATTCCATAAAATGACTGGAAAAAAAAAACAAAACAAATAAAAAACCTTTCCCTTTAAGCTCAGCCACAAGAGATTGTTTTACTTTTACTAAAGGACAAGGTAGCATATTAGAATCTGTTGTCCAGTGAGCAGTATATCCCATCTGTCTCCTTTCTGCTGTCAAGTTTGTTTCCCTTTTAAGCCAACCAAGAAATTCTTATACATAAATAAGCCAGAATTTGGGTTTAGAATACCACTTGATAGAATTTTTCCAGAGAAGTCTTCATTGCTCCTGACAATCAGGGCAAGTGTGAGTTATAGTTCAATGCTCATAAGACCTCTCTCTCTCTCTCTCTCTCTCTCATTTCTTCTTTTTTAAAAATTTTTTAACATTTATTCATTTTTGAGAGATACCACGAATAGAGGAGGGCCAGAGAGATAGGAAAATACAGAATTCAAAGCAAGCTCTAGGCTCTGAGCTTTCAGCACAGAATCGGATGCTGGGCTTGAACCCATGAGCCATGAGATCACAACGTGAGCCACAGTCGATGCTTAACCAACTGAGCCACCCAGGTACCCCTATCTCTCCCATTTCTATAGTTTAGCCACACCACCGTAATCAATTTATTCATGGTATGGCATTACATCATAGTTGAGAGACTCAACAAGAATGTAATTCTAACAATTTTAGTCTCACTAAACTAGGCAAGAATGAGGGATGTGCTGATTTAAATTCTGATGCAGGAAGGGAAACTTCTAAAGGAATGCAGCGATGAAGAAGGGAGACAATCAGTCTGTTCACAAGAAGTCAGTACCTTTTCCTGGATATGGTAGCTTTAGGCAGATGTTTGATAAGAGTTGTTGATAGAAAAGAGATCACCATCTGTCTGGTATAGGATGCATCTTAGTATAATTAATTTCTCATTTTAAAAATGTTTCCAGTTTTGCTGAATCACCTCTGAAACCAAAGGAATATGGTTCTGTGGGGAGGAGATTGGGTTTGCAAGAACCATCAGGTCTACCATCTCCATTTAAAACCTTTGTTGGTATGCCTAGGTCACAAGGAACCACTGCCCCAACCTTGTTCATTTTGAAGCACAAATCAGCTCAAAGAGAACTTATCAAGGCTCCCATTTCTTGATGACATCCAGTCTAGATGTCCCCAAGTTTGCTTTTCTATCATGTTGCCCCAAGAGGAGTCTCCATTTGGTAATACATTCCACTATGATAGAAAAATATTGTTTTAATCATTTGTAAAATTTAGTAGCAGCCAAGAACAGATATGCGGCTTCTTTCCAGATCACAAACAAAACATTCTACCTTTCAAACATAAACATTTTGTTAAGCCTAGGGGAAAGTCTGGAGTAGAGCAACCCTGTTCTACTTCAGTTTCAATAGCTCTTGGGGCCATTTTTTTTTTTTTTCTGGTTTACTATTAAAAAAAACTCAAGAAAGAACTAAGGTAATACATAGATACAACTTAAACTGGATAATTTAAAGATCTCACTTGTAGAGACCACCTAAAGAAAGTACTTACCTATTGGAACCACCACATATAAGTCACCTTTTGTTGATACACGAACTTGCTAACATACAGTGTATTGGTAGCAGCAAGGGAAAGGGCAGCATAGGAGGCTTGAAACTGAGTTCTAAGGTCAGTCCTACCACTTACTACGCATATGACTTTGGGCATGTAGCTTATCCTTTCTCAATTGCCTCAATTTCTCCTTGTAATACATAGATAATATTATCTGTCCTATGGGATTATTGTGAAGATTACAAATAGTATATACAAAATGCATGTCTGGCTTGCAAGAGACCCTCAATAACTGACAGCTAATAACATTGCAATGTAGAAAGCACAAAGTCCGGGAGAATTTTAACATGGAACATACTGCAGAAACAGACTATACAGACTCTCCAAATTCAATATTTAAGATTCTAAAATTAAGCTGGCATGGCACGACTGATCACTCAATTTACCAACAAACTGTCTTTTTATATCTTACTAGTTAATTCTTTTATGGTTTGAGAGCTGGAAATTATTTTTTCTCTCTCTCATCATTTTGGTAACTTACAGCTTAAGTTCTTTTTTTTATCCAGAATTTTAAAGGCTGAACATTTTCAGTGTAAATAATTTAACAGAACCAATGCCCTCCTTGCTCTCCACTGCCACCTACGCAGACTGTTTGGTCTCAGAGCTAAGGACTGTCAGGCAATTCCCAGGCAGTAGGCAAATGACAGAGGCACTTGTCCGGTTTTCCTAGACCATCCATTTCATTAGAGACCCCAAATTCAGGCATTAGGCTTGCAGGGATTATCACTTTTCCTGTGAAGTTACCTAGAGCTTTACGGTCACATTTCATAAGCACTTAAGGTGCTATAAACTCTATCACTGACCTCCTCCTGATAAAGCTTCATTAGCATTAAGTGCTAATGCAGGCTTTTCACACACAAAAAACAGGGATTTTGCTATTTCTCAGCATAAGATTTTTTTTTTTGGAACTTCTCTCTCTTTCACACATACACGTGCACACACATACACACACTCAAGTTAATGAATATGAAAACAGCTACAATCCTTTATTATTTTCAATTAAATGCATTCTCCTTCCTATCACTGGCTTACCTTGGTTTTCATTTGGATGATTTCTAACAATGACCCTGAGGCATTTTTTTTTAAAACTGGAATTTACCAAGAAGGTGGAAACATGTTTGAATAAAAATCTAATGAATACACTTAATCTAGAGGAAACAGTGTGGTATAATCGTTGAATTCTGCCTTTTCTCTCAAGGAATTTGCAATCTCTATGTAACCTTAGTCCCCAGAAGTAAAGTTCAACACTAGCCAGGAAGCAGGCTCATTAAATGGATAGAAAAATAATTCTTTTCTTCTTCAGACCCACCCTGGCCATCTTCTTCGCTAACGAACTCTAGGAAAATTTCACTAGTTTTAACCTGTTTTAGAACCAGACATCTGCATCCCTAATGATTTTTATTACCTTTGTGTTATTTATTTCATAATGTAGCCCACAAGGGACATTTCTTCCCCAGATTTCTGGGGGAGCATCAGCCTATTTGTTCTCATAATATATAAACAAAGACAAGATCCTGGGCACTCTGAACGAAGCCGGCGAGCTCCTGTGTCTCATGTGTTCTGGTTGGCCTTCAGAAAGCCAAAACCAGTAGTGGTGATAATGGTGGGTCTTGGCATGGGACTTTGGATGTTTTGTATCAATAAAGTTGACATAAGATAAACCATGAATAGAGAGTAGTAATGACCCAGGCCACAGTCAATATATTCCTACCTGCTATATACTTCCTAACTTTGTCATTTACTACTTTGCAAATATAACTCTCAAAACCTCAACTTTCTATCCAGATATATTTAGAGGAATTGCCACTCTTTCTGACCTGTCATTATTCACTTATGTTCTTGTCTGCATTGCCTGCTAGCTCAGATCAGCCATATACAATCCCTGCCCCAGCAGGATGTGTGTGAAAAAAGGTCATGACTTAGGCACAAGTTTTCCTCCATTACCAAGGTGCTCCTCCTTCCTATGCCTTGAGGTGGTTATCTGATTCTCCCTCTTGTCTCACCTTTTGCAGATCACTGTTTGCCTCAGCTTTTAACTACTCCCTCTTTATTCTATCATCAGTATACTTGTACCCATGCTTCAGTGGTTTTTAATCTTTTTGAAGTCATGAACTAAATGGAGAAGGTGATGAGAGTTAAGGAATCCCTTTCCCAGAAAAGTGCATGTGTGGGTTTATATGGAGTTCACACCCATCCATGGACTCCTTGAATCATCGATTTCCTGGCCCCCTCACTGGTTATTTATGTACTCATTTGGGTTTCCTAAGCTGGTTCTGATGTAAAGCCTTCCACTGACCTCCCTCCACCCCAGTCCCTGACTGAGACATGTTCCCCCAGCCTCTGAACTAATGCCTGCCTAGATGTGCAAAATCCATTCTCTGCTTCAGTGCCCAGGGCTCTAGCTCCTGGCACTCAGCAGTAGCTTGTACTCCTCCAAAGCTCAGAGATGGCCTTAGTAAATGAAATGTTCATCCTTGTGCTAGGCTTCTGACTCCATATCTTAGTAACTATCTTTCCTGCATGGGGTAGGAAAGGCCTATTAATTGTGTGAGTGAGGAATCTCTTAAATCTTACAAGTTGTATTGGTTTGAGATTCATATATACCTAAAAGTCCACATTCTTATCCCAGATAAATTTGTGTTCTCAAGACCTACTATCAGAGGTGACTTTTCTGTAAAACAAGCATTCTACAATATCCAGGGGATAATAACTGCTAGACACATATAATGTAATATAAAAATATCAAGTAGAAGAAAAACTCTGGTATAATGGGACTCTGTAGGTCCCATGCTTCAAACACAAAATTGAAATCTGTGGCAGTGAGGCAACTATCTTGGTAAAATACATTAGCTTAAGAAGATAACTGTGTGCTTTGCCCCCAAAGATAACCTTGAACTCAAGCAAAATTATCCTCAACTCTAAAAAGATGGAGGCAGATTCTTAATTAAATTAATTTGTGATTTGGGGCCCAGATACTCACTTAATTGTTAATAAATGGAAGAGCATGGGAAGAGTCTGGGATAATGAGCTGATCAGTGTAGATATTTTCCATGAATTAGCTTGTCATCAGGTAAAACTCTGTCAAACTATCTCAGGAAACTCTTATAATGAGACAGGGATTTTTCTAATATGGGAATGAAAGACACTCAAATTAGGAAGGCATCCCATTGTCCATGAAAAATCCTTTGACCCAGCCAGAGGAAACTATCATTTCATTCAGCCACTCATCTCTGTCCTCAGCATACAGCATGTCTGAAACACTGCAGGGCCAATGCAAGCAAAAGCCTATTTTCAGAGTCTCCTTTATCTCTATGTAACATGTGGTGAGCTGTGAATTGGTGATCTTCATAAAAGCAAACTCCATTGGTTTCTTGATTTTCCCTTGATTGTTGCTAATCAGCAATCCTACACAACTTCATTAGACACCCTCTGTTCACAAACATTTTTTGCCTTAGGTATAGCAACAGGATTTCTGTGTTATGTTTACCTTTGTGTCCCCTTCTCCGGCAAAGCTGCTAGAAGTTCACCTCCATTGGATTTGCAAGACAACCATAGATCCTTTGTGCTTAGGTATTGTTAACAATTTACATGCATCTCCTTGTTTGATACTATCCCAGTAGTCTTCTGCTCTACAGGCCTCATTAAGAAAAAGATGAATTCAGTATTTGATCTAACTCTAAATGTATTACTTATTTCACCCCCAGAAGATTCTTATAGTATTCTGACACATTAATTGGAATTCCTAAATGTCTCCATATTATTAGAATTAGAGCTCAGTTTTTATTGATTTCTTTTGAGCAAATGATGAAAGATACAGCAATCATTCCAATAATGTCCATACAAATAACAGTAACAACAATAATAACAGCCAACATTTATGAAGTGCTTTCTGTGTCCCAGGGAGCACTGTACACGTGTTGATACAGTTACTCTAAGAAGGAGCCATAATTGTTATCATCACCACTTTTCAGATGAAGACCCTGAGACACAGATAAGTAATTACTATAAAGAGATAGAAGTCATCATGTGGGAGCACAGGCTGAAAAACCACATGGAATGAAGGACCTGGTTTGGTGTTGGTATGAACATGAAAATATTAAAGCCATTTAATATGGAAAAGAGGTCTCCATGAAGAAATCCTGGAAGCAGTACTAGATTGTCAGCAAGACTCCTCCTATTGAGATGGGTATATTAACTAATACAATTCTTTTTCTTACAAATTACAGCTAGACTTTCTAAAATTTTAAACTCCCAAGAGTGGTCTTTTCTTTGTTGCTATGAAGGTGAAGCATTTGTTGAGTTATTTATCTGTGGGCTCACTCAGGTGCCAGATCCTGATGCTCCCACTTTCTAGTCTGCATTGTACACAGGTTTTCAGTTGATGAGATCTGAGTTGAATACATCCTGTTCCATTTACTAGTAAGTTGCTGTGGGCAAATGATTTACCTTCCCTGAGTCTGTTTATCTCTAAAATGCAAATACTTTCTTCATGAGATTGTTGGACGGATTGAATGAGGTGAAATATAGGAAGTTACTTAATCTCTCTAAGCCATAATTTTCCTCATCTATAAAATGGAAATCACAATAGCACCTACTTCAGGGGGTCCTGTGATGGCTGAATGAGATAATGTTTATAAAAATGCTTACCATAGTGCTTGATACATACTGAATGATCCATAGTATGAATATAAGAAACAGTATTTTGAGTGCTGAATAAATGTTGGAACACCTGACCTGCTTCTCCATTTCCACCTTGGGGATTAATATTTGGTCTTGCTTGTACCTGTTAATGATTATATTTTAATTTTAACTAGATTTCCATCTTTAGTGGCTATTAACCTACTTTTCTATATCTTTTCATATCTATTATGACTAAAAGTTTCACAAACCACAGTACTCTTTGGAGGTAAGATTTCATTAGTGAGGATTAAAGGAACTGAAAAGTAGGAGAAAGGGTTGAAATTCCCATTGGATGTTAAGAATTAGTCTCTCTCCCTCTCTTTCTCTCTCTCTCTCTTAAATAGGCTCGCAGTAGTGGGATTCAAATTCCTGTTTCTGTCTCAGAAAAGAAAGAAAGAAAAAATAAGAGTATTTGCAAGTTACTTTTATCTTTAAGACTATCTCAAATTCACTTTCCTCTCAATATTAGGTGTAAGAAAATTTCTCAAAGCCCACAGACTAATTCATTTCTGACAAGACTTTTCAGACTAAATTGCAAAGTAATTTAAGATCTCCTTTCAAAGAAAATGCACACATAATTCATAACAAACCTCCTTTAACTCTTCTTTCCTTTTAACCAATTTTAAACTCAGGGCTCTCTTTGTCACCTTAAAGTTAGAACTTAATGGAGCAGAGCCACTTAGAAATCTGTCAAAGGCTGTATTCCATGCTGAAATTTGTAACTGTTCTTGATGTCATTATCAACCCAGCTCCAACCTAAATCATTGGTGCCTTCATTGCATTCCTGTTGCAGTACAGTACTGCTCCTTACTCACTGCTGCTCAGCCATTTCTAATGGTGGTATTGGGGTTAGAATAGAAAGCCCAGCACCCTACATCTCTCTCCTAGTATTCCTGGAGGAATGGAATATAGGTAGTGAACCAATAACTCTAGGGGTGAGAGGTTTCTCGAGGCCATATTATCCCACACCTAGTGCATGAATTTTCTCCATACCATCCTGCAAGTAACTCTGTCATTCTGTGTTTAAGTACCTGCAATGACAGAGAATTCACTATCCTTTTATAGAGCCCATTTCCTTTTACATCAAATGTAAGAATGAGGAAATTTGGAAATAGAATATAAAGCTGAAATCTTTCTCCCTTTGACATTTTTACTTTTGGACTTTATCTTGTCTCTGGAAACCCGAAGAATGAGGCCAGTCCATCCTCTGCATGACCACATTTCAAATGCTCACTGAAGCTATCTCTGCTAAATTCATCTATCCTTTAAGCTCTCCACCTTCCTTCCATCTTCCTCTTCACTACCCTACTCCTTCTCTTGTGGTCCACCAGGGTATGTCAGGTGTCATTCAGATGATGGCAGCATCTAGACTGATCAAGAGACACCTGGTCTTTTCCAGCCATTGAAGAGTACAGTGGGACTAATTTCTTGTTATTGACATAGCCTTCATCTGAAATATTCCATACTATAGTTCTCCCTGATCCCAAACCCTCCAGTGGCTGCCCTTTCACCCCTAGAAGACTATCCTAAGATCTAAAAATGGCCTGAAAGCTTCCACAAGACCTTCCACCTTCAGCCTGGTCTCCCATCACTCTCCCCTCATTCATTTCCTTCCAGCCACACTGCCTCCTTGTGGCAACTTGGACCTACTGAGCATGCTCTGCTTCAGGGACTTAAAAAGCTCTCTCCAGTTCTTTTTATTCAGGACTCCACTTAATAATCTTTCTCAGAAAAGTCTTTCCTGACCATCCTAACTAAAGCAGTTTCCCTATCACTGTATCCAATCCTCTCAAGCTGCTTTAGTTTGCTCTTCAGTCTCTGTCATTAAATCATACATTTATCTACTTAGCTATTTTTTATGTTGTTTTCTCCACTGGAATGTAAGAAACATGAGGTCAGAAGCTTTGTTGTGTTCCTTGCTAGATCTTTAGTGCCTAGAACAATATCTGCACAAAGCAAGCGATTAATAAATATTTAAGGATGAAATGATTCAGTTGCTTTAGTTTGAGACTGTATTATTATGGGGGCAGCTATGACACACCATCTCATACTTCCCACAGAATTCCCCACATCTTTTTCTTTTGTGCCAGATGTCAAAATGGCAAAATTATATTTGTCAAGGATTTAGAAAATCACACCTTGGTGTGAATTTGGATACTCAGGGAACAGTCATTAACTAAATGGTCCTTCAGAAGCTGAGTTATTAATGTGCCCTCGGCAAATACGGCTCTCCACCCTACAGGGTTGTTGGCCCTTGGGAAGGTGAGACCTGGTGGTGCTAACTCAAGCTTAGTGAACTTCTGGCCAAAGCAGCTCTTCTAACCTCCCAGGGTGCCTGGAATGCCCCCAGTTCCTGAAGTCATTATGTTTTACAGCAGGTCCTCTTAACAGAGCTTCATTGGCCTTTTGCAGAACATAAGCCAGAATAATGTGCAGGCAGATGCCAGAATGAATTCCAATGTGTACACACAATTCTTGGCCCCATAAAAATCAATTCCTTATTCATAATTAAGCAACTTATTGAGAAAGGGCAAGTGGGTACAGTTATTAAAAGATAAATAATAGATAAGGATCCACTTTTTTTTTTTTTTAAGGACAAAAAATTTTAACCACAAAATAACACTGTAATTAGTTTTTGTTTTTTTTTTCTTTTTCTACTTTGTTTCTTACCTGTGTCACTTAGGGCCAATGAAACAGAGGAGCTTTTACAAATTTTCATTGCCCCTCTATGTTGTGTGTCTCCTTCACATGAATCTTTCAGAGCAGAAAGACAAGAGCAACTGTAGATAGTGGGAAAAGAAACTAGACACACCCTGACATAAAGGTCACAAGAAGTACCCTCCTGTCAGCCTTTTCCTGTTTTCCAAATTGTGTTTAGGGAGCAAAGATGGAAACAAAAGCTGATACATGGCTCCATACTAAAAGGAGCTCTCCCCAGCAGTTAGGGCCACACCCCTCCCAATTGGTTTAATTGACAACAGAATCAGCCTCATTTCCTTCAACCTCCCCACCATCTCCTTTGCTTCAAATTGGTTTATGAAAGGGTTAGGGAAGGATGGGGTCATGTTTGGAGAGACTGCAGTGTCTCAGGTATGAAGCTGTTACCTCTATCCACGGGGGTGTTTCCTCCATGCAAAGTCAAATGGAAGGGATTCCACTGGAAGGAATCATCCAATAGGTTGAGGCTACCTGCAAGAAGAGGCCTTGCCAGCTCATTCTCCATTGGAGAAAACTGCAAAAGGTGTAAGTCTCTCTCAAAATAGAACAAAGAAAGGAATTTCTTGGATGTGGTTTCTTGGAATGGGAGTGCACAAGAACATGGGGACTGACCTAGAGATTTCTAAAAGGAGTTAGTGTGAGTGGTCTGTGTCAGCAGGACCTGAAGTCTCCCTGGTTTGGGGTGTTTAGCGAGTGGGCAAGGTGACCCCACTTGGCACAGTGCGCCATGGCCCAGTAAAAGGGATTGGAGGTCAAAAGAAGGGTGAGAGCCACCAAGCTGCCCAAATGGTCCCTGACCCAAGCCATAGAAAAGGGCTGGGAATGTACAAAGCTGGCAGGACAGATGGAAGATTGAGTGGTCCCTGTGAGGGGATTCTCAGCAAAATGGAGTTGCCACCATGTCAGCAGAGGCCTCTAAGAGAGGGATCAAGCAGGAACAAGTTTGGCTCCCTATCCCTCCTCTGTGCCTCCAACACCAGGGCACACTTGTGTCTAGAAGAGAATTGGAGGAATACTTCTTTTGCCTCTCCTCACTTCCAAGTCATCTTGCCTGCTGCTCTAGAATATTCTGCAGGGAGAAGAAAGATACTGCTTTGAAGAGTTAGAGTTTAAGCTAGACTGTACCAAGTCTTAATAACTGAAAGGAGCTGAATAATGGAATTTGGCTAAGACATCATTAATGGAACTATATACCAACACAAAGAAGGATTTGATGTAGTACAGTTGGAATAAGTAATTAAAAAAAAAATCAGTAACTCTCTAATAAACTAGTATCAGCAGTTAGAAAGTTTTTTGTTAGGGATTACAGATTTGTCAGAGAAAATGGTAAGTACTTTGTATATATTTGAGTATAGTAGTCATTTTCTCATTTTTTTCTTCAATGATTATGTTCATAAAAATTCTGAAAGGGATACAATGTGTTTGCTTAATATTTTACCTTTGAAAGTTTTTGAGTGGCATTGATTTCATGTTAATAGACTAGACTTTGGGCTAGGAGAAGCAGGTTTTCCCAATCAGGCATCCAGGACCATGAGTAGACTGTGGGAGCTGGGAGGGCCAGTCAGAGGACAGTATCATAATGAAAGAATAGCTGCCCAGGAGCTTGGCATTCTTGAGTAGTTTAAATAAGTAAGTGTGAAGCAAAATATTTTAGCAGTAGGAGTAAAAATTAACAAAGTGGATGGTATTAGAAACCAGGTGATCTTAAGAAAAATTTTAAGAACCAAGAAAGAGATGATTCAATAGAGTCCAGAATGAGAAGGAAACCAGAGTCCCAGAGGAGATGGCATTGGTGGCAGTGATGGTGGTATCATTTATAGAATACTTTCCCTACATTATATCATTTTTACTTCCAGCATAATTGCAGTAACTTTTTCTCTCTCTTCTTCCTCCTTTTCTTCTTACTCTTGATCTCTCCTTCTTCTTTTTCATCACTAGCATTTATTAACCATATATATCATACACCATTCCACAATAAACAATTTAAGATCAAATGATCCCTGACACTCAGAGATCCTAGACCAGGGACCAGTAAGTGAGAGTGTAAGAGAGACACGTGATGACATCTCAGTTCCGTTTCAGTTGAAGTGCTAATTGGACACCTAATTTGAGATACTTCTTTTAAAAGTAAAGCAAACTCTCAGTTCAAGAGAGGAAAAGAGAGAGAAAGGAAGGAAGAGAAGGAATGGGTTATTTGAAGAAGTAAGATTTACTTAAGAAATACTTATATCTAATTCTTACTGTGTTCCAGGAACCATTTCAAGTGCTTTATAAACATTAATTCATTGAATTCTTATAGCAACTTATGTGATAATTATTACTGTTACCATTTTATAGGAAACTGAGGTGCATATAATTTAAGTAACTTGCTCAAGGTCACACAAGCAGTAAGTGGAAGAGCTGAGACTTGAACCCAATGCTAGATTCAGTTTCCATGCTCTTAATACTACCTAAGCTGTCAGGTGAGTTCCCTGAAGAAACATCATAAAGATGGAAAACAAAATGGGTCATTGAGAAACATTGGAGTTGTGATCCTATCCGTGAATATTAAATGATACAGTGAGCAACATGATCCTTTTTCCTGTTGCTTTCATCAAAGGAATGTAGGATATTTCATTCATTTCAAAAATTTGTGAATAAAAGATGCTGCACACATTTATTTCTGAGAATGCATACAATATACTATCATCAAACTAGTTTTTGCTGAATAATCTATTCCTGAACAGAATGAATCAATAACCTGGACTTATTTCCAATTTATGAGATGAATATTTAAACACCAGTATGTATTTCTGCTCTTATCATTTTCAAGGATATTGGTTTCATCTAGCTTAAATATTCTTTCCAAAAATGTGGGGAGTGTAGATCTATATTCACCATCTTATGCTGTAAACAGTGCGTCTTTAGAGTAGTGCCCTAGAGTACAAGCACCACACAGGGTAGCAGAACGTCTCATTCCTCTTCTCCTCTCTCCCTTCCAATGTTTGTATCAGACAGTGGTCCAAGCATCTCCCTCAGTACAGGGGAGGAAATGTTTTCTTTTTAAGTCCAATGGGCTGAAACTGTTGGAACATGCTATTTCTTCCTCTCTTGGGTTGAAGCTGGAAAGCTCCACATATACTGACCAAACCTTTGTTTCCAGAATGCATCTTCCAGAATGCATCCATAGCCTTAGTGTTGCAGCTGAAAACCAGAGCCCCAAAAGATGCCTCATTCATCAGGATTTAGAGCCTGGGGGAACAGCTTCCTAAAATTGTGGCAGTCAGGAGACACATCCTTCCTGACTTTTATTTATGTCTCTCCTCACCAGAAGCCAGAGGGCCTGCAGAATGTCCACTAAGAGTCAACTAGCAGTGCCACTTAACTAGAAGTGATACAACTCAAGCTCAGTCATCTCACCTGTTCTTGTCCTGAAACAGATCCCTGCCTAGACTGCTGTGGATGCTCCTTTCATTTTGGATGCATGGAGTGAAAAGCTCTGCAACAAACATGACAATTTCTTAGCCTCACTTCTACTGCCATTTCTTCCCCCCAGAGACCTGTCTCTTCTCATGTAAAAGTGACTAGTTCCCTGCAGCAACCTGGAAGCCCAGCATGCCAGGAAGGGAGCCACACCCCATCTCCCTGGCTGAGGCCAAGTTCAGTCACAGCACTCTGTTCTCTGTCATTGGCAGGCTTGTGGAAGTTCTTAGCAGAATGATGATGATGGTGGTGGTGATAATAGTCAACATTCATTGAGTGTTTATTTTTCATGCACATAATCAGCACTCAGTGAATGGCCCTACAATCAACAAGATAAATATACAGGTTTTAAATGTACCTCATATCCTCAGGCATTTCTGGGAGATAATACCATTAAATTTCCATTATACAGACTTTGAAACTGAGTCTGAACATGATGAAATAACTTGTCCCAAACCATATAGCCAATAAGGGTCAGATCTTTGAGACTTAAGAGTCTAAAGTGTCATCTTCAGATTGGGTTAATGAACCTAAAAGTACCACAACATAATTATATAAAGTCATTGCTGAATAAAAACAAATCTCATAGATAATGATTAATTTCAAGACTAGCTTCTGTAAACCTTCTTTCCTGTATTTATTTCCTTTCTACTTTCCAGTTATTCTACCTTTATTCCATTATCCTTTTTTTTTTTTTTTTTTTTTTGGGCCTGCCTTGTGCCAGGCACCAGTCTGTGTCTTGGGCATATAAAGAGGAACAAGATACAGGCCAGGCCCAGCAAAGCTTAGATCCAGAAGCCAAGCCTGAAAGCAGGTTCCCCTGAGAAACCTCAAGTCTCTCTGTCTAATGAGATGGAGAAGAGGGTGCTATTGCCCCATACAGTACACTGCTCTGTCTTTGAATACAAGAAGGGGGCTGTCTGTGTTCCACCTAGGGGTGAAGTTAAAGGTTCTAGTACCTGAACTTTTACTGCACGTATAGTCAGTGCAACACTCACTCAACTATACTGATGTGAGTTCATGTTTTCCTACTGAGACCACTGTTTTAAGGGAGAAAAAAAAATCTACATTTTGAACTCAGTAGCTCTATGGTCTTAATTTCCCTGACTCTTAGCTTCTTTGCTTTATAAAAAAAAAAAAAAGAGAGAGAGAGAAAGAATCAAACAAACAAACAGAAGGATAACAATACCTGCCCTGTCTACTTGGAAAGAATGAGATAAGATCAAATGAAGGTATAATGCAGGCACAAAGGGGACAAAATGTTATGGAAACATGAAGGCTTTTGTATATTTTTAATGTGAAATTTAAAGCTGAGTAATGCCACCTACCTACCTGTCCCCCTCCATAAGTGCCCACATGAGTGGTCCCTGTGTTCCAGCCATATCTATATGAATCTGCTTTGGAGTACCCTCAACTCCTCTACCTTCCTGCCTTTGCTTACACTTTTTCTTTGGCCTAAAGTGCCCTCTTCCCATCACTGTCTGTTGACTTGCTTTCTTGATCAAATGCCATATCCTCTTATCTGAAATAGTGACTCTTGTCTCATCTGCACCATTAATCACACTTAGCACCATGACTAGACCTAAAGTTATCTACTTCTTAGCCTCTCTACCTTGATATGCCTTGTAAATCCTCAATAAAATGTTTGTTGACTCAAATTCTGCTTCTCTTCTCTATGCCCTTTCCTGCCTGTCACCTGACACTGTACACCTAATGAACAAATTGGCATTAGTGGGTACCCAGTGCATACATCCCAGGGAGCTTTAGGGACAGCAGATTCCACAAACAAGTCTTCATAAATCAAGGGGAGTTACCCTTTACCTTTAAGTTAAATCAAACATCACAAGGAAGTATATGAAATTTACCTGTACTGAGTGGAGCATCAGAGCCCAAGAAGAGAGTATCTCCCAAAATGCAGACTGAGAACCAGTGGGGTTACCCAGATGATTTTAGGTGACACACAGGTGAACTTTTTATCAAATATAATAGTTACATAACCTGGTATGTATTAAGAAAAAATAAAATTAGCACATCAAACCTATGACTTCATTAACATTCTTTAATAAATGTTTTTGCATTTGAATAAAAATGAGCTGATTTAATGAAAAACATTACATAAATAATGGTATAGGATATGGCCAAATGATGTGATGATGGTGCTCCATGGTTAGGAAGCATAAAGACAGACAAATACTTTTAGGAGTGCAGAGATGGAGATCAGGATGAAGAGGTAACTGTTCTATGGACCAGGTCTATTGGTAGCCCCAGGAATCAACAAACCTGTATTATTATGTAAATCCTTTTGTTTAAAGGGCAAAATGCAAATATAATGTTTTCTCATCATTATTGTTCCTTTGTTGGAATGAAAAAATATGCCGGTGAATGTCAACTCACACATCAAGCTTTGCAGCATTGGCCACCAAGTTTCATAATGGCCATGGAGGTTTGCACCCATTCTCTAGACTGTCAGATACAAAGGGCCTTATTATGGGTTTGCTTTTCCATTTTTTTTTTCTGTAAAGCACAACACTTTACAAAAAGAAAACACATCAAAGGCAGTCCTTTTCTTGCATACATTTCAGGGCTCCATTTGAGATCCACATTCATCTTCCTTATCCAATTACATGATCAAAGTAGAAGTGTTTGGCCTACTTTAAGGCTTTAAAGACATCCAGGGAAAAACTAAGAACATTTAAAACTACCTTTTTTAAGCCACACATCTTCCACCAGAAGAACTGGAATCCATCCCACCATCCATGCACGCCCCTCCCCGCCCCACTTATCTAATCTCTAGATACAAAATGTCAAATCAGAGAGTTAACATGCTCTAATCATCCAAACTATAAAAGATTCAGTTACATCTCTGTAAAATCCAATCTAATCTTAAGTCAGTGTGTCTAGTGTACTTTTTGCTCTCTATGCTGCAACAAAGTCCCTTCCAGTACCTACTGCAAAACTCTTGATTTTACTGATTAGTTTTAAAGACCTTGTAATTAATAAGATAAAAACTGTAAAAAAAAAAAAAACCTGAAATATTACTTCATTTTTCTCCCCAAAACTACTGGTTCTAGCTCATCGGTTCATTTTAATGCTACAATATGGAATTCATATTTCCTAAAATAGGGTGCACCTTGTTCTTCATATTAACACTCTGGGATTTGAGGACCTGGTTAAAAAAAATAGCAAATGCAGCGTCCTCAAAAATATTTAAGTGAGCCGACTGCCTATTGGTGGATTGATTTTTCTCTATGGAAATAAATCTGTCAGCAGCCACCAGAATTGGGGTCTAAAAGATGACCTTGGGCAGCTGCTACCATTTGTTTTGGTGGGAAAATGAGGGTTTTTTTCTCTCCCCAGGGGTTAATACTATGATGCTCTAAGCATTGTCTGGGCTCTGATTCTGAAGGGTTACACTGGAGAGGAGGAATACTTTGTGGTTTATGACAAGATCACAGCAGAATATTTTGTGCATGCTGTGATTTGTATTGCCCATTTGTGCACAGGCCATAAAAGTGCACTTTTTATCAGGAGCATTTGTGAATATATAACAGCACTGAAGACATATGGCCACTAAATAATTCACAGTTATCTATCTCCTCAGCAGATTCCTTATACACCTACCATGTTTTAATGCCTAGTTTGCTCAGAAACAATATTCTTTATGACCCTTCCAATATAAAAATGTTTACTGACTGGCAGCAATATATTGATACCATGGGATTGGGATGTAAGGAAAGGGAAAGTTTTCTTCTTTCTCTACCTCTCCCTGTCCTCATTTGTTTCTTCTGAACTCTTCCAGGCTAACCTCACAGGAGAAGGTGCCCTCCTCAAATGTGGGTGCTAACTTCTGACTTCTGGTATTTGGGCTATAAAGGGAAGTCACTGACTAACCTTCACTCTCTTTTCTTTTCAGTTCTATATCCATTTACAGTCCCAAGGAGAATCCAAATGCGTTTGATGCTGCAGCATTCTTCCAGTCCGTGGGGAATTTCCTGGGGATCTTCGCCGGCTCGTTTGCAATGGGGTCTGCATATGCTGTGGTCACGGCACTGATATCCTTTGTATGTGTTTGTGGAAATCTGAGGACTGTTAAGAGCTGTCAGTGTCCCTGGAATGTTTTTGAGAATGGACAGTCTCTAGGCTAGGAAGTGGCTAGATAGTCTGGTTCAAGTGTGATACAATTCCACTGGGGCCATCTTAGTTCTGATTCGTCCTTGAGGCATAGTTGGGTATCAGCAACAGAGGGGCCCAAGCTCTTTTCTTGACCAAGACCTGTTCTAGCACCACTGATACTATCTGATCCTGTGAAAGCAACAGTCTTAAAAAATTGCCAATAGCTGGGCATTATCTGGATTGGCTATATTAAGGCCAAGAGGGAAAGCTGAAGATCCAAAGTCAAGAACAAGACAGGACTGGGAGTGATTAACTGGGTATCCTCTTCTTCCTTTTCAAGCTTCTGTCAACCACTACTAGTTCACAGGGCTGGCCAAGCCAAAGATCACTGTAGGTTTAAACAAGCATTTCAGGCTATTTTACAGAAGAGGACCTGCAAGCAAGGCAGAAATGCCATGTTTGCCATATCTGGGCAATCGTGTCATCTCATTCCCTCTTGTGCAGTAGTGGGGTAGGAGAATGGATAGAGTTCCTAGACGATTTGAGCCAGAGATTGAAGCTGGTCTAGTGAGAAGTTCAGTCAGAGCAGTTGGATGGAACAACAACAACAAAAAAAAAGTCAGAATTGAGGAAAAACGTCAGAAAGTCGATGTCAGATGTGAGAGTTATCAGAAGACATCCAAAGAGGCAGGACAAAGGATCAAAACCAAAGATGTTGGGGAAAAGAGAAATAAGAAGGGAGCAAGATGAGTCAGGGCTCTAGAAAATAAAGCAAAATGTTAGGTACTTTTTCATAGGTACTAGCCCACAGTAGAGATTCACTGAGCAGCTGCCAAAAGATTAGGTTCTACAAAGGGTTTCTAACATGAGTCAGAAGATGAATAAAATATGGACTCTGCATTCAATTAGTAACAAACTGGGAAGGACAAGCACTGCAATAAGAGTTGTTTAGAAGGTGAGTGCCAAAGCCACACCCAACTTATTCAGACTCTAAAAATTCAGATGTGGTTGGGTCCATTGTTTCTGGAATAGTCCAATAGACTCTTGGCCAATCTTATAATTCTGAAAAATAACTTGAAAAGCAGTATTTACATGCAGAGAGGGGGGGTATAGGCTTGGCCTGAAATATAGGTAGGATATAGACAAGGCTATGTGATAAGTGATTCAGGAGAAAACCAGCATTCATTAAGGTGTAGGGAGAAGCTAACGTGATATACACAAATGTGCCTGAGAGGACCACAGGGCTCAGGCTGGTGAGAAGTGGAAGATAAGACAGAAATGGGTTGGAATCACCTCTCAGAGTATCTTGGAGTGTTATTCAGAGAAATATGAGCTTCATTCTATAGTCTACAGTTAGCTCCTGAAGGTTTCTGCTCAGGAGAGTGACATATTGAAAGACTTGTTTTTAAACAATAAATAAGAATCAGGTTCATAAGATGAATCAAGTAAAGAAGATTAGAATCATCAAGAAGGAGACTAATGCTTAGAAGAATCTCTAGGACTTAATGATTGGAAGAGGAGAGACTCAAAGGCCACTCCCAAGTTTCATCCCAGAAACCCTAGAGAGTATCAGCTCCATTGACAAAGAAATAAAGTAACTCAGAAAAAGTAGGGGTGATTCCTAATAATTATAATGATTAATAATCTAATAATTAATATCAGCACTTATGATAATTGTTTTACACGCTATACCTCATTTATCTTCACAATGATCAGATCATGCAGATCCTAATTTTATTGGATACTGAAAGGCTAAGGTAATACCCAGTGTCCTGCTGCTGGTAAGAATTGGAGCCAAAATTCAAACCCAGGAATTGAAACTGAGAGAAAGACCAAAAGACAGACCATGCTTTTGATCACTAATCCCTGTTGCCTCTTGATTATTAGGTGGAATTATGATGGAAGCCACATGTAGTTTTGAATAAGTAATGGTAATGATGATAGCAATATTTAATGAATATCTAGCATGTGCCAAGGACTATATATAATATGTATTTATTTATATATATATATTTATTTATATTATATATATATTATAAATATATATTTATTTATTTATAATATATTTAAAATATATATATTTTATATATTTATATATAAAAATATAAATATATTTTATATAAATATAAAAATATAAATATATATTTATAATATATTTAAAATATATATTTTATATATTTATATATATATATAAATTTATTATATATATATATAGTCCTTGGCACATGGACTCAATTCAAATGATCACTATATATATATATATATATATGTATATATATGTATATATATATATATATATATATATCTTACCCTGTAAGATAGGCTATTATTACCTCATTTAACACATGAGGAAACTGAGGCTCAAGGAGGTTAAGTAGCTACTCTGGGCCATATATCAATAATAGCAAACACAATTAATATTAGTATTATAACATTTGTTGAGAACTTTACCATTTGCCAGCCATTGCATTAGCATTTTGCTAATGGATTTTCTCATATAGCTTTTATAATAACAATGAGAGGGAGATACGGTTATTATCTCAATTTTACAGCTACAGAAACTGACACATAAAGGTTAAACAACTTGTCCGAAGCCATACAGCTAGGACATTTCGGGGCCAGGATTTGAACCCATGCCTTTTGGCTCCAGAGCCTGCACTAGGTGGAAGAGCTGAAAATGGAACTCTTCTCCACCTGGCGTGAAGGGACTGTAGGGACACGTAAATAAATAACTTAGTAAAGGAAGGGAAAAAATTCCTGGAGTGTGGAAGTCTGCCATGAGATTGGATCAGATCTGGAAAAAATGGTGGGAGAGATGGAAGGGACAGGGGATCAGTTTCAGTGGGAGGATCTGTCACACAGCATTGATGGGCTTGCCTCTCACAAACTCAGGCTACAGAGACGACAGGTGCTCAAGCGTTCCCTCCATCATAATAACCTTGATATCTTGTCCATAAAGAGGCAATGCTACTCAGGGTATAGGACCCTGGGCTCTATGCAAGCTTGGGTCTTGACCAGAACTGAACTATCTGGAAAAGGTTGAAAGCGGAGAATGTCCTGTGTCCACTTGATATACCATTACTCAGTGGCCTAAACCTTCTCTACAATAAAGTAGAAGAGGAAATTCAGGAGAACAAACTCCAGTAAAAACAAAGCCTGCTCTCCAAGTCACAAGAGGGAATGCTGGAAAAGAGTCAAAGGGTAGCCCATGTTTTCTTCCAGATAAAGAATTGCTCCTAGATATTTACTGAATATGATTCCAGGAAAGATATTTTACAAAATAAATAAATTTAAATCACACTAATAGAAAAATTTACATATTCCTTATTGCATACCAAGCACTCTTTTGAGTGCTTAATGCATAATGACTGGTTTACATACCTATAAGGTAGGTTGCATGATTATCCACATTTTCAGACAAGGAAACCAAAGCACAAAATGGCTAAGTAACATGGCAAATAATCTTATACAATGAAGTGGAGTTGGCTTCCAGAGGCTGCACTCCCAACCATGGTGTTATTCTGCCTCTCTCCTTGGTACTTTGTGCTTTCTAAAACTTTGCAAAAACATTTTCAATATTCATCTCATTTTCCTCTGCACACTTGGGTGCAGATGATTCACATAGGATAGAAATGAGGCTCAGAGAGGTTAACATATTGCTCAGAAATCACACAGCCAACAACTAGCAGAGCCAAGACTCAGACCTTGATCTTCTGCCCCAGGGGTCATTCTTTTTGCTTCCCTGCCCTACTGCTAAACATCTCTTAATGTGGAATCTCTTTAGATTTTTTTTTTCTTGAAGCATAGAAATGCCACATAGCATTTCCTTATTTGTCAGGGCACTTTTTTTTGCCTAACTGTAGACGTAGTTGTGACATCTCAGCCAGAATGAACCATTGCCTGCCACAGGGCTTCTTGCCTGACCTAGAAACGGTATACCTTTTCCCCTAGCCTACTTATACTAAGATGGCATGGATAGCTTCCCTATCACTGAACGTAAATGTTCCCCTGATCCTATTTGCATCACCAAGAGAGGAGTCTTTAAGGTGATCTGTCCACAGATTATGGCTTTCCAGGGAGCAGTGGCCTCCTTTGGTGCTGACGTACTTGAAGCACCTCACCCTGCCTCAGTCTCCATGGCTGTTTTCCCTCATCTGCAGACTCCCGAGAGGCACACCCTAAGGACGAACACCAAATTCAGGAGGTTTTGTACCCATAGTTAGCTGATTTTATCTTCTTAGTAAAACACCTTTTTTTTTTTTTTTTTAATCAGAACACAGGTTTGCATTTTTACTGAAGTGTTCAGCCCCCAGTGAGGCATGGAACTCATGCTGGACTTCAAAGCAGTCCCAATGAGAACTATAGCCTCCCAGTCAGGTCTGAAAAACAGTGCTCTTTTTTGAAACCGATCACAACCAGATTAGTTTTCCTCTGCCAAGAAGGAGATTTTGCTGTCAAAGCATTTGTTGTTTCCCTTAACGTGTCTTTGTCACTTGACCAAATTTACCAAGCTGTGTGAGTTCCCTATGCTGGAAACAGGCCTGTTTTTTCTCCTATCTTGGAGTGCCTTCCTGTCTGCTGAGGCTGCCGGCCTGACAGGTCAGTGCTGCATTCTGCACAGCAAACTGGATGTGTGATATGTGGATGTGCCCCCACACGTACCCCTGCCTGACCCAGCAGGAGGTATGACGGACTCTCTTAGATGGGTTTGTGTATGAATCAGCTTTTGCTGGGTACCCTGAGGAGGGGGGAGAGGGAATAATAATTCTTCCATGTTGTATGCAACAACCTAATGAAAAGTCTCCAAAATGCCATTTCCTTTTCTCTCTCACTGGTCAGGAGGAGATGTCAAAATATACAAATGACTGATTTATAGAGGTGATGGATGACTTTACAAATGGAAGTCTACTCTGAATGTGAAGGGATGCACAGCTGCCTTATAGAAAAGGGTGGTGGTTTTCCATTGGCTGCTAACAGCAAATAGGCAGGGGAGGCAGCTGAGGCAGCCTGACCAAGGACCGCACATTTCCACACACACCACTGTTGAGGATCTTTGCACACAGAAAACCAAGAGCTAACATGGTGGCTCTACTACTTAATATCTCTTACCATAGAAAGTCTATATATAGAATCCTCTGAGGCAGAGCAGTTAATAGAGAAAGGGGCAGTCCCTAATGTCCCAAGGACCATGGATCCTGTGATCTGGATTCGGCAATTAGATTGCCTTTCTGCAACAGCAAGGGTTTGCGCTTGGATAGCTGCAACAATTGGGTGCTTTTCCATGTAGAAGAATCACTGTGGGTTTGAGCAAAATGTCAAAGCTGTTTCTCTCCTTTGGCCTTAGTTCCCTGCTTCTCTCAGGTTTCAGTCCTGGATCCCTTGCTGTTTCCTACTATTGTCATCTTAATTGACATTCAGGTAGTGAGATCCGCGCCTGCCCCCAGCCCCAAAGTATTCACTGGTAACAAGGTATGCCTCTCTGGCTATTTGCATTTTATTAGGTGGTACTTTAGGTCTAAATAATAATAAAAGCTGACATATACTGAAGGTGTACCATGAGCCAAGTGCTAGCTAACCGCCTTTCATGCACACTCTTGCTAATGCACAGAACTCAAAGTTGGGGCCTGCACCCAGGTCACTCAGTCAACAGTAAGTGGTGGAGCCGAGATTTAAAACTAGGAGACTTGATTCCAGAGTTAGGCTCTTGGGCATGAAGCCTTGAATTTCTACCTTGAATGAAATTCCATCTGTGGAATATCAGACAAGCCCTCGTGAGGAGGAATATATTTGGGGTCTCAGGAGCCTGCCTGGTCCACTTGGTCATAGACTGGTTTTGGCTCACATGTGAAATGCATGGCAAATCTTTCTTGTAATGAGAACCTGTTGTTCTGGACAGCTGGCCCAACTTACTGCAGAGTCACAGGGCCCAGCTCTTCCCCACAGCTTTGAAGACGTCTGTTGCTAATGCAGACAGCCACACTGCCGGTTCTTAGGATACTTACTATACCAAGGCTACATTACCAGAGTCCACCCAACTGGCCCTTGTATCCAAATCATCACAGCACAATGTTATGTTAGTGCCTTCCACTGTTAGTAGGGAGGTTGCTGAAGAGCTTTTTCATTCCAGAGAAAAAGATCAATAGTGTCCCTTAAATAAAATAATGAAGGTAAAAATGTTTACATCAGCCATTCAAAATAATTCTTGTTCCCTTTTCTCCAGATGCTATGCCTTTTTCACTACTCAACATGTAAAATGTAAGCAAAGTTAAGAATAAAAATACATATTGGGGTGCCTGGGTGGCTTAGTCGGTTAAGCATCCGACTTTCGCTTGGGTCATGATCTCGCGGTTCTTAGGTTCGAGCCCCGCGTCGGGCTCTGTGCTGACTGCCAGCTCAGAGCCTGGAGCCTGTTTCAGTCTGTGACTCCCTCTCTCTCTGACCCTCCCCTGCTCATGCTGTCTCTCTCTCTGTCTCCTAGAAATAAATAAAACATAAAAAAAAAAAATTTTTTTAAAAGAATAAAAATACATATTTGGCCTTCTAGAAAGGTAAAGAAGTCTCTTAACTCACCTGGTATTTTTTAGCCTACCTTTGAACATTGTAATAAAGACACATACACACCAATACCTAAATATTGTTCTTATGTGTGAAAATTGTCTTTCTCTAGTTCCTGGTCCATTTGAGCAAGATCTTTTTTTAATAACTATTTAAAAGATTACAGTCCTCATATAAATTGCTGGTTTACCTGTCCACTGCTCTTTTGCCACCCTGTTCTATTCCAAGGGAGCCATCATTTGGGAACCTCCGTAGCAGAAAGACCCTAATGTACATGCCTGCACCCAGGGACACACTCACGTTAGGGCAGTACTCCAGATCGAGCAATGTGCCTAACAAGTATTTGATACAAACCAAACTCTAGGTGTAAGCATTTTCTACTGCTAAATACCAAGCTTAGTTAGTCTAAATTACTGATGTGTCTGTTTATTTCTTTATTATTTAATCCTTGCCTATTTCCAGATTGGCTTTGAGACAATTCATAACATGAGCCATGCATATCATGGGGCCATTTAGTTGAGAGTAAATACTCAAGTGTTTTGGGGTAGAGTTTTTCTGCAAAATTAGACAGCTGTTCATTGCTGTGATTTGGCAATAAATATAGCTCTGAGCTTTCTGGCAGCCAAAGCCAAAAGGGAAAGATGATGAGTTATATAGGAATAATACCGCATTATAAAAGGAAATCATTCTTATTTTTTAAAATGGGCAAACTTTTTCCCATTATTAAAATTTAGGAGAATTTGGGGCGCCTGGGTGGCTTAGTCGGTTAAGCGTCCGACTTTCCTTAGGTCATGATCTCGCGGTTCGTGGGTTCGAGCCCCGCGTCGGGCTCTGTGCTGACTGCCAGCTCAGAGCCTGGAGCCTGTTTCAGTCTGTGACTCCCTCTCTCTCTGACCCTCCCCTGCTCACGCTGTCTCTCTCTCTCTGCTAGAAATAAATAAAATATTTAAAAAAAAAATTTAGGAGAATTTATCGCATGTATCACTGTATAAGGGAGCTTGAACACCATAGTGGACAATATTTAGTAATAGTTTTAAGGAAGACAGACATGTATTCTTCATGTAATAATTTCTCAGGTCAACCTTCAATGAAAATCTGAGAGAGTGGAATCAAATTATAATCATCTAAGATGGGCACTGGGTGACTCAATGGTTAGGTGTCCGACTTTGGCTCAGATCATGATCTTACAGTTCGTGACCTCAAGCCCCACTTCAGTCTCTGTGCTGACAGCTTGGAGCCTGGAGCCAGGAGTCTGCTTCAGATTCTGTCTCCTGTTCTCTCTCTGCCTCTCCCCTGCTTGTGTTCTGTCTCTCTCTCTCTCTCTCTCTCTCTCAAAAATTAATAAACATTAAAATAATAAAAATACATAATTATCTAATGTTATTTCTGGTAACGATACAATCCTTTTAGTTCTAATCCACACGTAAACTGAGGTATTGCAAAGCTAAAATCTAGAAAACTTTCTAAAAACTGGATAACAAATAAATATATAACAATGAATGTAAGGAACTAAGTGGAATAAGCTATTAAACAGTTTATGAGTAACTGTGGAGGTAACCAGCAATCCTAGGGCCTTGTCTACATTCATGAACAACCCATTATGCAGGTCCTAGGGATGATGCTTACCTGCACTGGTTTCTCAGCAGAATTCCCCCAGCCCTGACATTTCAAAGTGGTGCTCAAGCGTGTCCACCAAGTGAGCAGGGTGCTAAGCTTGCCATCCCTATGCTATTCCTTTTATTCCTCCATCAGTTGGGTTTCCACATAAGATTTCATTTGAAAAAAGGATTTTTGTTGTTTTAAAAAAAATACATCTGTTTTTAGAAACATATTTTTTCTTTTTTTCTACCAAATTAATACATAAACATTGAAAATTTAGAAAATATAGATTCACAAAAGGACATAATATTTGAATTACCTGTTTTCTTAATATTAATAACTACTATTAATACACAATTATATGCATAGACATATATTTAATTAAATATATACATTCATACATAATAAAATTATACTTTTTAAATTTGAAATAACTTGCTTTTTACACTTAAGAATTTATAGTTACTGTTTTTGTGACATTCTTCTTCTGTATTATTTAATAGCTGCCTATGATATGATAGCATATGATATGCTATGATATGATAGCATGCCATAATTAATCTCCCCTTCTTTTGATTGTTTATACTTTTTTTTTTTCCAGGAGAGAGAGAGACACAGCGTGAGCAGGGGAGGGTCAGAGAGAGAGGGAGATACAGACTCTGAAATAGGCTCCAGGCTCTGAGCTGGCAGTCAGCACAGAGCCCGACACGGGGCTCAAACCCACAAACCATGAGATCATGACCTAAGCGAAAGTTGGACGCTTAACCAACTAAGCCACCCAGGCGACCCTGATTGTTTATACTTTTAATATTATGAATATGATTTCCATGATCGTCCTTATAGACTGATGTATGCATTTCTATTGCTGGGTTAAAAGGAAGGCTAAAATTTTAATGTCTTGGAAAAAACTCATCCAAATTATCCTCCAGAAAATTCATAACGCTTTAAACTTCCACAAACAATGAAAGAGAACTCATTTACTTACATCTTTACCACACTAAATCTTACCCATCCATTCTAATTTGATAATCAGCTTCTATTTCATTGTGATTTACATTTATTATATTTGTACTGAGGAAAGCATTTTAGTTACATGTCATCGGCAATTTATATTCATTTCTCCTTTGGTGAGCTACCTATTTCTGCCCTTAGTCCTTTTTCCTACTGAGATGTTTATGGTTGTCACATTGAATTTTAGGAACTTTTTATTTACTTAAAAAATTAAGCTTTTACATATAAGCTGTAAATATTCTACAACTTGTGGTTTTATCTTTTAAATATGTTACATTTTGTTTGCTTAGTAAAGGAAAGGGATAGTATGGACATTTTCAAGGTTATGTGGTTAATTTCATCTCCTCCTTAGAAAGCATAAGGTTATATTAATTTTTGCATAGAAAGCCCAAGTGTTGGGGCGTTTGGGTGGCTTAGTCGGTTAAGCGTCCAACTTTCGCTTAGGTCATGATCTCGCAGTTTGTGGGTTCGAGCCCCGCGTCGGGCTCTGTGCTGACTGCCAGCTCAGAGCCTAGAGCCTGTTTCAGAGTCTGTGTCTCCCTCTCTCTCTGACCCTCCCCTGCTCATGCTCTCTCTCTCTCCTAGAAATAAATAAAAATATTTAAAAAAAAAGAAAGCCCAAGTGTTTATTAACAATAATGTATACTTTCTTTTAGTAGGTTTGTTTTTGCATTGGAATCCAACTGGAATTTGTTTTGATATATAGTACAGGATATAGTAGGGACTTGATTATCTTCCTAGAAGTTATCCATTTATCCTAACACCCTTCAACTGTAACCTATGTATTTATGATATAATGTCCATGTCTGTAGGTACATATATGTGTATGCAGGTTCTGGGTTTTCTATTGTAACACTGAGATTTTGGTCTTCACTGTTTTAATAATTTCACGGGTGCCTGGGTGCCTCAGTCAGTTAAGTGTTGGAATCTAGATCTTAGCTCAAGTCATGATCTCACAGCTCGTGAGTTCAAGCCCTGCATTAGGCTCTGTGCTGATGGCAAGGAACTTGCTTGGGATTCTATCTCTCCTTCTCTATGCCCCAGTAAACTTAAAAAAAGAAATTTTAAAAATTTAATCTTTTCAGCTTCATTGTTCATTTTAATATCTAGTACATGAATCCCTCACTCCCCTTCCTCGTTTTTGAGAGCTTCTTTGCTATACTTACATCTTTATTACTCCAGATGGACTTCAAAATAACTTTGTTAGGTTTCAACCAGAAAATAACTTGGGATTATGATTTCGGTTGCATTAAATTTTTAGATTAATTTGAGAAGTGGTGTTTTTACAATGTTGAGTCTTTCCACCCAGGAATATGTTATGTCTCTGCATTTATTCAAGTCATATTTTATGACCCTTAGTAAATTTTTATAGTTGTCTTCACACTCAGACTACAAATTTCCTGTTAAGTACTTTTTTAAGCTATCTTATATTTGAGGGTATGATGATGAATCAAAACTTCTTCCATTATAGTTTTTAATTGGCTACTGTTTGTGTTCATCTAGACTTCACTAGGCTATTTGATCTATTCTCTATAGTTCTGAAATCTAGAACTAGAGCTGATGGGTAGAATTAGGATTGATAGGCTGAAGTTACATCAGACTGTCAGATCTGTGAGGGCTGTGTTAGCACCAGAAGTATGACTGAAGCCTCTGGGCACTCACTATCTTTTGAGCAATGGAATGAATGATTTTAGCTCAGCAAGAGGAAAAAATTCCGAAATCTGAATAACAGACTGCTTTATAGAGTCATGAGTGACCTGTGCCTGATAACATTCATAAACATTGTATATGTCCACTGGTCAGGATATTCCAGAGCAAATTCATATATCAACTAAAGAATATATCAGATATCACACTATCAAAACTTTCATTTGTCTAACTATTATGTTAAAATAGAGATATGTAGACCTGAGGACACAAGAGTCTATCTGAGAGGAATATAGTAGACATGCATTGATTTATGCTACCCGTCACCCATTCTCCTCTTCACTTCAACAATAACATCCTGTTGTTGCTTAAAAAACTACCCCTCCTCCAAAGAGAATAGGGACATCTGAAATGAGGTCAATCAGATCTTTGCCTAGGATGTAATCCTTTAAGGGAGATAGAAAGATGTATGATTGCTGGCACCTGTTATTTCCAACAGCACAGCCCAGTCGAAACCCCCTGTTTATTCCTGACACAGATTCCCGGAGCTGCCTTTGTACATTTTTTTCTGAGAGCTATCACTCTTCCCTCCAAAAATTCTTTTCTTATTACAGTAGCCAGAATCAGTGTTTATTGTTTGTAAACAAAGAAACCTAAATGGAACAAGGAAAGGAATAATCCATGATGTATTTCCACAAAAGAAACTGGAGAACTTGGTGACAGATCACAAGGGAAAGAAGCTCAAAGACAGTGGAGCCTGGGACCCTCTTATGGCAGATGCACAGTGATAGGCAAACAAAAAGATCAAGCTTTTAAAGACAGTTTGCACGGTGTTCATTATCATTTTCAATTCAGCTTCTTATAAGATTCATTATGAACACTCCAGTGTGACGGAAGCTTGCTCATTACCACATCTTCTGCTTTCACTTTCAGTTGTTACTAATTTGATGATGATCATTTGATTTATTTTGATTATCTTTTACTTCAAGGGCCACATTTCCAGCCGCCTCATCTCAGTCACTTGGAAATTGCACCTGCAAATGTTCAATAGTCATATAGAAGAAGTTAGTTTTATAGAAACAAGTGGCTTTTAGACATGCAAATGAAGGTTGGCATTTCTATTACCCAGAAGTTTGATTCTCTGCTGTTGGAAATATACAAGTGCAATTTGAGAAAATTTTTATTTGGGAAGACTGAGCAGAATGTCAAATGCAAGGGAGAAGTCTTTGTAGAGAATGAAAGTATTTGGATAGAAATGGACTTCAGGGAGTTCTTTCAAGCCAGGAGAACATAGAAAGAAGAGAATGTATGTGGATGTGCCCACTCTACTTATAAAATCAGCCACTTAGGGATATGTCTCTAGTTTCTGGCTCTTTGGCTCACCTGCTGAGGTATTGGGATAAGTCGTCCTATCCACTGATATCTCATTTTCTTTACTGCTAAGGTAAAAGGATTTTATTATTTTGTGATGGAAAGACATTGTACATGTACAAAATGTGGCTTTTGAGTAAATACATGACCCCAAGGTATACTCTCTATGAGGTACCCGGTACACATGCATACCTAATTTCTGATCATGTAGAGTTTTTTCTTGTGCAGAGTTCTATTTTCTAAAAGTCATTAGGTTACTGAGCCATTATTTTAAATTGAATATTGAAAATAATTCAGCAGTATTATTTATAGCATAATCTCTAATGGAATTGAATCCTGTCATAGAAGCTGCTTTTCAGTTTATAAAGATAACCAAAAAGCACAGCTGGACAGGTTGTTTGAAAATTCATTTTTATAATCTGTTTCCCAGCTGAGACTTTGGGGGTCAGGTTTTTGCCAGAAGCAAACTTACAGGGACTGTCATTAAACACCCGAAGAGTATGATTTCTAATGACAACATTGACATCATGTCTAATGATTTCTCAGCTTCCAGGCACTGCTGTAATAAAGGCGGCTTCCATTTTTAGATTCCTAGGGCATATTTTACATCCATTGAAGGCAAAGGAGTGGGAGGAAGGCCACTGGCATACCTCATTTTCTCATACAAAAAGTTAAACAGTATAGTTTGCTATTTGCTCACCTTAAAATAATCTCCACCTAAGAAAAAAAAACATGTAGAAATCTGAAAGAAAAAAAAACAAACCTCCTGATTACTAAGTAATGCTATTGGGCTTTACAGTCTGATTCTAGAGAGTAAGAAATGCTGAAAACCTTTTTAAGTGCAGAAGGGTGAAAATAAATGATGCTCTGGCCCATTTACTAAGGAATTAACCAAGATGTCTGAAAGAAGCACTCAGCACAGGAAAATATCAGGTACAACATAAACAGTTAATTCATCTCAGTCTCATCACCCAGGCATGTTCTCTTGTTGGTCTCAAATGACAAGGGCCTAATTACATTGTCATGATAAGGAAAAGTTGATGCTTGGAAGCTCAAGTTCTGCTTATCTGTCAGGTCAGTTCTTGAAAGGCTTTTATAGAGTAAGTAGTTGGGAAAAGAAGAACTTGGGAAAGCCTTTCTTATTTACAATAGACAGGGAAGAAAGATTACCAATTGAAGTGACTGTTACTGAACGTGTTGAGACTTTACTTGATCTGAGTAAGTTGGCTCATTACTTCTTATCTCCATCATCTCTCAGCTTGGCAAAAATTTGTCTGAAACTCTTAAGAAGGTTTTAGCTTAGAGGCGAATGTGTTCCATTTGGCTTGCCAGTGATGCATTGCATGACTGGATGGAAAATATATTTCTAGATCTCAGTAAATAAAACAAATCACTGGGAGGGAACTTGGTTTGAATTGTTTCTTAAAACAAATCTGGGCAGTTTTAGTTTTTAAGGACATGTCATTAGCCGACATCTCTTTGCTTAACACTGCTCATGCTTTCATATTGACAGAACCACATGAATCCAACTTAATTAGCCAACAATTCGCCAACAAATGAGGTGTACTAAAAACAAATGAGTGTTTCCAAGCCAAAAAATAAAACCTAGAGGCTTAGAATATTAGGCATTCAAACTGTAGTAATAGGCACCCAAAATTCTCAAGGGGCTTACTTAACCAACACACTGAACCAAGGCAAACATGCAATGTTGCCATTTCAATAAACACAGGTGTAAAGTGGATCTCCTTGCATAATAACTCATTAACTCACAGCTGCACTTTCTTGAACTGAATAGCTCATCATTTCAATATTCAAACAACCTTGCACATGTAACTTGAGTAGTGGACAAATTTACCCCTGCTGTCTTCACTCTAAATATTTTCAGCCATCGTTTCATGTCTCATGATCCCAGAAGGCACAGAGGGGAAAAAGTTCTTTCACAAAACACATTTTCTTCATACACATGTAGAAATTTTCTATTGTCATGAAATAGATGGCACAAATATGTAACATATAGGTAGAGGTGAAAAAAAGAGTCAAGGATAATTCCAGGTCCCTATATCAACTGGATCAGTGGTTCATTTCACCAAAATGGGTAATATACATGGATGAATACATGTAATAGAAAGGGAGAGACAAAAATTACTTCATTCAGAAGTCTTCTAGTTTCTACACAAATGTGGAAATTACATGGAAGGGTGTAGTGAGCAGTGGGCAATTGGACATAGAAATCTGAAATGAGGTTGTTCATTAGAGATTTAAGTGACTTTGGTGTAAATGTGTTAGCTAACTCCAAGGAAATGAAAACTGAAAAGAAGGGTAAACTAGATGAACACCAATGCATGAGGTGGAATTTCATAGATATAAGTGAAAAAAGTGTTTTTCTTCTTCTCCAGAAGAAGTTACATTTTGAAGGAGATTTTTGTTTTAAATGGAATTTTATAAACCTTGCAACAAAGACAGGAAGTAACTCTTAAATGCATGCCTATACTGCATTGGAGAAACCAGAAATAAGAACATAGATTCATGCTGTTTCCTGTATTGATGTTCTTATATTCCGCAGACTCATGATTAATCTGCCAACTGTGGTGTTGCCAAATATGGTGAACTGGACAGTAATTGTACACTTTCGAAACTTGGAATCTTTCATATTCCCTGAAGGAGTTTTCCATTTCATTAAATCTTTGACTTCTCAGTTCCAGGTTCATGTTCAGTAGTGGTGGTAGGAAACCTGTCAGAAATGTCTCTTTTTACTAGATCAAAAATAAATAAAAGTGTGGCATGGAAAAATAACCCATCAACCTTAAAACCCCTTAGAGTACCATCTGAGAACAAGACACATTTTTTCTTTCTCTTTTGCTCTCATTCTGTGCTCTGATAATATAATCAATATTTCCTGTCCAAAAATGCAATATTCTTCACTTTTAGAAACCCCTCAAGTCTGCAGTTAATGTCAAAGAAAATGATGCTCCTTGTGACAGACGTTTGTTTTTCTGCTTTTGTATCTGAAGGCTTCATCAACTTTTAATGAAAAAAGAACCACTGAATAATGTTATCAGTAACAGAGACTGTTGGTGAAGATACTCTTGAATAAGAAAATTTAAATATTGGAAGAAAATGGACCTGCCACTAATAAATCTAGATAAACATCTATTTCTATGTGAGGATCAAAAACTAACTCCTTTCACATTCTCTTTTCAAAACAGATAAATATTTTTTGAAGTAGAGATGCTTGCTTCTGACCTACCTACATTTCTGTGCCTGATGTCTGTGGGCACTGTTATGGGAATTTGGGTGATACAAAGAGGGAGAGTGTAGACCCAGTGCTTGATATCTAGGTCAAGAGGGAGACTCCCACTAATCTAGTTGACAGGAAGTCAAAGTTAAGCTCTGGGGCCCCATGTAATCCTTCAATTTCATATATACAGAACTTGAAGCAAATGTAAAAACTGAACCACTCAGATCATAGATAGTTAAGATTGGAAGATGCTTAGAGGCCAACTAGAGCAGTGTTTGTCAGAGTTTCTTGACCCTTATTGGCAAAAAATAAAGTAAGAGTTTTATCATGCACCTATCTGCACACAAGCATAATAGTTTGCCCAGAAAGGCACTTGCATACTTGAGAATATGAACTAATTAAAAACTATGAACATTTTAGGGGCGCCTGGGTGGCTCAGTCGGTTAAGCGTCAGACTTTCACTTAGGTCATGATCTCGCAGTTCGTGGGTTCGAGCCCCGCATTGGGCTCTGTGCTAACTGCCAGCTCAGAGCCTGGAGCCTGTTTCACAGTCTGTAACTCCCTCTCTCTCTGACCCTCACCTGCTCATGCTGTCTCTCTCTCTCTCCTAGAAATAAATAAAAAACATTAAAAAAAAAAAACTATGAACATTTTATATTTTCCTCCATCTTTTTATGTTCTCCAGTTTGATGATACCATCTTCTTTATTTCATTGAGAAGAAGACAGTGGACCAGGCAACGAATTTAAATTGTATAAGTCAGCCTACTGGTTAAGTGTATGAACTATGACCAGATAGATCCCAAGTCTCTTGATGTCCAACCCAGTACATTTTTCCTTACATAATTTACAACAACACACTGAATCTTGCTCAGGCAAGCATATGCTTATGTGTACATGTATACATATAAATATACAGTATTTAGTAGTACTAATGCTCTCTGAAAGGGTCCGGGAGTGGGAATCAAGGAGAACAGTGTAAATGGCACTCCGTTAACCAGAAGGTGTGAATTGTCCTATGAAAACTGATCTCTATGGAAAGAATTTACTTGCCAGCAGAATCATTATTTTTCCCAAAGAATTACAGACCTCCTCATGCTGTTCCCTAAATTTCTTTGCTTGCCAGTTAATTTGAGTTTAACTGTGTACCTCTTTGTGGTTGCTCAAACAGCTCTTTTAGCTAGTGTCATAAAGTATTGGTTTTAGTTCTTGTTTAAAATTGCATAAATGAGCCCCTGCAGCCAGACCTTTAGGGATCTTGTACACCACTGTAGTCTCACTGTGCAGTCAGTGAGAGGCAATCTTGTGTATGCATATGAGTCAGAAAGTATTATTATTTTCTCTAGGCCACATTTGATTTCTTTCAGAGATTCTTTTTATTTTAGCTCTCAGATATTTTTGACCATGTCCACCCCCTGTAGACCCAGATATATGTACTTGATTCCATTCGTCATTGCAACAGGACCCCGTAAATAGAACTTGAATCCAAGATCTTAGACATGCAACAGATGCATGTCTTTAAATGCAGTTGCATTTAAAGACTGTTTGTTTTTGCAGCAGAGATGGAAACAGAATGATAGTGTTTACTTTTTTGGGGAAAGAAAATGAAATAATATTTGCCTGCACAGGATGGGCATACTGGATACCTCACATTTTTATCATGTGAGGACTAATAAAATAGGTAAATTAAATGCTTTTGTACTTATAATAGTAGTTTAACCATTTTGAGAATACAGCACATAGCCCGATATGGGGCTCAAACTCACAAAACTGAAATCATGATCTGAGCCAAAATCAAGAGTCAGGCACTTAACTGACTGATCCACCCAGGCACCCCTACAACTCTTAATTTTACTGACCAAATCTAGTTTTTGTATATTCTCTTTGACTCTTTTTTTTATTAAGTTTTAATTTCTACTTTTTTGGGGTCCATTGCTATGTCTCTTGTCTAGCTTCTTAAGGTGAATAGTCCATTTCTCTTTTCTTTTCTTTTTCCAAATGTAATACCTGTAAGACTGTAAACTTTCCTCTGATTAATACGGTTTTATCTCATTGGTGTTGATATAGACTGTACTCTACACTTATTGTTATTTATTTTACATGAGCTATGATTTCAAATTTGATTTCGTCTTCAATTTCATCTAGAAGAATACACTTAAAAATCCCTAATGGATACATTTTTAGATATGATTTTGTTAATTTCTAATTTTATAACATTGGGATCAAAGAATCTGATTTGTTTGCTTTTTCTTTGAGGGAGAAAGATTTATTGAACTATTGATAGTAAAATATACTATCAATTTGGTTCCATGCAAGTAATTTCTTTCACATTCTAGTTTTGCTGGGATTAAAAATAAATAATTCCAAAATGAAGAAAACATTTTGAACTCCTCAAATGTCCTTGATAGATAATTGCTCTGTGAAACTGAAATTACTTCATAAAATCATGTCAATTCTAGAAAGTTACAGAAAGAAAAACGGAGACTAAAACACAGATATAAAATTTTTAAAAAAATTTTATAGTTAGCAAAAAAAAACATTTTGGACCATACAAGGTCAAAGCCAAACCACAGAAAAGGTGAATTGATACTTAATACCAAAGTGTTGGTCAGAGATTTGCTTTTCAAAAAGTGATGCTAAGACCAATAACATAGACATCCCTGATAGTATAAAATGCAGAATCATGGGCTCCACTCCCAGCCTATTGAAGCAGAATCTGCATTTTTTAAATGTTTATTTATTAATTTTGAGAGAGAGAGTGTGTGCACAAGCGAGAGAGTGGGGGGAAGAGAATCCCAAGCAGGCTACATGCTGTCAGCTCAGAGCCTGACATGGGGGCTCAATCATAGGAACCATGATCATAGCTGAAATCAAGAGTCAGACACTTAATAGACTGAGCCACCCAGATGCACCTAGAATCTGCATTTCAACAAGATTTCCTAGTGCTTCTAGTATACATTAACATTCCAGAGGCATTACGTAAAGGTCTGAAATCTCTCTTGCCTTGTCCACATGCTTCGAGCCACAAGTGAGCTTTCAGGTGGGATCAAGAAGCTTCTTTTCTTTTCTTTTCTTTTCTTTTCTTTTCTTTTCTTTTCTTTTCTTTTCTTTTCTCTTTCTTTCTCTCTTTCTTTCTTTCTTTCTTTCTTTCTTTTTTTGAGAGAAGGTGAGTCGAGAAGAGGAGCATAGGGAGAGAGAGAGAGAGAGAGATTGGGAATCTTAAGTAGCCTCCACATTGCCAGCACAGAGTCCAACTTGGGGCTCCATCCCACGATCCTGGGATCATGACTTGAGCTGAAATTAGGAGTCAGAAGCTCAACCAAGGAAGCCCCCCAGCCACCCCCAAGAAGCTTCTGACATATGGTAAGGATAGTAGGGTATGTTGTAAATTAGGCATAGGCTGGGAATGACAAGGACAAGCAAAACAGAGGGGTAAGAAACAGCAGTAAGAAAAAAGAAAGGAAGTGCGTTCCTCTGAGGTGAGCTGTGTCTGTCACTTGGACACAGACAGCAGAATTTACCATTTTCAGTGTCCTTTGACCTGAAAGTTTGTGGTCTAAAGATTTAGAAACATTCTTTTTCTACACACCAGAGACTTCCTGAGTTTATCTTTAAACCTCATAGATTACTTGAAACAATTAAGTTTCTATGATTAGAATGTATGGTAATGATATGTTTTAAAATTTTACTTTAGAAGAGTTGTCTGTGTAAATTTAAAAGGATATTTGAAAGTCTATAAGTTTATCTTGTCTTTACCTTTTGAGAAAGTTGAACTGCCTCTACTAAAAATGTCCAAATATTTCATTTGAAATCAGTATTATTAGTTCCTTGTCTTAAATTTTAAAAACAGGGCGGGAGGGGGCACTTGGGTGGCTCAGTAGATTCAATGTCTGACCCTTGGTTTCAGATCAGGTCATGAACTCATAGTTCATGGAATGGAGCCTCACATCAGGCTCTGCACTGGCAGTGCAGAGCTTGCTTGGGATTTTCTCTCTCCCTCCCACTCTCTGCCCCTCCTGCTTGTGCACTTGCTCTCTCTCGCTTTCTCTCAAAATAAATTAACACTTAAGAACAAAAACAAAAAAGACTAAATTGTGTTCATCCTAGTGAATTAATAAAATAATATATAGGAAAATGACAGACCCACACAACTGGCAGATATCCAAACTTTATGAAAAGAATTTTTTTCCACAGCAGCTCTGGCAGATAATCATTGAACCCAAACATTTCAGATGATAGGGACATTCTCACACTTCAAGGCAACCACTCCATTGTAGGATAGTGCTCATATTTTGGAAAGATCATGTGACTGGAAAGCAGAAGACACAAGTCCAAGTGTAGTCCATCCCTCTTTAATAGTTCTAGGCCTAACTTACTCTCTTCCCCCAAGCCTCTTGTTCTAATCTAATAGCTCAAACTCACATCACTTTTTAAAAATGCCAGTTCCATCCATCCATAGGAATGGGACTTGGCATGACATCACAGCTGCCACTGTCATCCCCTGTTGTCCCAGTCCTAACAGGAGGATGCAGGTTGGATCTTATTTCCAGATGACATACCCTCAGTGGTTTCAGAGAACCATCAAAGTTTAGAATGAGAAGGGACTCATAAGTGAGTACAGGTCAGGATTTATCAGGAAAAGAGAAACCAATTAGCTATGCCCAGAGTTTAATGCAGGAGATTGGGTATACAGATGATAGACAGCTGAAAAAATAAATGGGGGCACTGAGGCAATACAGACCATAATTGCATGAAGCGAGTGTAAACCCCGGGTGAGGAGAAATAAAGGGAAGAGAATCTAGAAGTCCCTAAGACGTAACTGCTGGAGCTGGGACCCAGACTTCTGAGTGGGGCCCATGAGGCTGGAACCACTTCAAAAGCTGTGGAGAAGAACAATGGCTGAGACGCAACTCACAGGAGCAGCAGGCAGACAGGAAGGGAGCAAGGCCTCTTCCGCCTCTGACATCCTAGCCTCCCTCTGGGGCTCATATCAGAGAGAGAGAGAGAGAGAGAACAGGGGAGGGTCAGAGAGAGGGAGTCACAGACTGAAACAGGCTCCAGGCTCTGAGCCGGCAGTCAGCACAGAGCCCGATGCGGGGCTCGAGCCCACGAACCGCGAGATCATGACCTAAGCGAAAGTCGGACGCTTAACCGATTAAGCCACCCAGGCGCCCCCCAGTTGTTTTATTTTAATTACAACACCAAGCCTCTGGTCAGATAGGTACACTTTCCATTGTTTGTTTGTGTGACGTATCAATACACAGAACTAAAAAAAAGAAAAAAAGTATTAGCAGAAACACTGCCTGTTAGTATTCTAATGGAGGCAACAAAAGGAAAACCAATGAAGCCACTAGGAAAAATAAGCTATCCAGCCACCTCATATGGCTGACTATTTCACTGGGACATCAGAAATGATATATTTTTTAGATGGTTTAAGATTACCTTAAAACATTCACAGATGGTCTAATATAGGTAGAAAAGCATAGAGAGTTTGTGAAATTGTGAATCTCAGCTCTGCCACTTTCAAGGTGACCTCGAGTAAATTACTTTTGTTTCTTACTTGTTACATGGGAATAGGGATATTCATTAATTTATTCAACAAACACTTGCCGAATGTCTACCATGTGCCTGACTTTGCTTAAAGGGTTAGGGACCAATGAATCCCTCTGCACTCCATGATCTTTCCTTTGCAATGCTGGAAGGCGAAAATAAACACATGAATATAGAAAATGTTAGGCGGCAGTAAATAATGTACAAAAATAAAGCAAGATAGGCAAGTAGAGAATGATGAGAGGGACCATTTTTATAGAATGCATAGAGAAGGCCTGTCTGATAATGTAACATTTTAAGGGAAGAAGGGAACCATGCAGGTATCTGAAGAACAGCTTTCCAAACAGTAGGAAGCAAAAGTTCAAGACACTGCAGTAGACCATCCTTAGCAAGGATACAGTGTACAGCAAGTGGCGAGGATAGTAGGGGATGAGCTTAGAGATCTGTGGGAAGGAGGCAGGACTAGATCCTACAGGGCCTTTAGTCATGGGGATACATTACAAAGTTTAAATCAGAGGACTGATAGAGGCATCTGGGTGGCTCAGTCAGTTGAGCATCTGACTTCAGCTCAGGTCACAATCTCACTATTCGCGAGTTTGAGCCCCGCGTCAGGCTCTGTGCTGACAGCTCAGAGCCTGGAGCCTCTTTCAGATTCTGTGTCTCCCTCTCTCTCTGCTCCTCCCCCACTTGGGCTCTGTCTCTATCTCTCAAAAATAAGTAAACATTTAAAAATTAAAAAAAAAGAAGAGCAGAGGACTGACATGATCTAAATTGTCTTAAAAGAATCACTCTGGCTGAATGGAAGCTAGACTGTGAGAGGCTAACAGCGGGGACAGGGGACCAATCAGGAATCTGTAATCTAGGCAAAAAGAAAAAAGAAAAAGATGCTGGCCTGGAAAAGAGAGTTAGGGGTGGATGCATTGAGAAGTGGCTGGTTTCAGGTAAGTTTCAAAGGACCAGCCAACAAAATCACTGACTTATAGAGAGAAAAGTAAAGGGTGATCCCAGAGTTTTGGCCTGAATAGCAAGAAGGATGGAGATACTGTTACTGAGAAGGGGAAGACAGTAGGAAGAACTGGTTAATAGTACGAAGCCTGTTGTGAGATAATAAATCAGTGCAATAAATAAGATGATTTTTATGAAATGGTGCATTCTTGGTTCATTGTAGGCATTCAGCAGATCTTAAATCCCCTCCCTATCCTTTATAACACCTCTTTGTTACTACTTGTTCTCAGAATAGATTTATGCATTACCCACACATACTCCCACCCTTTTTATTCACCACTTCTCCACAAATCAATATATAATCAAAATGTTTCCACATCAGTGGGAGGGTCAGCTAAACCTCACCCAGAAAAAAATCTCCAACAGGCTACAGAATCAGCAGAGGGAGAGAAATTACATTTTTAAATAAAGAAAGAAAAATATTTGATAACAAAAATATGCGTGGCAATCTTCCTCATGCCTCAAGTACCTAAAGTGCTTAAGTATACTAAAAGTTTCCCTGGTATTGGTTGATTTTTAATAGAATATTTGTGAGGAGTGACATATAGTATTTTCTAAGCATCCTTTTCTTAGAATTTCTGAAAAGAGGCTAAGAAACTGAAAAGTTACCCCAAAAAATCTATGGAATGCTTACTGCATATATATTTCCTGGCAAAAGTTCCTAGTCATTTTTATTCTTTTGCCTACAATTTTGAAGCATATTAAAAGAAAATAAGTAATATAAATATCTGTGCATTTGTACTAGGTAAATGTGCCATAGCAATATTTTATTCAAAGCCAATCCAAGAAATAACCAACATATAAACAGAAGCATCCAGTCTAAATATTTTTTAAAAATGCTTGGTTCTTTAAAATTCTTTATTGCAGATTCATTTGCGATGTCAGTATTCAGTTCACACATCTCTATACTCTTAAGAATCATCAGCATTTAATTTATGAGTGTTTTTAGTTGGAAAGATTCTCTGCTTGAAATTCAATTCAATCCCCTTGGTCTGACTTGAGGAATACTTATATCTTGTGTTTTTTCCCAAAGCCCTCTTCTATGCTCAATTTCCCATAATTAATAGAATATTTAATCCAAAGTAGAATGCCACCCCCACCACTTCTCTACCCCAGCTCAGGAGGGATAACAGGGAATAACAGCCCAGAGACAAATGACACATCTGTCTCATGGTTGCGATTCTTCTGTCCCTAGGGAACATCTAATGTATGTATGGCTTCATGTAGCATTTAAAGCCGGGTGTACTGGGGGGCACCTGGATGGCTCAGTCAGTTGAGCCGCTGACTTTGGCTCAGGTCATGATCTCACAGTTCATTAGTTCGAGCCCCACGTCGGTTCTGTGTTGACAGCTGAGAGCCTGGAACCTGCCTTGGTACCTATGTCTCCCTCTCTCTCTGCCACTCCCCTGATTGTGCTCAGTCTCTCTCTTTCTTTCTCTCTCAAAAATAAATAAGCATTAAAAATTAAAAAAAAAAAAAAACTGGGTATACTGATGGTTTAAGAAATAAATCCTGCAGCCAGCCTAGAAGGGGCTGAGGGTCCACTGTATGTAGGAAGCTGGCAAGAACAAACCAATTTACCTTCAAGGAATGTGTGCCTTGGATGTGCTCATTTGATTCTTCAGCAGCATAAAACAGAACTCCCAGCTCTTCAAGGAGGCATAGGGGCAAACAAGGACCTGTTTCTCATGCTTGGCAAGTAGAGGCATCGGCACAAGCAACAAAACCCTTGCGGATTTCTTAAGTCTGTGACTCATGGTTTTTAATACTATGTACGATGGGAACCTCTTCAGATTTGTCAGTGAAAAGCCAATAGTTTGAGCGAATATGCCAGCATTTAGTGTAAAATGCAAAAATAGCAGTTGGCACTGGCTAGGAGAAGCCCAGGGTTGATTATAGTCCGTTGTTTGTGTTTCCCCAAACATAACTTTTTTAACACATGACGAGGGAAGAATGTACTTCTTAATACTTTTCTTCATGTTAATCCTGTAAGACCCATGTTCAAAACAAATAGCCAGGATCCTTTGAATAATAGAGCCGACTACATCATGGTAATTATTAGAAGTTTTAACTCTAGGGGCGCCTGGGTAGCTTAGTCGGTTAAGCGTCCGACTTTCGCTTAGGTCATGATCTCGCAGTTCGTGGGTTCAAGCCCCGCGTCGGCTCTGTGCTGACTGCCAGCTCAGAGCCTGAGCCTGTTTCAGTCTGTGACTCCCTCTCTCTCTGACCCTCTCCTGCTCACGCTGTCTCTCTCTCTCCTAGAAATAAATAAAATATTTAAAAAAAAAAAAAAAAAGTTTTAACTCTACTGACACTTAGTCCATCTTCATCTAGCTGAGGTGGCCCTACCTTTTGGCTTAGATGGCAAAGAAAATTGGTTTTGACCTTATGTTTTTTAATTTCAGGAATAGTCGCTGTTCTCTTTTGTGGAGTCACCCAGGCACATTATACCTACAACAATCTGTCGTTGGATTCCAAAACGAGGACTAAACAGGTAAAAGAAAAAATTCACTACAGGCTTTGTCTCTTTTCACAGTGTAATGGTTATGTAGCAATTCTGCCAATGCACTCGGAAAGAATTTCATTAGCAAAGGAAGAAAGTAAGCTTAAGGCTTCGTTATAGGTTGGATATTTATAGATTTTTTTTTCCTCCAGGATAACCATTAACAATTCTCTTGGTAAGCAAAAATATAGTTATAATAGTCTCTCCCTCCTGAGAAATGTGGAACATAGACTGTCAGTCTTGAAGATGAAAGGCCTACAGTCGGTAATAATTCACAGTCACTTACATCTAAAAGCATTATAAAGCATGTGAGATTGGGTAGTTATACAGAGAGAAGGAAATGAAGAAGAATAAGGAAGTGACGTTTGGTCTTTAATTGGGTGCTTTCGCTTCTCTGTAAACTCAGCTGCCAGTTGTCACACTAGCAGAATGTAACTTCCATATGCCACAAACACATGCGTTTGGATATAGATTCTTACACAAATATGTGCTGTACAGCCCCTCTGTGCCAAGCACTATGCTAGGTACTAGGAATAAAATGACATAGGATATGACCTTGTCTTTAAGAGGTTCATTATCAAGTCTGTTGATGAGGATAAGGATGTGTAATGAACAACTAATTATCCACAGTGTGATATGGACTGTGATAGAAATATCTGTATAGGGTGTTTGGGTCTCATTCAATAGGGCATCCTCTTGTAGTTAGAATTGGAAAGGTGAAGAGAAAGTTTCCAGAGATGATGTCCAATCTGAAGCTTGAAATACAAATAGAAGTTAATTAGGTAATCATGTAGGATCTAGTAGGGAATAGAAAGGTAGTATGAAGGGCATTTGAAACCACAGTTGAGGATGGACAAAATCTCTGAAACAGTTGATCAAAGCACTGTAACTAGTTCGGTGTGGCTAAGGAATGGGGTAAGGCTTCATTGAGGGTTGAAACCATAGATAAAGCCAGAGACCAGCTTATGAAAGGACTTTCATACTTTGTGAAGGAGTGTTTTAACTTTATCCTAAAGGAAATGAGGAGTGGCTTCACCAACAGAAAAGTAATGTATGAGAAAAGTATAAGTCTAAGATCAAGGTTTCAGTAGGATTATTTCCTTCTGAGGGCTGTAAAGGAGAATCTGTTCTTTTCCTCTCTCTTAGCTTGCGGTGGTTTTCTGGCAGTCTTTGGAATTCTTTAACTTGTAGATACATCACCTTGATCCCTACCTTCATGTCCACATGATATTCTCCGTAAGAGTGTGTCTTTCTCCAAATGTCCCCTTTTTATGAGGACACCAGACAAATTAGATTAGAGGCCCACTTTATTCTGGTATAGACTCATTTTAACTCAACTAATTATATTTTATATGATCCTATTTCAAAATAACATCACTTTCTGAGATACTGGTGGCTAGGACTTCAACATATGAATTTGGTAGTGGAGGGGGGCAGATTTAGCCCATAACAAGAAGTCACTCAAGTGAAGTGTCTTAAGCAAAGTAATTTTAGAAGAAGTGGAGTTCCATTTTAGAAACATTACTCTGGCAGACAAGAGGAGCATGTATCAAATGACATTTTTATTAATTACCTTTTGCTGTGTAACAAATAACCATACAACCTAACTTCAGTGGCATCCAAAAATAAACATTTATTTTGCACACATCTGCAGGATTTAAGTCTAAGGTGGGCTTGGCTGGGGCACATGCCAGTGCCAGCTATCTGTCATTCTTCTCCTAGCAGAAGACCAAGACCCAATGTGCAAGTCCATTTCAAGCCTCTGTTTGCATCACATTTCCACATGCTGTTGGCCAAAAAAAAAAAAAAAAAAATCACATACCTGAGCCCAAGGTCAAGAGACTGCGCAGGACACCAACCACAGTAGGAAAGCACTACAAGGTTATATGGTAAGGATAATGGATATAGAGAATAATGAAGAATTGGGGATAATGGATATAGAGAATAATGAAGAATTGGACCAAAGTATAATCTACCCACAAATGCAAATGGAGGCAGAGAAGCTTCTATAATAAGCTAAAAAATGCTGAGGTTATCTGATGAGATATTGGGCAGTGGGGGTGGGGAAAGCCAAAGGGACATCCAAGCAAAATCTAACTAAGAGTTTTTGAAGACTTACTTTAAAGCTCGCTAAAACAGTTATTGTTTTCCTCTCTCTCTTTTCATGTTCCAAGCTCAGCTGGACCTGATCCTATCTCCCACCTACCCAGGGACCCTGCAAGGTCACCCTTCCTCCTCTTACCATCAGAGGAATCATAAAGATACAATTAGAGACATTTTAAGGACCCACAGTTTTAAAAATGAAAAAAAATGATACCAGTACCTAGAAACCTCCAGTATAGGAATCCTTTTAATTATGGAGACTACTCCATTCCCTTGGGTTTAAAGGGAAACGTCTTGGGCTGGTTTTTCCTGACCTTGTCTGGTTCTCTGAGCATTTGTATTCTGGGGAACTGAACTCTGGTTTGGGACTTGCACTTTTAAGTCATGCTATCTAGACTGCTCAGCAGAACTTCAAAGTTAACTCATCTCATGGCGAGACAGCAACCTCGCACCTAGGGGAGACAAAGCCAAAATCAGTGCCCCACAGCCTTCTCTTCTCCTCTGAATGACTTGACAAGCTCTCCCTGTTGGATTGCCAGCAGCCTTTCTTAAGTACTCTCTTTTAAGAAACGAGATTTTTTTACAAGTTTATTCTTTAACATCCAGGTAATCACATCCCTCCATCTTTGTTTCCCCCTTTACCTCCTTTCCTAGGTGCCTGATTCATAGTAGAAACTTAATGAATGCCTTCCCCTCTCATACTTTTCTTCATTTCCTTTCTCTCAGGATTTGTCATTTTCTATTTATTTTTGTCTCATAATATATGTATATCTAGCATATGTTCATATTTTATACACACATGCATACACACACGCACATATTCTCCACCCTAGTGTACAGAGTCTGAGGTCACTGCTTTGAAAGAAATGAGATCCAGCAGTTTAATTAATTTCACAGATAAGAGGTTCTTGGCCACATCTGTACCAGTGTAGCAAGCAAAGTTCAAACTCCATGTGAGAAACCAATTACAAATGTAAAGAAAGGCTGAGGCAGGTATTACAGAGGTTACCACTGTTTCCTCTTTGAAACTGGGAAAAATTTGGAAAATATTATATGATAATACATGGTTACAGAGAATAATATCTGCCTTTGTACCTCCCCACACCCTTTTCACTGTCGGTGGAAAAAATAGAAGTTGCACAGGCTCTGTGCCTCTGTCCCCAGGACTGTTTAATGGGAACAAAGGAAGTTAATTAGTAAAGTCTAGGGATAATCTATGAAAATCAACTTTTTATTATAAAGTGCAAAGGTGATATGATTTATAAAGGAATTGTATTCATAGACTGTGCCTGTATCAGCTAATCAAATAGCTATATCTGGATACAAAGACATTTGAGAATTATATAGCCTTTATATCTTCAAGAATTAGAGTGCCTTTTTAAAATTGCAGTTTCGCTTTAAAATATGTTTTGCGAATTTATTTTCACTCTAACTTATGAAGGAAACATGTAACATAGCTATGTGTTAGGCACAAAGCAGCATAATAGAGACAGAGTTGCTGTTACCCACCATAAGGATTTATATTTTGATAGCAAAGCACTTCCTTTAGGATATGCACACCTAGCACTAGAAACAGACAAATATTGTAAGCCTGGGATCTTGCCCTACAAACTCAAAACTGCTAGAGATTCTCAAGATGGACACTGGCGCATAGCAGTCTGTGAGCCTAGAGGTCTCACCCTGAACCATCCAGAAGACTGCATACAGACCCTATGATCCTACTCACACAAATCCCAGCCTGCCTCCCCCGGTCCTCCTTCATATCCTCACTTGCTAAGTAGGCCTGGGAGCCCGTAATCTGGGCCAAACTCCAAGGTGTTTCCAAAGTTCTCTTTTTGCCTGAGGCTAACTTGCAAAGCCATGTACTTCTACGCCACTCCCTTTTAACTAGAATTTCTCCTTCCTTTCCTGCACTTCCTACCTAAAAATTATTTTCAACAGATACACAACAGTTATAATATTAATTGGAATAATTAACATGTATTATGCATTAATATGTATGATGTACTTACCTCATTTACTTCCTACTTACTTTTCTACCTAAAAGGTAGCTTATCTTATTATCACTGATTACCTTCATTCATTCAACTAATATTTTTTGAGAGCCTATTTTGTGCCAGCCCCTGTTCAGGGTGATGGAGTATGAGAGTGAACAAAACAGAATTTCTGGTAGAGGAGATTTTTTTTTATAATTAGGATAAACAAGTTAAATATATACTGTGTTTGTGCCAAGTCATAGGCCAATAATAAAGCAGAAAAGGGAGTTGGGAATGGTGTATGGGAAAGGAGGGTTGCAGTTTTAGATAGGGTGGTCAGGGAAGGTTGCAATAAGAGAGTGATACTTGAAAGAAGTAAAAGAGAGAGTTATATGGACTTTTGGAATGGAGCTGTCTAGGAATTGGAAATAACAGATACAAAGGCCACTTAGGGCAAAGTAACCAATGTGGCTGAGGTAAAGTGGTCCAGGGGAGAATATGAGAGACAGTAGCAAAGCAGTGACAAGGAACAGGTCATGGAGAGCCTAAACAAGGTGAGGAAACACTAGAGGTTTTTAAGTAAAGGCATGACATGATAAGATTCAAATTTTAAAAGAATGGAGGTGTCATTTATTAGCCAAGGGGCACTGCAAGATAGCAGGTTTGAGGGAAAATTGGGAACAGACTGTTGACTTGTTGCATTTGAGATGTGTATTAGTCAGTGAAATGGAGCTGTTGAGTACCTTGTTGGACATAGAATTCTGGAGTTTGGGAGAGAGATCTGAGTGAGAAATTCAATTTTCAATGTCATCAGTATAGAGATGATATTTAAAACAGAAGACTGTTATAACTCTTAGATGAGATGTCTAAGAGAGCTATAGAGATCCAGAAACCAAGCCTTGAGGTATTCCAATGGTAAGACATTAGGAACCAGCAAAGGAGATTGAGAGATATTAGCCAGTAGGGAGAAGTGAAAAAATCAAGAAAGTATGGTGTCCTGGAAATCAAATGAAGAGAGTATCTCAAAAAGGAACATGATGAATTGAACCAAATTTTGCTGAATGGCCAATTAAGAGGAAGAACATGAATGCCATTGATGATATTGATAAGAGCCATATTGGAGCATCAGGTTGAAAGCCTAATTATAACAGGTTCAAGAGAGGATGGAAGGAAAGAAATTGAAACTCCATGTACAGACATGTCTTTCAAAGGAGTTTTGCTGTGAAAGGGAGCAGAGAAATGAGATGATAACTGGAGAGAGACATGAGGCCAAAAGAAAAATCTTCTTAGGGGCACCTGGGTGGCTCAGTTGGTTAAGCATCTGACTTTGGCTCATGTCATGATCTCATGGTCCATGTGTTCAAGCCCCACATTCGGCTCTGTGATTACAGCTCTGTGTCTTCCTCTCTCTCTGCCCCTCCCCTGCTCATACTCACACACTCTCTCTCTCTCAAAAGTGAATAAACATTTAAAAAAATTAAGCAATAACACAGAAAGGTGAAGACTGTGTGTTAGAGGGTTTACCAAAGTTTGTAAGTGGCAGAGGCAAATTTTGAGCTTAGATCTTTTGACGTAATTCAAACTATTTTGCCTATTACCAAATATTCTTTGAATAATAGATGTGATAGTAGCAACGTGGGGCTTAGCATCATTTATTCAGCAAACCTTGAATGGATGGATAGATGAATGAATGCATGAATGTTTGGTGATCTTTATTATGCTTTCAGCTAATTCAGGTAATGAGTCATTTATCTTACATTTAATTCTTTTTAAAATTTTTAAAGTGTATTTATTTTTGAGAGAGACAGAGACAGCATGGATGGGGTAGAGGCAGAGAAAAAGAGGGAGAAAGAGAAAATCTCAAGCAGGCTCCACACCACCAGCACAGAGCGTGATGCAGGGCTCAAACTCTCAAAACCATGAGATAATGACCTCAGCCAAAACCAAGAATTGGACGCCTAACCAACTGAGCCACCCAGGTGCCCTAGTCTTATATTTAATTCTATAATCTTTGTAAATCAGCAATTTTAGTGTATTTTAATTTTTTTTCTTACTACAGTACAGATTGAGGTTGACATAGGTATTTCCATGCATTTATTTTTGAAAACTCAGATTCTTTGTCTAGCATTTATGAGCAATGACATAATCACTATAGCACATTCTTTCCAGATGCTTATTTTATGTCCATTCCTCTCAGATGATAATTTGAGTGTTTATCACCATTGAATGGAAAAGCAGCAATGCAAATCCAAATTTAAATTTCCAATTAAAAAAAAAACAACAACAACAATAGTGCCAAATTGGATGTGCTATGTGTGACTTTGTAAGAAACTCAACAAAAAGATTTGGAATGTGGGAGAAGCCAGATGATATGTTGGAAAGAAATCAGAGTCCAGAATGGTGGAGTTTGCCCCTCATCTCTATGACTAATGGTGGAGACCTTGGATAATTAATTGAATATCTGTGAGCTTCAGTTTTCTCATTTGTAAAATGGATGATTGAACTATATGACTGGGTTTTAAGGATCATGCTCTAAATCTAGTATTCTGTGACTTGGCATAGAGCATATGATATGCCTCTGGTTCCTTCTCTCTGACTAGGATTGGACAGAGATCACTTGCTTACAGACTGCAGTGCATGGAGATGAGAGGAGGGATCAGAGTTTGCCATTGATCTTGAGGATAAATCACTGGGGAGACCATGTTTAATAGATTGTCAAATCAAATTCAAGGATGAAGCGACCAAAAACCAAAGTCCCTGGTTCATACTGGAGTGAAGTTTCACTGAGGGCTGGGTACTTCCTGGAAAGTGCTCTGCTCCTAAGTGGTTGTGATGGGTTTTTCTAAGACTGCCTATATCCCTGAGGTGCAGAGTACAGAGCTTACTTTGCTACCAGAGTTTCAAGATCTGACTGAAGGGCTTTCCAGCTTTTCAGTTCAAGTATGGACTGATGGTGGACTAAGCATTGAATGATTGTGTGGCAGACACCATGCTAAACACCAGAGAGACAAAGGCAGATAAGACCTGATTCTCATCTTTAGGAGTTCCTAATATAGCAGTGGACACACACGTGCCCATGCACACATGTGCCCACATGTGTGTGTACACATGCTAGCACACACATGCTCAAACAACAACTCCATGTGACAAATGTTAACACAGAGGGATGTTGCAACATGTCATGGGAACCAGAGGACTGAATTCCCTCCTGGAAGCAAGGTGTTCGTGGAAACTGATTGCAGGTTGGATGTTTGGATAATTAGAAGATTATCATGCAGATCTCATTGGGGATGAAAGCAAAGAGAAATGGGTAAGCAAAAGCATAATCCAAGGAAGAGCTTCACAAGTCCTAGAAACAAAGAGGTAGTGCACTGTGACTGGAATTGCCTTGGGGAAGTAGATAGAAATATGTTGAGGCCGCTGGTATAAAGTGGGGAGCAGAAAGGGAAGGGTGTGAGAGATAGCTGGAAATTAAAATGGAGAGGTGATTTCGGGAAGACCTTTTAGTGTCTCATGGTGCTACATTTAAGGGAACTATATCCTATAAGGCAAATAAATGCTTAAGGCTTTTAGGCACGGAGATGATGATAATAATCAGATTTGTGCCTTACAAAGTAATGAAAGTAGCATCATGGAGGAAATGACATCAATCTATGATATCCATCTCACTATTCACCACACTTCCTTTTGATAAACTGCTTATATGTATATATATAACATCTAAATTTATCTTAACCTTCTGTAGCTCAAGACATGTTTTTGTCCTGTCTTACCTCTTTGGATGTTGTCTATATGAAAAGTTATGGAAACTTACCATTTGATTTTTGCTTTGAACTTCGGAGTTTATTAAATTCTTGCCAAATTAATAAATGAATGAATGAATGAATTATGACCATTAACATTCCAAGATAAAAAAATAGAGGGAACAATATATGCTAATTAATGGTTTTATTTAATTCTGATATGATGCATTAATTTAAATGTAATGAGTTGAATGCATAAAGCAAATGTCTAGGGTAATCCTGAGATATTGAAAGAAAGATCAAGTACAATTCCATTTCTTCTGTGAGTTTCCTGTTGTGTGCCTCCACCTTATTGATTTCCATTATAGTGGGTTTTTTTATTTTTTTATTTATATATTTTTTTAAATTTTTATTTATTTCTAGGAGAGAGAGAGATAGCGTGAACAAGGGTGGGTCAGAGAGAGAGGGAGACACAGACTCTGAAACAGGCTCCAGGCTCTGAGCTGGCAGTCAGCACAGAGCCCAACGCGGGGCTCGAACCCATGAACCGCGAGATCATGACCTAAGCGAAAGTCGGACGCTTAGCCGACTAAGCCACCCAGGCGCCCCATATAGTGGTTTTTTTTTTTTATTATGGTTTTATGCAATTTTTCTCCATCGCTTTTAACAAAAGCAGGCACATTTCATCCCAGTTACCTGATCCAAGTCACAGTGGAGAGAGAGGGAGAGAGAGAATGTCATAGGCAACAATGCCCCTGCTTCTCTGGCTTCTGAAAAGTAAGATAAAAGATATCTTCATAAAGCAAAGAATTGCCTTTTTTATTTTTTTACTCTAATTACATTTCTTTTGTCAAGATTTCTACCACTTTTCTTCTTCCCTTCATTCAAAGAACCTTTAAAAATACCATCCCAGAAGGGTTGAATTTATAAATGATGGCAAAGTGTTTAAATTTCTCCTTAGCTAAGCTGGTGATTCTTTTCAGTGAAACTCATTATGTTGTATAAAGGACATTTAGTAGTTCAGCTAATAAGTGTTCTTTTTTAAATGCTAATGAGAGTGGAGCTCTTACATCATGGCAAGAACACACTGTACTTTCAGTGCCCAGAAAGAATTATTGTCTGTGAACCCCTAGTTAAAAAGCCTTACTCCACATCAATGTGCATTATAGTAGAGGTCACAAATGACCATTTGGCACCTTTAGTAGTGGGTACCTTCTATATGCCAGGTACTGAGGCTCAAGGAGATATAAAGCTAAGTAAGACATGAACTGTGCTTTCCCTTGAAAACCTTTCATGTAATTTTTTCTTTGATAAAGCTATAATTGTACTGTAACTTCTCAATTAAATCTTAGCTACTCTTTTAACCAGACATCTGTGTTTGTTTATCATGATATATAATTGCAGCTGAATTTCTTAAGTCATAAAATCCAAGAAGTTCAGAGTGAGGTGAGACTATAAAGCTAAGCTTTTAAACCCAGAATTTTACTGGAGGAAACTGAATCCAAAGGAAGTTCGATGACTTGGATGGGTAGAGTCAGTTCTCCAACCCAAGTGCCAACCTGGATATAAATCAGAGCTCAAGGGACATGTACTGCAAGCTAAAAATACCTAGCACCTACCTCTAAAACCAACCTTTGGTGTATTAGTTATTATTGCTGTGTAACAAAATCCTTCAAAACTTAGGATAACAAACTTTTATTATTTCATATAGTTGTTGAGGGCTCTGAGTCCAGGAGCATCCATCTAGCTGAGTAGTTGTAGTTAGCAGTTTCTCATGAGGTTGTAGACAAGCTGTTGGCCAAAACTGAAGCATCTAAGAGTTGACTGGACCTGGAGGACCCACTACAAGATGGCTTACTCACATGGCTATTGTTAGAAGGTTTCAGTTCCTCACTATGTTGAGTGTCCTCCATGATATGAAAGCTTACTTTCCCTGAGAGAGAGAGGGGTGTAGAGGGGGAGAGAATAAGAAGAAAGTAGAAATGACTTTTATTAACTATCCTCTGAAGTCTCACACTGTCACTTTTTCCATAATCTGTTTGTTAGAAACAAGCCACTCAGACCAGTCCACACTCAATGGAAGGGGAATTAAGAGCCACCTCTTAAAGTGAGGTATATGAAAGCATTGTGGACATATTTTAAAATTACCATGGTGCCTGATGACATTTTTGGAATCTGTATTTTGATAATGGTTTCAGTTTCTTATATGGTTGAATTTTTCTACTTCTTCAGGCAACTTTACTTTGCTAATAAAGCATCTATCCTCTCCAGATTTTCAAAATTGTTAATAACAATTGTTGAACTCCACTGTTCAAGGCAACATAAATATGTTTCTTATATCAATTGTCCCAATTAATATTCACTGAAAGATCCATGAGGTAAATACCACTAGTAGTCGGATTTTGCAAAGAAAAGAGTTGTGCATCATAGCCCATTATATTTTTAATATTGTTTTGATACATTTGACCTTTCTGATAGAAAATAGTGTGTATGTATTTTCATTCTTTTTTAATTTATGAAACTGAATATTATACCAATCATTTAAGAAACAGCTCTTGGATTTACTTATCCATTCCACTACTTCATTCTTTTCTCCCACTATCATTGTCTTGCCTCTCCTTGGGCTTCTCTTCTTCTTCCCTCTTTCCTTTGATAGAGGATTATGAGCCTAAGGAAGCATTTCCCTGTTGACCACCATTCCTCTCTTTGCTCTTCTTTTCTTTTCTCAGCTTTAACACTGGCTTGAGAGGGTCTTAATAGGTAGAACCAAGAAAGTCCTTTCATTTTCCACCAAAGTATTGGTGCTATCACTTCTATCCTATTCTACTCTTTACCTTGTGACAGATATTTTATGCCATTTTGATACTGTTGGTTTTCTCTTTTTTCAAGATCCATCAGTATTCCATGTAGCTAAGAGTAATTGGGTATTGTTAGTTATTTTCTCTGCTTCTTCATCACCATCATGAAAGAATCTGTATTACAGTCACCTACCAGGACTATCTTTTACCCAATAGGCAATATCTTTGTGGCCATATTAATTTGCCTTTAAATTTCTAGCCAACAAGATTTCAGACCCTTCTTTTACTCTTTGTATTTCTCAACTTCCAAAACTCCAAGAAAATATACTTATTTCATTCAGCTTTTTCCTAAAATTTAACTTTATTACATTTTCCCCAAACTAATGGCTCTGTATTATTTTTCATTATGTGGAGATTCAGCCCCTCAGAGAAATAATTCTCTCTCTCGTTCTCATTCTTGCTCTTTGTGTCACTCTTTTTTTCCCTCTCATTCTTTCAGCTTTAGAAAGCAAAACAAAACCAAATGCCATCATTAATACTCGAATATCAGCATATAAACATATATGATCCATGTCCTTCTATGTAAGGATCTGATTCAATGCATAATGGAAAAGTTTATCAGAATAGGACTTAAAATATCAGCTGGCTTGGTCCCTGCTTTAATGACATTCAAGACAGATGGTTGCTCATTATTACCTTAAAATTTCTAAGGATGGCAATGGCATTACCCTGTTGAATAGCCCATTATAGTTTTATTACCCTGCTTGATAGGTACAGGTATGAAGGGTTTCAGTCTCATAATGGCATTTTGGGATGATAAATGGAAATTACTGTAATTTTTCTACTCATTTTAATTAAATTTTATTGATGCAGCACAGAAAACATCAAGGCTGAATACATGTGCTGGAGTGTGTGTTTGTTAAAAAATGTTGCCAAATTTAAGGATGCCATTTCCTTGATGGTCTTGAAAGATGCAGCAAATGGATTTAATAAAATGTTAAGTCTTTGTACAATTCTTTCAGAAGAGAAATTGAATTGCTTCTGGAGACACAGCTCAAAAATCCCAAAACTTCCATCACTGGAGATATGATATAGAACCCTGATTAAAGTACCTGAAAGAGAAATCTAATAAATGAGAATAAGAATTTGGCTTTAGGAAAGTCACTTAACACAGCTGTTCTGGTTTACATTGAGAAAGAACTTGATTGGAATCAACAGTGACCAATCTGTTCTTAAGGAACAAGAGAATGTTCCTAATAAAGGACCTGCTTTAGCAGTGAACATCCAAGTAACAAGCTATTTCTGATACACTTTTCCATTGGTTCCAGGCAGTTAAAAACTTCTGCTTGAAAATGTATTTATTTTCCCTTTTTGTATGTGCCTTGCTCCATTCAAATTAAAATTTCAAGTGCAAATTAGAGGGGCAAAGATTATTGATCAAAACTAAAGGAATTATTCTGTTGGAAGAGATTGTCTAATCTTTTCTCAGTAATTGTAGGTAACTGGATTTGCACAACTCTACTCTTTCCCAGATGTTTGTGAAAATTTGGTCATTGGGACTCAGATCTGGAGACAGTGTTGTTTTTGGTTTCTAGGACTGTGGCTTCATACCTCAGCACTTACATCCACATCTTGCTTTTCCATTCTAAAGATTCTGTTCTGATGGTAACATAGGGCCAACCAAGGTAGAAGATCTCTTGGGCCAACTAGAAACAGAGAGACAGAGAGGGGCTCACAGCTAGCATGGGTGGGATGAGAACCAGAACCAGTGAGTTTCAGAATTCTGAGTTCTGACACAGCAGGTTTCTGGATAGTCAGTGTAAAGTTCTGTGAGTAGACCCCCAGGGTCTTCCCTAGGGCCACAAAGCAAACTTATAGCTTAACTTTTTATGTCCTTATGCAGGTGTTCTCAAATGGTGGTCTACAGACTGGTGTTGTAATGATTCAGTTTTATGACAGTGCCTGTACTCATTTCTGGCATAAATTAATAATTTATACTGCCCTCTTAGGGAAAACACCACCATTATTCCCTTTGTGTGATTTATTATTTGGTTTGGGGCTTGCTTTTATAGTATGAAGTTGGGACAGGTGGTCTACAGGAGTCTACTTTTCATCCAAGTATTTTAGAGACTACATGAGTTTGAGACTCATGAGTTACTTCCAGGGAAAAGTAGTCTGATTTTAAAGGGAAACTTTCTTCCCCATTTGGCCTTACTTGAATGTTTCAAGTAATGGTTGGACTATTGCCAGGACTTAGATTCATGGGCCTATGGAATAAGGCAAAAACATTCTTCGATGGTGTTTCCTATTTGCCTGGCAGAAAACACTTTATTAAAGGCCCTTGAGTGTTTTTAGGCACTAACACACGTGTTTAGCCCTAGTTGTAATTTGCCCAAGGTCCAGGCAATCCAAGAGAAGGAGCTTGAGCTTTATCTGGAATTGGAATTTAGGCATGTAGTGATAGATATGTGAAGAAAAGGTTAATGAAAGAAGTTAGACATAGAGAGAAATAAGTAAACCTTTAATAAAGAAATTACTGTAAATGGAAAGGCAACTGGTACATCCTGAGGGTCAGCATCCTCTTGTGGAACCCTGTGGAAATAAACATGGCCCTTCCAAGCCACTCACCTGTTGACATGCCTGCACTCTGAGGGGGAGGACATTAATGGTAAAATGAGGCGGTGACATTGTTTCACTGCTGGGATCCTCCTCTTCCTCCAGAATATTGAGTGATAAACTTGAAATAATTTAAACAGGTATCCAAGCAACTCTACTAGACCATCTCTAGAAGAAGTTAGGCCCAGGAAAATTAAGTCCTCTCCTACTGATTGGAGAGAGAAATAAGTGACAGAGACCTGGAATCAGGCAGGAAAAGAGCTTAAGGTACCAGTGGCAGGTGCCCCAAGGAGTGAGGCAGTCCTAGACTTGCAGACTACAGGTGGCTGCAATGTGGGCAGTGAGGGAGAGCATGGTCAGCAGGTTGGAATAAAGTAAGAATAGGTCGGTGTAAGTCGCGTCAGCATGACTTAGCAGAACAACCATATGGGCAGCCAGAGCTGAGGCATGGTAAGCTCTAGACTCTGATCATATTAGCCACCCCTGCTCCCTCCTGTTGGAAGCTCCCAGAGCAGTAATTCTCAACTCTGGGTGCCCATCAGAATCACTAGGAAGATTTCAAAAATCCCAGATACCTGGGCCCATGCCCAAGATTTCTGACTTATTTACCCTGTGGTGGGGCCTGAGTTGCAATATTTTTAAAATTCTACCTAAGTGATTCTAATGAGTGGCCAGAATTGAGAGCCTGAAAAGGTACTGAACACAGTAGGACCGAGGTTCTGTCATTTGACAGGTGAGGGTTTTGATCCAGCAGATTGGAGCCACACTGTCCAAGTGATGTCATGTGCGAACCACATGCTGGTGGGCCTGGAGCACTGATTCTCCAGCCAGGCTGCACACTAGAATCACCCTGGTAGTTGTCAAAATCTTGATGCCTCCTCCAGGGATAATGATTTAATTGGCATGGGGTGTAGCCTGGGCAGCAGAAATGTTCAAACCTCCTTGGCTGCTTCTAATGTGTGGCTACCCTTAAGACCCAGTGACCTAGGGGACATTGAAGTCACTCATGAAACTCCTGTTTGGGATTCCCATAAATATTTAAGAGACAAGGAAACTCTGAAAGGGATTTCATATTCTCTGTGAGTAGGTGGAGGCTTAGGAACATCAAAATTTGTATGTCTGTATAAGTAACTTCATATTTGGAAGTAGGATGTTTTGGAGACATTACCCAAATAAGTGTTTCCACAGTTCATAGATCTGAGTAGGCAGTCATGCTGCCCAAATTAAAAAGACCAAATGACAGACTCTCTTTTAGGGTGACTTGCTCACCTATTTGAAGCAAACAAATGGAGGTTTCATTTTAAGATTCAAATTCATTCTAATAATCACAGCATATAAAACTGTTGCACTACATAAAAAATGGAACTTCAGCTGGAATGAGTTAAGAATTTCTACTTTCACTTCTTTAATCTTTAACTTAGTAGAATGCAGATTTAATTAATATTTATTGAATGTCTAATAGCTGCCAATCTAAAGCAGTTTGGCAAAAATTAGTATATTTAATCTTCATGACAACAACTAGTGAGTTAGGTCTTATTAGCAGCTATTTTACGGAGCAGGAAACTAGGACACAGAGGGGGTAAGTAATATACCTGGGATTACAGAGCAAATAGGTGTTGGGGGGGGGCGGATAAGAGTAGAACATGCTTCAAACCTACTTCCTTTCCTACCTCTCCAAACTGCCTTTCTTCCAGCTAAAAGTATCCCACAGCTTAGTTCTCATTTACCAGTTTCAGTTTCATGTGATAATTATTATATGACACATTTCATAAAATACATTTGGAAAGTTTCTAAGTATAGAATCTATATGAATCTAGACTTACCTATAGTATCCTCTACTATAGGTAATTCTAGGAAAGAGAAATTTTTCCCACTCTTTCTCCCCCTAAAATTATTTGGAACCCCAATAAAAACTATCTTCTTAGACTCAAGGCTCTTGAGGCTTAAGAGACTAAAATCAAATCTCTAACTTCATCAGCTGAGGAGGTAGTGTTTCTTAACTGTCAATGATTCTAATTAATGTACACTATTGAGTATAAATTAGGAGAAAACTTTTCATGTCTGTTTCTCAGAAGCTCTGACTTAAGGCACTCTGATGATTTTTCAGAATTGTGCAAAAAGAAAAGTGAAATGTTTCAACATAATAAATGTGTAGAGAAGAATCAAATGTGTATGTAAAGTTATAATCTATGTGCAAATATTACACATGTTTGTGTTAGAAATTTTAGATTCTTTAACATTTTCAAGAACTTTCAACTTAGAACACCTTATTCTGTTCACTGAATCCCTCCCCAAAGAACATATTTGCATTGTAAGTTATAAGTGCTTCAAAAGCTCACACCACCACAAGGAACATATTCAACTATTACAAATACAGAAAATCCTGTATCCAAAAGCATATATTAATACTTAATTTTAAGCAAGTAATGCAGTGTTTTTCAGAGTTAAACAAAAAAATGGATATAAATTCATTGACAGTGTTCAACTGGACATGAAAATATACCACCCAGAATCAATGGCAGAAAGTGATAGAATTGAACCAGACTCCAGGTTTCTGCTTTTAACATGAATCTTTCTGTTCAGAAACAATGTGTATTCATGGATTTTGTGATGTAGAAAGTATCCCAATTTCCATAACAAAATACTGAAGTGTTTTCAATTGTCTTTAAAAAATGCTCCAGTCTATGTGTTCATCAATAGCTTAATTTTACTTTTTTTTTTTTAATGTTTTATTTATTTCTAGGAGAGAGAGAGAGACAGCGTGAGCAGGGAGGGTCAGAGAGAGAGGGAGTCACAGACTGAAACAAGCTCCAGGCTCTGAGCTGGCAGTCAGCACAGAGCCCGAAGCGGGGCTCGAACCCACGAACCGCGAGATCATGACCTAAGCGAAAGTCGGATGCTTAACTGACTAAGCCACCCAGGTGCCCCTAGCTTAATTTTACTTTGACTTGTACATATATGTGCATATATATATATATACATATATATATATACATACACATGTGTATGTGTGTGTATATATATATATACCTTCTCATATATATATATATGCCTTCTCAGCACTTTAAGTGCTTTTAAGTTATTCTTTTCTAAATGTTTTCCTTGGTTATGATTTGATATTACTATTTAAATGGTAACCTACAGGATTTAGGCTTCAGATCTGCTTTGAAAAGAGACATGGTTTCATTTCTGTTGTTCACCCAAATATTCTAATGATTTATGTGATCAAAAGTACTTTTTTTATCACTTTTTTAAAAGGCCTAGACCTAGCTAGAAATTCTATTTGAGAAGAAAGTGCTTGATTTTAAATTACATTAGAAGCTTCGGCTTATGCCACAGGACACAAAAAATGGCTGATTTATAAGCTTTTTTAAAAAAAATTTTTAATGTTATTATTTATTTCTGAGAGAAAGAGAAAGAAACAGCGTGAGCAGGAGAGGGTCAGAGAGAGAGAGAGAAATGCAGAATCTGAAGCAGCCTCCAGGCTCTGAGCTAGCTGGCCACACAGAGTCTGACGTGGGACTCAAACCCACAAACTGTGAGATTATGACCTGAGCTGAAGTCAGATACTTAACCAACTGAGCCACACAGGCTTTTTTTTTTTTTTTACACCTAAGTAAAATGTTAGGTGTACTGTTAGTTTCTCAATGAAACTGGTTGCAATTCAAAGAGACCCATAAGTCAAGTATGTTTTTCTTATCCCACTGTCCGTCATTCCTACTCTTCCACCAATTTCCAAATATCAAGCCAAGCAACTGCTAGGGTCAATTAAAAAATGCTTCATGTACTGTGTTGGTTAGCACACAAGACTCAAGAGGGTACTAGGTCCACCAGCTCTGCCCTGCCACCAACTTGTGAGTATAAACCCAAGCTCTGTAGACCAAAAGAGTCTGGGGCCTCTGAATGCCCTGAAGCTTAACATAAGCCAATGGTCTGCCTACTAAATCATGCCCACCACTTGAATTCAAAAGCATCATTGCCTGGCCCTGGGGAGGAGCACTTCCGTGTTCTGTGAGAAGTGCCTAATGCGGTGGCCTCTGGGAGAGAGGCATTGCCACAGGAATATGAGACTTAATGTTGGCCATGCTGAGAAAACCAGTATATACAATTCACAGTTTACAGTCAAAGTTTATAAGGTCACACTTACCTTTCACATTTTGACCTTGATGAACATAGAGATGATTTGATTTGTGGCTCTGCTGGTCAGAAGTTACACACCATTCAAAAATCATTTTAGGGGGCACCTGGGTGGCTCAGTCTTAAACGTCCAACTCTTGGTTTCAGCCCAGAGTTGGTGTGTTGGTGGGTTCAAGCCCCGCATCGGGCTCTGTGCTGACAGAAAGGAGCATGCTTGGGATTCTTTCTTTCTCTGTCTTTATAAATCTCCCCTGCTCACTCGCTCGCTCACTCTCTCTCTCTCTCAAAATAAATAAATAAACTTTTTGTTAAAATCAACTTCAAATTTTCAAAACTTTAAAAGCACCAATAAGTAGTTTTTGTGTTCCTCTGACTTCCAGATTTACCTGATTCTTAAAACATTACCATCTTTTAATTACTATGAGCTTTGGTGTTGAGTTTCAAAAATTATCTGATAACTGATTTAATTTTCAATGTGTAAAAAATATGGGCTTTCTTACCATAAACAGAACTGTTTTGTTTTATTGTTTTGCTTTTTTTAGGTGAAATCTGGAAAAGGCAATTATTACACACACTTTTTACCATATGAAATCTTTAATAAGAAATGCCTTTGCTACAGCTTTGAGAATTGTTCCAACTAGCAGTATATGACTCACTTTATTCATAGATGCTTATGTTAGGAATTGCATTATATCTTAGACAATAGGTTAGGTGGACTAAACCCAGACATTTATTGCATTACAGGAGAGATCTACATTATTATTTTTTGAAAAACATGCATAATAGCTCTTCATAAGTGTTCACCTCATTAACAAAGAAATGCCATTTCGCTTTAGCTACAAAGACCTTTCCCTGACAGAGGTGCATTCGCTGCAAATGGTCTATTTGAATTCTTTTTCTCCTTCTCTTGGATACATTTTAAAAATGCCTCTACCTCCAAATGATTCAAAGATATATGATATTTAAAGATGCAAGTTTTTGTCTTCATGGTTATGCATCAGTAACGCAACAAAGGTCAGCTTTGCTATGTTTTGCATATGGTACGCTCATACATCTGACTACTTCTATCTGATTAGCCTCCGTCACTGCCTTTTTCCAGATTTCAGTGTGTTTGTCCTTTTCAAAGCATCTTCTGCTGGGTTGGATCCTTGACTTTTTTGAATTATTAACACCTGGCACAATGCTTCCCAGAAGTGAGAAAATAAAAGTGCGAAATTATCCTGTGTATCTCGAGGTCAGTCTATACACAACCTTGGCACCTGGGAAGTAAGGCAGGTAGAGGACAAGAATTGAACATGGGCTCTCAGCCTCAGCCTGCTTCTGTACTTGTGCTATCTCCCTACACAAGTGATTATTCTCTTTCACTTTTTACTATTTTTAAAGCTTTTTAATTTTTTTATTTAAAAAATTCTAATGGTATTTACTTTTGAGAGGGAGAGAAAGAGAGACAAAGCACGAAAAGGGGAGGGACAGAGAGAGAGAGGAAGACACAGAATCCAAAGCAGGCTCCAGGCTCAGAGCTCTCAGCACAGAGCCTGACATGGGGACTTGAAGTCACGAACCATGAGATAATGATCTGAGACAGTCAGATGCTCAACTGACTGAGCCACCCAGGCACCCCTTTAAAGCTTGTTTTTTTTTTTTTAATTTATTATGTCATAGGTGATTTTCCAAGCCATGATATATCTATGCTGCATTAAAATGAAACTCTTGGGTATATGCTAACAGAAACCTACATCATTTGGTCTTGTTTTTCCTACCATTTCTCATCATTTACACCCACATACTGTATTTTATAGAGTTAGGCTATAAAGAGGAGATGAGAAGGACTCAGTAAAAAAAGTTTGTGTAGACTGCCCCTTTTCTAAAGATTTTTAATACAGGCTTCCCACGTATGATGTCTTCCCCGGTTTAGTGCCCCTTCTAGCAAGAGGATGGACTATGGACTGCTCATGGTTTCAGCTCCTTCATATCTTCATCTGAGTCCCTGTCTTCAAAGACATGAAAAGGTGCTCTTAGTACTCTTTTGAGGATAACTCAAATAAATAAAACTAAGCGGAATTCACTATAGGCTCTAGAGAGGAGCAGAGACCAGGAAAAAGGAAGTTTGGGAATTGTGGTTTGCTTTCATGCCAAGAGAGTATTCAAAATCTCAAGAGCTGAGACCAGGATGCCCAAGAGGAGGCATGAGGGAGTGAATCAAGTTCACTCATGAATGGAGATAATGATAGCTTCTACTTCACAGCACCGGGATAATAGTACTCATACCATAACAGTACTCACCAAATAGCTCTTGATGAATGAATGGGATTATTGTAAGGATCAAATTAGTTAGTACCCATTTGTTTTTACAAGTTTTTGTGGCACTATATGCATGTTAGGTTTTGTTTTGGTCATCTTGTTTTGTTTTGTTTTGTTTTTGAGTGCTAGAATTAGGGCTTATAATTACATCTTTCAGTTTAAGCTTCTGATCTACAGTGGGATTATGTTATTCCATTAAACCAAATTTAAAATGCTAAAAGAAGACAGGTTGACATAGACAAGTTCTGCATCACATCATGGCAATTTTTTAATGAATTTAGATAGAGTAGCTACCAAACTGAAGCTGATCAGATGAGAAAACATGTGAATAACACTCTTCTTAATGGAGTAATGAGAAGCCAGCTCTGCCCTTTCGACAGCTATCTGATCTGATTCTTGTGTCCCTTTTTTTATGCATTGCAACAACTATTTAGATAGTGTTTTTGAGATTTTTGATGGACTTGAGAAAATGCATGAGCACTTTTTCATCTGGTCATTAAAGAAAAGCCTTAACTAGATAATATAACTTGAATATTTTACTAATCATGATTCTTCACTAGCTTATTCACCACTTCTTGTTTATTAACCTCAACTTTCTCAATTTCTTGAAGTCAGGTATTCATTCCCTTCCGCTCATGCAATGCATGTTACCAACTCAATATATGGAGGCTGCAATGCACCATAAATCTGGAATGCGGCTACCTTCCTGAGCTCTAAGAACAAGTGATGTTCTGGTTAGACTGCAGGCAAGCATGACTCCAGGTTTCCCATTTACACTCCTCTGTCCTGGAGTTGGGTGGTAGGCAGTCATCTTTTCCCCTTATTGGCAATTCAAAACAAAATAGGGCACACCTTGGACAGACTTGCCAAATTAATGGAAATACAGCATCAAATATAGTTTACAATCTTCCTAGGCTCCTGTTTGTGAATTCTTCACTTTTTAATGTATATATCAACAACCATATGTAGTACTTTATAAATATCATACAATTTTATATGAATATAAAGTGCTTTATAAAATACTATGATTTTTCAGTCTCTCCCTAGAAACCAGTAAAATTTGTAGGTCTCAGAGTCCTTGGAATTGAAAGCTACAACTTCTGTCTTCTTCTCTTTGTTAGTTTACTTACCTTTTTTTTTTATATTTTTATTTATTTCTAGGAGAGAGAGAGAGACAGAGCAAGCAGGGGAGGGTCAGAGAGAGAGGGAGACACAGACTCTGAAATAAGCTCCAGGCTCTGAGCTGGCAGCCTGACGCGGGCCTCGAACCCACGAACTGCGAGATCATGACCTAAGCGAAAGTTGGCCGCTTAACTGACTAAGCCACCCAGGCGCCCCTACTTTAACTTTTCTTAAGAGTTAGAAATCCCTGCTCTAATGTGTTCATCTCACCCAAATGTGAAAGTATCCAGCAAAACTGTATTGGATACTTCCAAAATCCATTCACAGATCCTGTCACAAGATGACACTCCCTAAACAAAACAATCAAACCATCATCATGGCCTTGTTTTCTCTAAACCCTTAAGAAAGCTGACATGTCAAAAACAATTTAAACTTTTTAGTAGAAATGGGCCCAAAATGCTTCAGATGAATTGAAATTCTCTTTTCAAAAGCCAAGATGAATTTGTACTGCATCTCCCTCTTGTGTTTTTATACAATATAAAAAAGTTGTGTGTGTGTGTGTGTGTGTGTGTGTGTGTGAACGAACTAACTCGGTGTTGTGGTTCAGGCCAAGATGCTAACTTCCTTCCAGAAAGGCATTTACCACCCTAAAACGAGATGCTGTGATTCCTGCTCAAGAAACTTGGCTGGATCTCTGAACCTCAACGAGTTAGATTATCCAGGAGTCAATGCACCTCATTTGCAAGCTTGTCTCCTCTCTCCATGGTCTTGGCTCACTTATTCTCATCTTTAAGATGCATATGTTCTCCTTCAAGCTTTTTTTCTTTTTCTTTTTCTTTAGAGTTAATGTTCTTGCTGGCTTCATATTTCTCTCTTTTCATGTTGTTGATTTTCCTGACTTATGAGTCATAAAGATCAACCAAAGTAGAGTTAATAAACTCTTTATTTATGAAATAGTCCAATGCTTGTACAGTCTGTGCTTAAGAAATATTTGTTGCCTTTTCTTTCTTTTGATCTAGAGGGACCAAAAAAATATATCTAGAGGGAAGTTAAGTCCCCTTCCATTACTTAGCCCCTTCCTAGCCCTGTTAGGGCTTTCTACAAAGCTAAACTATATAAAATTGCTACCATTTGATGGTTTTGGCCTACAAAAATGGCCAATTTATATGATTAAATCAATATTGTGCTTGCTAAGTAAACTGACCAAGGTCACAGAGCGTGCATCAGGGAGCAGGAAGATGAACATAAGGAATCTGGGTCCAAAGTAGTGGTCAGAAGAGGAATACTAACTCTTCCCTTCCTTGAGTGGCTATAGTTTCTACAAAGCCTGCCCATGGACATGGTTCCTGGAGGAAAAGAAATGGAAATGGTTTTTTCTATCTCTCTCTGGCTTTAGTCATCTTCCTTCTCCTCCTGCTCCCATGCCCTGAGTATCTTCCTTTGTTGTAGCCAGTTAACCTTGGCCATGCCGCAGCCTAGCCCTAGCGTGGTGACATTCCTCTCCCCTTCTCCCAGGTACACACTGCCCAGCTCTTGACATGAGGTGCCACTCTCTTTCTTGCTAAGCTCGTCCCACAGGCTGGTCCTGTAGTGCCTGGACCACAACTCCCCACAAAACAGTTTCATCTATGGCTCCTGCCACCCCTTGGTTCTGCCATCCCTCAGGTCCACAGGGGCAGAGTTAATAACTGGAAGGTGGGACTGTTGTTAGATCTTAGAGGGTCTTGAGTCTTGAATGTCATAAGAAGCAGTTCAGTTTTTATTTGATAGACAGTAAGAACCCAGCTAAGGTTCATAAGCTGTGACATGACTACATCTGTGTTTTACAAAGGTAAGATGGAAGATGGACTGAAGCAAGGAGTCCATAGGATTGGCTTCATTACATGAGAGCTTTTATTTGTCAATTCTGAGGCAGTACTGCTAAACACATACTATGTGGCACCAACACATCTAGTCAATTAAATGGAAAAAAAAAAAAAAAACCCCAATCTAGTTACCTCAGCTTTTTGATGATGTTTTATGATTTTTACTTTTATGAACCAATAGAAATTCTAACCATAAACACACACACACACACACACACACACACACACACACACACACACACACTCCCCCCTACACACACACATAGTCACCTGTCAATTAAACATTTTAGTCCTGTGTTGGAGCTTCCTATACTCCAATACAGCAAATGTGTTTAGTTAAAATGATAGTTTATTAATCTTAAACCTAGTAAAGCCTAGAAAGAAACAGCTGGAACACATTTCATGTTATCTGTGAAAAATGGTTAAAAATGGCAATATTAAATCTATGAAAGAGAAATATAGGTGCTGAAATTTGTTGTCAAACTATCTTATCACTACGCTCTATATGCTTGTGGATTTGTGTAAAATCTCATGGATGTGATTTCAGAACTAGAGATATAAAAACCTGCTTTAAAATAAGAAAATATCACCTCAAATAATCCTGGTCCCTATTACCAAGAAGATTTGCTTTTAAATGAATACAGTAGTTATCTATGCATATGTCCATGGGTCCCCAGGGGTGCCCAGGCCCCACCCTGACCAGAAGCTTGATATGTATTTCAAAACGTAAAATAACATATACTTTGCCCTGAGACTTCCTTTTATGCCTTGCTAAGTTCAAGATCCTTACAATGGCTGCCAAGTCCTAATATTTCAAAGACTGTCTACATTAATATCTTTCAAAGCCCCAAACCCTGGCAAGGAAGAAAAATTGTTTTTGAATCTGCTTCAAGAATTAGTATTAGAGAATAGGAGGTTTTCCTCTCAGCAAATTGAAGCTGAATAAATTGTTCTCTGTCTCCTTAGAAATGGAATTGATTGCTGGAGGGGAGTGCTGCTGTGAGGAGGCAGGGTGCAGTGCTGGGGAGGGGGAGTCGGGCTGAGAGGGGCCTTTGTTCTCTTAAAATTATTGGCAGGTCTGTTTCTTTAAACCTGGTGTGGATGCTAAAATACAAGAAGTAAGTATATTAGCTTGGAGTTACATTAAAGACAACTGGAATTGCTGGGCAATTACTGCCTCTTTTCTTTTATTACTGCATGCCCACAGAGCAGCCTGCTCCTAAGACTTCCTGGGAGGCCACTCGTCCTCCCTGCTATGACACAAGTGAATTGAAACAATCCTGTGCAGAGGTGCATTTGGGTTTTTCCCTTGAAACAAGATAACAAACCCAGGAGACTTTTCCTTGTGGTGCTTCTCGCAGCTGCTTTGCCCACTTCCTGCCCCAAACAAGAGGGATTTGTGACAGGAGGGTTTGGTGTAGTCCTCCCCTCCCAACCCTCCCCACCCCACCTCCAACCATGGGTTTGAAACAGCTATCAAAGTTACCTGCCAAAAGGTTTCAGTGATGACTATGATTTCATTTTTTTCTATTTACAAAAACAGCATAGGTTTTGTAGTAAATTAGTAAACACAAAACAGAGTAATGAGCTAAAAGAAAATTCTGCTGCCTAAAAGCAACTACTGTAATTACTAATATTTTGGCAGTTTTCCTTCCATCTTTCTCAGCTATTTTAATTTAGTCAAGGATAAAACTGTGTGTACAAATTCGTATCCTGCACTGTCTGCTTGACGGTTTGTAATCTCAGCATTTCCCATGAGTTCTAATTCTTCTTTCTTTTGTCATGACTGGCCAAACAGATACATCTAGATACCATCTACTTTCCTTCTCTACAACTTGCGGATTTTTATCATTTTATTGTATCTTATTTATGCATCATTTTAGGTCTGATTCCACAACAACCCATCTGTACAATCTAAATGAAAAGATACATTTTAAAGGGCTAAACTGTTCCTCAGTAATCACAGGCACAGAAATATGCTGTAAGGATGTGTTGATATTTGAATGCTAATTCCTAGAGTAAATGAAGAAATGGTTCCCTAGGAGACTCACAGGGCAAAGAGACCCTTGTGGGAAGATTTAGAAGATAAGACTTCTATGCTATTTCAGCATTCTAGAGAGAGCATCTGTCAATAAGCCAATAGAGTCAGAGTCCTTGCTTGTCATTTGTTTGCTGTGGGATCCTGAGTATGTGATCCTCCCTGAGCCACAGAGACCTCATCTGCAAAATGGGAGAAATAAGATTTAGCTCACACAGAGACACTGTTTAGTATATAATTAATACTTGCTGGAAATCTGTCCTTATGATTCAAGAAGAGGCCTTTTCATAATGAATCTGTGTTCATCTCAATGATACATTATAAAAATTTTAAAAATGATCTTTCCAAAAGCCTTACAAATGTGAGAACCAGTTCCTAAATTAACTTCATCCTCTTTTGGCTATCACTTTTTAAAGTAAGTAGCCCATATTTTGCCCAGGCTGACATTTTCTTTTGACATCTGTATGGTATTGAGAATACGTGTTTATCTCTGTCAAATATAAAGGGAGATTCTTAAGAGATCTAATTCCATGAATTGGTCATAATGATGGGCACTCTGGAAAGCCGATACAATTGGTGTAGACACAATTTGGGGGACTTAGTTCAAAATATATGTGCATAAACTGACTTTAGTCTTCTCAAGCATTTTCAAAACAACTATTTACATATAAAGAAACTTTATGGTCACCACACATTCTTCCCTGCTTATTAAAGCTGATCCACTGTTTCCTCTTTCTGTGTGTTCTGCCATCTCACCCTCCCTGCCTTAAGCTTGGCTGAGATAACTGAGGCCATCAGTTGAATGGGGACTCTGTTAACCTTAATCCCCCATCTCATTTCAGCCTCTATGCTTTTCCTCTCCTGTGTTAGCAGGGACTTGAGTCATCTTCTCTCCCCTTTGTATCTTCAACTTCTCAGTCCCTTCTAGATGTTCTTCCTCAGCACAATTTTTCACTGTAGACAACTGATACATTCTTTAAACCTCCTCTGCACTTGGTTTCTCTGAGACAGTCAGTCCCTTCTTGATCTCCCTCCTACTTTCTGGTCTTCCCTTCTCAGTCTTCCATCTGCTCTGCTACAGCATTAAAATTTACAATAAGATAAGACACCAAAATCATGTCCTTTCAGCATACCAAAAAACTATAACATTACCATTGGATTTCATTGCTTGACTTAGGTAACTCTTTCTTCTTTTTATATAGCTTATGGGGCAGAAGTGAAAATAAACATGTATGCCATCAAGATTTCATTCCTATCTCGTTACCTTCCTGCCTTAGGTATACACAATGATATCATAATTTGTTGTCTTTCAACAATTAATGATTGAGAATATGCTAGACAATGAAGGGATTATAGACAAATATAATGATAGCAGTTACCCTTCATTGAGCCCTTCATGTTTGCCAGAGGTTTAAATATTACAAGGAGGGGTATTTACTGGGGTTAGCTTTGAGTTTTGATAAAATTAATTATATAGCTTTTTATTTTTTTAATTTTTTTAATTTTTTTTAAAATATTTTTTTAAATGTTTTATTTATTGCTAGGAGAGAGAGAGAGAGAGAGCGTGAGCAGGGGAGGGTCAGAGAGAGAGGGAGTCACAGACTGAAACAGGCTCCAGACTCTGAGCTGGCAGTCAGCCCAGAGCCCGACGAGGAGCTCGAACCCACAAACCGCGAGATCATGACCTAAGCGAAAGTCGGACGCTTAACCGACTAAGCCACCCACGCGCCCCTATATAGCTTTTTAAATGTGTTCATTTGTTTTTCTAAAAACTAAGAAAAATATGAAGTTTTTCAAAGTTTAGAAGTTTTGTAAAAGGTAGAAATAAGACACTCATCTATATTTTTCATTTTAATTTACAAATCATTTTTTCCTACCTCACAAAATCATGCACCTTGAAAACAAAGATGAGCATTATTTTGTGAAAATATGTTTAGAAAACTAAAATACTGGCTTTGTCCTAGCCATTCCTAAGGCCTGTGGACTAGGAATTTCTACAATGATTCAGGAGGTGCTGCAGATGTGTCTCCCTGACAGCTCATTAACGATTGCCATTTTCTCTTTTACTTTCCATGGGATTCTGGGACTGGAAGAGACCCTGTTATGTAGCCCCCATATAAAAATGAGCAATGACCTGAAAACTAAATGAAATCTGAGCAAGCCTAATGAGAATCAGGAGGTGTGTGTAATGAGGGTCAGGCATTTGTTCTAATGAGAAGCTAAACGGATTCTGCCTCTTCTTTCTGTTACCTTTTTCCATTTTTCAGGGCAATGTTTTAGGGTGTTTAACTGAAATTTTAAGCATGTTTCCCCTTACATTTTCTTATATCCTGATAGATTTTTAATATGATGAATATAATGGTATGAAGTGGCAAGATTGTATCATAGTGTAGGTAGATCCATGGGGCAGTGTTAAGTAGCACAGGGAAATCCTTGGTAGATCTGGCTGTTTCTAGGCCACCGCAAAGGTGCCCAGTCTCTCCTGATCTTGGAAGCTGGTCATATTTGGTGGGAATACTAGATGCTTGTGGTCTACATCCCAGGTCAGAGAAGACAAGAAGGGATGATATGTGATGACTCAAATGAATTGACAACCCAACGTGAAGTTGGAGTTTATGGCTGTTTCCAAAATCAATAGAAAAGAAAGCTGGGATCAATTAAATATCTGCCATGGCTATAGAAGGAAGAGGTTGTGGTGCCCATATTAGGTTTGGCCATTTATGTGTAACCAGACTATAAATCCCTCTATATTAACTTCTTGAAGAAGAAGATAAGAATATAATACAATACAATACAATAAGAATTGTATTTTACTCCTTATTGTACCCCCAGTGGGTACCGTAGTCTTAGCACCAGGTAAATTGTCATCAATATTTGGAAATAAATGGGAATTGAATTAAAAGGATACAAATAATGATTTTAAACTGTTTTCAAGTCAGATTTGTGGACTAGGTTTGTCTACTAAATAACTCTTAAATGAGAGCCACTATGTGTACAATATCTCAGAAAACATTAGTAGGTTCTAGCTGGGGAAAGATGTACCCCCTAAGGAATTTAAAAATCAACCTTAATCTTATAAGAGTTTGTGGTTTACTTTTATATAGTCTGTGATATCCAAAAGACCTAAACTTAAAAATAAACTTAAAACCAAGTCTTAAATTGGAAATATCTTTGGAACAACTGGGAAAAACAAATATAAAGTATCTTTGGGAAGTCACCCCCTACACCAAGGCCACGAGGGAAGATGTCATCTTTGCTAAAGCTCCACCAACATTAGTTCACAGTTCAAAATTAAAAATACACAAGGAAATAAACCACTATAAGAGACAGCAGAGATAGCAAACAACAGAATTAGATCCCAAGATTTTCTTATAATGACTAATTAAGGATTATAAAAAAATATATATTTAAAATAATTAAAGACATGAAAAATGGAACTAAAAATATAAGAAAGGAACATAAATTATTAAAATAAGGGGAAAACAGATCAAAGGATTTTTAATTCTTATAATTCATTTTATACAAAATATGTACATTGTAATAGAATGCATAACTTCCAACCCAGGGGAGAAATAAAGAAGAAAAAATAAGTCAATTCAGTAAGAAAGAAAGCAGGAAATAGGAGCAACAAGGACAACAAAAAAACCCCTCAACGCAAAGAAAAGACAGGGTAATCTACCTTAAAGAAGGTAGATAGAAAAATAACTCCAAATACTTTAATAATAAGCAAAACTATAAATGGCTAAGATCATGAGTTCAAAAGGAGAGACTGTCGGATTTAACTTTTTAGATTTATTGGAGTATTATATATACAAAGAAAAATGCATATATAAGTGAACGGCTTGCTGAATTTTCACAAACTGAACTCAACTGTGTAAACAGTACCCAGGTCAAGAAACATTACCAGCACCTTAGAAGACTCTCTCATGCCTTTTTCAGCCACCTCCCTGCTTTCCCCCAGTAGAATAGCCACTATCTTGATTCTAACAGCATAGATTAATTTTTTATTCCAGACTGGATTAAAGATGTAAATATGAAAGACAAAACTCATAAAACCTTCAAAAGACCATCTTTATGATCTCAGAGTTTCAAAAGACTTCTAAAGCACAAAAAATGGAAAAGGTTAACCAGTTTGACTGTAGTAAACTTTGTTCATCAAAAGACATCACAAAAACAGTAGAAAGTCTAGACAAAACAAGAGAAAATATTTGCAGTTTGACATACAACTGCCAAAGAATCAGTATACAGCATATATAAAAATTGTTACAAACCTATAACAATTTTTTATAGAAAAAGATAAGCTACTCACTAATTTGAAAAACAGACAAAGGTATTAACAGGTATTTCATATAAGAGGAAATCTTAATAGCCATCAGTATGTCACAAAATATTCCAACATCAGTATTCACATAGGGAATTCAAATTAAAACCACAATTACCAATTGGGGAAAAAATGATATATGTAAAAAGCACAGACTGTGGAATCATACTAATGAGGTTCAAATCCCATATCCACATTCCAGTTGTATACTCCTGAGGAAGTTATAGCATTTTGTTGGGCTTTGGCGTCCTCATTTATAAAATGAGGTTAACAATTCTTTCTACCTCATGGGGGCATTAACCTCATTAGGAGCAAACTAATTCTTCCATTTGTTGTGGCCAAAATCTTGGTGTCATCTTTGACTCCATCTTTGGTCCTTCAACAAATTCTCTGACTTCTACTTTCAAAATATGTACAGAATTTACTTCTTCTCACCAGCCTTGTTGCCACCACTTTGGTCCAGGTCTGCAGTCATCTCCCACCTGGACTGTTACAATAACCTTCTAATTGGCCTTTATACTTCAATGATGGCCTCTATTGGCCATTTGCAACATGGTGGCCATAATTATGATGTTGAAGGATAATCAGACCATGTCACTCTATTCCTTAAATCCCTCCAGTGCCTTCGCATCTTCCCCAGTAAGAGCCAGAGTCCTTCCAAGCTCTACAAGTTCCCAGATTGCCTAGCTCCTGGTTCTTACTCTGCTCTCTTCTTCCATTCTGCTTCCCTGCTCCAGCTACACTGGGTTCCTTGCTATTCTGCAGAGTCTTTGCATTGCTGCTTATTGTAATTGGAATACTCCTCTTCCTGGTATCCACCTACCTTGCTTCTTCACTTTTTATGTTTTTACTTAAAAGACTTTTCTCAGTGGTAGCTTCATTGAACACTATCCATATGTTCAATACTCACCTTGATATATTATTTTATATATCCTTTCCTGCTTTATTCTTTTACCTTTACTCTTATCATTAATACACTATACATTTTAGTGATCAATCTTGTTTCATGTCTCCTCTACAAAATTTATGTTACAAAAGGCAACAAATTTTGTCAGGTTTGTTCATTATTGCATCTCTAGTACCTAGAACAGTGACTGACACATCACAGGTCTGGAATAGCTTGTTTTGAATGAACAAATAAGTGAATAAATGTTTGGCAAAAGTGTGAAAAAACTGGAATATTTACATGCTGCTGATGGAAGTGTCAATTTGAGCAACAGTGAGAAATAACTTGACACTATCCAGTAAAACTAAAGACTAATGTACCTTCTGACCCAGCAGTTTCTCTTCTGGTAAATACTCTCTAGTTAAATGCTTCATATATACATTAGGGGACAAGTACAAGAATAGTCAAAACTCCACTGTTTATAATAACAAAGAATTTGAAACAACCCAAATTTCATCAACAGTACAATAAATGCATTTCCATTTTTTTCTATCATATAGCACAGAAAATGAATGAATCAGAAATATGACAAAACAATGAATCTCAAGAACAAAATATACAGCAATGTATGCAACATGATTTCACTTTTGAAAATTAAAAAAAACATAAGAACCAAATAATATATAATTAGAGATACTAAGACATGTAGCAAAAGTGTAAAGAACAGCAAGGCAACAAAGTACACAAATTTTAGGATAGTGATTACCACAGAAGCAGAAAGAAAGGGACAGGATCATAGAGGAGCACAAAGCAACTTTGAAATTTAAAGGTCATGTTCTTTTTCTTCGACTCTATAGGGAGTATATAGATATATGTTATATTTTTTATTTTTATATTTCATAGTTATAAATATTCCATAATGTCTACTCATTATATAATAATTCAGTCCTCAGTACCATTTATCATTCCCAACCAGCAAACTTTAACTTTAAAAAATTATAATACAAAAATCAGTGTTAATAAAATAGCAAACTAGCTTCAACTGCTGGCTCCTTCTCCCAAATCAAACCTGGAGAAACTACATAATTGAGAGGAAACATAGGCCTAAGCAAATTACAAAAATTTTAAGAAACTTGGAGAGGCCAGAGGTGGCCATTAAGTGGTGTGGAGAATGATCACAACTGGACAGCAGCCAGAAGCAGGAGTGAGAAGAAAGATTCAGTTAGAAATTTTTAGCTTCTACATTCAACTCTTCTCTTGATTTTTGGGGTGGTCTTCATCTGCCTCGTTGCAACCATCTAGCACATCCTCTGTAGTGTCAGGAGTAGCATGTAGCCAGTAAAGAAGTTGATGCAGGTGCAGGATGACTAGGTCCCCAGCTCTTGGGCATCCTCTTCTCCATCTCCTATGCCACCAAATCCTCAGGTTGATCGAAGATGACCTAGAGAGATCACCTCTTCCCAGTGTTGCTTCATTCTCAAGATTTACGGGTAAATCTCTGACAAGGAATTGCCAGAGGAGTGAGCCCAAATCAATTGTTTGGGGTGATTAAAATTTGATGATGCTGAGGGCTTTCTCGACCCAGGAACTCATCTCCCCCCATCTCCTAAAAATCACTGAAGGGACATTCCAGTTTGCAGATGGGCCTTTCTTTATAACACTGGCAAACAGGATTGACCCTGGAAAATATGAGCTTATGGGATAAAATAACAAGATACCCCTTGAGTACAACTACTATAAAACAGAGACAAGATCTGGACAACCTAGTCCACATGAAGCAAAATTATTGGGACAGACCAAGAATTTAAAGTAGTCATAATTAGTATCCTTAAAAAGATAAAGCATATTAGTAACGTGAAACAAGCACAGAAATTGTATGAGGAACCAAATGGAAATACCATTTGGTATTTATATATACATATATATATATGCATATATATATGTATATATATAAGTTAAGGGTTGCCTGGGTGTCTCAGTCAGTTAAGCATCAACCTCAACCCAGGTTGATCTTGCAGTCTGTGAGTTCGAGCCCCACTTCAGGCTCTGTGCTGACAGCTCAGAGCCTGGAGCCTGCTTAGGATTCTGTGTCTCCTTCTCTTTCTGTCCTTCCCTCGATCAAGTTTTGTCTCTGTCTCTCAAAAATGAATAAATGCTAAAAAAATTTAATAAAAAAAGTTGAAATAGAGAAGGAAAAGACACTACTTTTATCCAACATCAATTAATGAAGAAGTCGTTTAAAGAAAGGAATCATATAAAAAAGAAAAGACACAAATACCTCCGACATTTAATTATCACTGATATAAGTGCATATTTGCTAATTTTTTTTTATAAAGTCAGTGCTTTTTCTTTGAATCTTTGAGTTCTAGGTTGTCTTTCTTGCACACACACACCCAAAATATATCTACCAGAACTTCCAGTTTCTATTTCTGTGTCTTTAGTTCAGAGTAAGAATTTTAAAACATTGGCAAGGCAATATAAGCTAAGAACATTTCTATATTTAGATATATATTTTTGCAACATTTTACAGTTGTCCTGCTCCCTACTCAATTAGTAGCATTTTCTAAGCAACTAAATTTTACCAAGTCTTTTCTATACATTTAACTTAGTTTTTTTTTAAAAAAACATCAACTTTTTCTCATATTTGTATTTAATTAATCTATATAGTTAAATCATGCAGTTACAAATACCAATTTAAAGCAGAGATAAATTGATTTTGGAACAAGTGGGATTGACCCTTGTTAAGCTTCAAATTCATGTGGTAGGAACAGAAGTGACCTTGGCATCCTGGAGCGTAACTCAATAGCCTTCAGGATTTAGTGTGCAGAAGGCCTACATCATTGTGCTTTACAGAAGGAATGGAGGGTTAAACTAGAGAGTGGTAAGTGATGAAAAGCTTTTAGTGCACATCTATAATAGAGTCTTTCCCTCTATATATGTATACTGTTTGTTTTGCATAGCAACTGGTCCTGAATATCATCAAAAATACATATATAGCCCAAGAAAACTTTCTGAGGGATCTTTGTAGGTTACTTTCAAGTATCTAAACAGTTTGGAACAAGAATAAACTTTGCTCCAAACCACCAAAATAAGTCAAAGCTAAAGCTCTCATTCAGATTGATTTATGCATGCATGGTGTTTATGTGAAAATGTAACTGCCTTCCTTGAAACAAAGAGAAATACATTCTTATACTATAATAATTCGTATTTTTTGACATGTTACCTATATTGTAAAGGATGTGCGATAGCTTCAATACAAAGAGGCTTTAAGGGGATGGGGGGGGGGGGTTAAATCTTACTGAAAAAGAAAACCCAATGAAGTTAATCAGTGTACAATAAGAGTTTTCTAGAGTTCAGTGTAAGCACTGACAATCTACATCCACTACATTTTAACTGTCTATTACAAAGAACCAAGTCAAGCAAACTTAATTTTCATCAACTAATGATTTATTGATATTTGTGCCTTCATAAAAATCGTTTGATAGCTGTTTTCCAACTGAATGGCATTATTCAAATGTCATATGATTTTTGTCTTTCATTTTCATTGATTTCTCTGATTTATAAAGACCCTTTCACACTTGCCAATTTCTCATCATGTTCAGCAGAATCAATGTTCTACTCTAAACTTCATTGAATGCCTTTCATTCAGTGAAAGCCTTCATTGAGTGCCTTTCCATATTCTACTCCACCATAGTTTAAAAATTGAATTCAAACTCCTCTGCATAATTAAAATGATTTTTAACCCTTAGTTGTATATGTATTAGAGTTAAAATCATATTGAAGCACACAAGTAAAAATCTGTACCTCTTTAGCTTCTAAATGGTAAGTTATCTAACCCATGCATTATACCAAAAAAATGACCCAAAGCAAAAGAAAAGTTGAGCAGAAAATTTGGTCAGCTCAAATAACAAATCAGTTTAATTAGTGTTCAAGTTATTTTCCCTCAAAAATATGAAATTGGGGGGAAGGATGGTAAAAGAAATTTTTCCCAAAACTACTGATTACTGCTGTACCCTTACATACAGTAGCATATTCAACATTAGTTAACTTAGAAAGTCTGTCAAAGGAATTTGAATGTGGTAAGTGCACTAGTATAAATCAAAGGGTTTATTAGGAAAAACATAATGTGAAGCAAAGAAGCTCTTGAAGTTTTCAAACTAGCGACACTACTAAGTGTTATTCGAAACACATGTTTGCACTTCTGACTCTAAAATAGTGAAGAAAAGCCTTTTTCAATGAATACTTGTTTGAATCTAGCTTTTTGAATGTGTCCTGATGTTCTTCTTTTTTTTTTTATTAATTTATTTAAATTCAACTTAGTTAATATGCAGTGTGGTATTGGCTTCAGGAGTAGAATTTAGTGATTCATCACTTACATATAACACCCAGTGATCATCCCAACAAGTGCCCTCCTTAATACGCACCTCCCATTTAGCCCATTACCCCACCCACCTCCCTTCTGACAAACCCCAGCTTTTTCTCTTTATCTAAGAGTCTTTTATAGTTTGCCTCCTTCTCTGTTTTTAACTTATTTTTCCTTTGCTTCCCCTATGTTCATCTGTTTTGTTTCTTAAATTCCACATATGTGTGAAATCATATATTTGTCCTTTCCCTGCTTGACTTATTTCACTTAGCATAATACACTCTAATTCCATCCACATTGTTGCCAAATGGCAAGATTTCATTATTTTTGATTGCTGAGTAGTATTCCATTCCATGTATAATAATACACACACACACACACACACACACACACACACACACACACACACACGCACACACCACATCTTCTCTATCCATTCATCAGTCAATGGACATTTGGGCCCTTTCCATAATTTGGCTATTGTTGATAACACTGCCAAAAACATTGGGGTCCATGTGCTCCTTCAAATCAGCATTTTTTATCTTTTGTATAAATACCTAGTAGTATTTTAATGCATTTCACTCTGAAATAGCTGATAAAAACAGCACTTAATAATGTCCTCGATCCAAGTATTTTAGCTTGCAACACTTTTCATCAAGAAAATGGAATGGCATGGAAAGATCAAACACAAGATCATGACATTTGGGGCTCAGTATTTTTTCCGTATGCTGACAGTGGTAAATCTTCATGTAGTAAGAGCACATTGTTCTCATGGTGGATGCAGAGGTTTACCCACAGCCATGTCATGGCTGTCGTTGAGATCACTAGCAAGAGCTAGCAAATTGGCACACAACTCAGACACCTGAAAAAATGACATCTTTAGAAACCTTCCTTTTTTGTGTGTACATTCTTCATACTCCCATTCAAGAAAAAAATTAGCATTGGCTAATTACAAATGATAAAAAGACACACAAGATGAATAAGAAAGGAAATTCATCATAGCTAAATGAAAAAAAGTTAAAGAAATAGAATATTAACCTTTAAAAATTTTTGATAATGTGTGAATTTTTCATACCAGTGCCTAATATTAATAGCAGTGTTTCTCTTGGTTTATTCATTAAGGGAATTTTTTTTCAGCACGGTTTTAATTTCTGCACAGAAAATATATTGTTTCAGCTAGTTTTCTTTAGTATTTATTGGCAAAACAACTGAGAAACTAATTATGTTATGCCACTACTCTCATTTTTTTTTCCTAAGGGCCAGTACTATTAGATTTCCTGAGAAGATCCTTCTAGAGAACACTTCTTTGAACATAATTCTGGTTATGTAGCCCCCAGCCCAGCCTTTGCAGTTATTCTAGACTTGAGGTCCAATATGCCAACCACAAACTCCAGGCAAAATGTTTATTTTCAAGACTAACAAGACTGTGGAATGAAAACTGGTAGTTGCTGCCTAAACTGTAGAATTGCTTACTACTGCAAAGACTCTGAGAGAAATCCCCTTTCCACTGCTAGAGCAAAACAGTATGCAATAAATGATACTGTATTTGACTTTTTTTCTATAAACCCAAGGAATAGAAGTAGAAGAAGTATTTGAAAGTGATAGAGAACCACATTTCACCTCAACATAAGGAAGGATTTTCTAACAGTTATAGATGTCTAAAAATGCCATTTGTTTCCTTGGAAAGTAGTGAGGTTTCTGCTTTTGGCAGTGTTCAGTTACATGCTGAGCAGCCCCTTGACAAGAATGTTGGAACAATCAAGTATTGGCCAGATGTCTGCATATATGATATTGGGTGACTTTATCCTTGAAATCTTATAATCCTATATATATACATATATATAGTGTGTGTGTGTACATGCACACATGCACATGTGTGCACACACATGTGTATGTGTGCAATTCATCAAAATGAATTAAATCCATTCTTATTTGGGGGTGCCAATATTTCTTACCAATATCATGATAATCAGTCTGTGAAGTTGCATACTAGAGAAGCTATTCTTTTTTAAATTTTTTTAATGTTTTATTTATTTTTGAGAGAGAGATAGAAGCAGCCTGAGCAGGGGAGGGTCAGAGAGAGAGGGAGACACAGAATCCGAAGACAGGCTCCAGGCTCTGAGCTAGCTGTCAGCACAGAGCCTGACACAGGGCTCGAACCTATGAACCCTGAGATCATGACCTGAGTTGAAGTCGGACGCTTAACCAACTAAGCCACCCAGGTGCCCCAAGAGAAGCTATTCTTAACTTAGTAGTATATTAATTTAAATAAAACCTTGCAAAAGTCAGTATTTTTGCTTTAATAATCATGCCCTCCAAAAAAAGAAAGAGAAAGAATCAAAAATGGAAAACCTCCAGAAATAAGAACACTATTATCAGTATTTACTGGCTAAAGTAATTTAACAGATTCATGGAAAATAACCTTCCCCTTAAGTTATAAGCTCAAGGATTTCAAGAAAATCTGGCTACAGTATTTATTCAGTTTAATGAAGCTGAATTCCTTGTAGCTGTAACTACATTTATTTCCTATATTAACTTTACTTACTTAATGATGCCTATTCATCTTCCTAAAATGTGTTTTGTTGTGTTTTTATAGGCTGTGCTTCTGAAATTCTAATGTTTTTAAAAAGTCAAATTAAGTTTAAAAGAAGAAAGAAATGCAGGGGGTGGGAGAAGCCTGGGTAGCAGCCCAGAGTGCATAAGGAGCCCAAGAATTCTCAGAGAAATATATGATAAAGTAGAAATTCTCTGAACACTTAACTGGTATACCTCTTCCACAATAAAGTCATTGTCCTAAACTTAAAGAATCTGATCTTGGAGGGACACCTGGTTGGCTCAGTTGGTTAAGCATTTGACTTCAGCTCAGGTCATAATCTCATGGTTCATGAATTCGAACCCTGCATCAGGTTCTGCACTGACAATGTGGAGCCTGCTTGGGGTTCTTTCTTTCTCTCTTTCTTGTTGCCCCTACCCCACTTAAGTACTCTCTCTCTCTCTCTCAAAAAAAAATATAAACTTAAATATATATATATATTTTTTAAATATATATTTATAAGAGAGAATCTGATCTTGGACATGGGACCTTCTGGTGGGGTAGAGACAGAATGTCCACATTACACAAAGTCTGTCCTATTTTAGGTTTTGCCTAAAGTTTGTCCTATATTTAGGTTTATATATAATACATATAAAACTCTATATAATCATTATGTGCAAAGAATTTTTCTAGGATTGGAAAGGAGTTTTGCCTTAACATTACAACTGCAGGGCAAAAGTTTTGTTTTTACTTTTTGATTTTTTGGTGGGATTTTTTGGGTGACTCGGTGGTAGCAGACATTGGGAGAAGATAAGTATCCACCACCTCAAGTTACTTACTCCCTATTGTTTCCACTAGTTGGACACAAAGAAATTTACCTTTCAGGTTTCTTTACTTGAAAAAAATGTGGTCAGAGTCATAGATAACTTTCCTGCCAACCCCCAGAGTTGCTCTGATGATGAAACAAAAAATATGTATTAAATATTCTTTAAAAGCTCTAAGGTATTATAAATATCCACCAATACTATTGTTAACAAACATCTTGCTGCCCCCAAACCTGAAACTCACATAATGAGTGTCAGACAGCCTAGTCTGACAAAAGTGGTGTGGGCCTTAAACAAAACTTAACATAGCTCATTTTTCCCTTTGTTGTGTTTTATGTGGGCAAGTATATTAATGCTACTGAGTACAGGTTCCCCAACTGTAAAATGGAAATAAGATTATCAGTTTATGAGTTTTGTTGTCATTATAGCAAATTTTTTTAAACATAAAGTAAGTTAAAGCCTTTAACACATTCCCTAGCATAATTTAAATCCCCCCCACAAATTAGTCCCTTAGTATTATTACTATTTTAGAAGTAGTAAAACTGCTTTTATTACAATGTCCTAAATTTAGAAGAATCTCAAAGGATTGCAGTTGTACCTACATGTAATTATAAATCTTCAGCTTTATAAGAAGAGGCTGCACTCTGGGAACCAAGGCCATGACTGGAAATAAAGCCATTAGATTACTTACATCCTAGTAGTAAAGATCACAGTTCTTCAAAAATTCAACTACTTTGCTGCCTCTAAAGCCCATAGGAATTATTGGGTTTACCATGAACAAATTTCCTCAGGACTGGAACTAAGCAAATACTAGAATCCCAGGAGCAAAAGTTTATAATTCCAATAAAATATATTATAATGTTTGCTTGCAAATCCTCCAATGTAGGAATAAAAATATTTGCTTATATTCCAGCTTGTTCAAAATATAGATAACTCAATAGTATATAAAAAATGAAATATTAGATATTCTCTAAAGAAAGGTCCAAGTTAGGAAGAAAGACAAATTTTAAAACAAACAAACAAACAAAAATTAATCCTGGGATAAAATTACGGAGAAAATAGAAGGACATTTTTAGGTCTTCCTTCCCTTTCATTTTTATTAGTTTTGTAGCTTCTTTCATATCCCAAATAAAATGAATTTCAGCATATTACTTGGAGAAGTAGATGAAAGTCAGTAAATTGTGTCAAACTATAATATGCCAAATAAAAGCTGTGCTGAGGAATCCATGTGAATTCAACTGGTATTAGGTAAGCAGAGTACGGTACAGTGCACCACTGCAATAAATATTTCTCTATATGAACCATGGTAATATGGTGAAGTTTCATTCTTTCACGAATAGGAGAAAAATGCCAATCAGAATTAGTGATGTGATTTTATAAAATAGGTATGACTCTTTTTTTTTTACTTTCTACTTAGTAAATAACTCATATTAAAAAAATTTAACATCTAGTAAGCCTTCAGAGACCATCATTTGCTTAATTGTTTAAGTTGTTTAAACTTTAAGTTGTTTAATTAACATATGAATGTTTACCATGACCCTTCAGAGTTTTTAAACACTGATTGTCCTCTTATGTAGTTTCAATATTTCCCTAGTCTTTGTACTATCAACTTGCCTTTTATTTTCCTGAAGAAAATCTTTACTAAGTAAAGCTTACTTATTGGGTCCTCTCCAAAGCATACAAGCTGAGAATTAATGGAAATAAAACAAATGTTGTTTACTGTACTGGATAAATAAAATGTTGAGTTAAGGTTTTTTCTTCATTGACCCTGAGTGAGAAACAAGTAGATTTGAGGTTATTCATAGTGAATACTGAATCCTGAATCAACTAGGTTGATATTTGTTGTTATTGTTGTTGTTCTTACTGGCTTGGAAGTGGAGTTTAGGTTTTGGGTTTTTTTCCCCCCTGTCCAAAATTGACCAATAAATCTATTCCCTCAGTAATTAGCTACTCCCAGCCAGACGCAGGCAAAAATTTGTCCTTGTGGTCAAATCAGTTGCTTCTGTCAGCATGACCTTACCATAGATTCTCCTTTTGAAACGCCTTTAGGAGATTTTTGCATGTGAAATGAAATTGAATTCACCCACACGTTTTCATTAAGTGCCCCAAGAAGGAAATTATTATGAAGCCTGTTCATTCAGAGGAATGTTGTCACATGATATAAATAGACAAAGGAGTGCTAATCAATGCTGATACACTGCTATGAAGGGAATCTTTTTTAAAATGCTAATAACCATCTACAATTTAAAATAAGTAAGTCTATCAGAATGTCAAGGTTTTAAAAAATTGATAAAAACTACTTTTGGCAAGTATGTGGGGAAAGGGCACCCTCTACACCATTATTAGAGATGCAAATTGGTATATTCTTTCTAAAGGGCAGACTAGTAATATGTTGAAAAAGAAAAATTAACCCTTTGACAGAAGTAGCTCATGTCTAGGAATAACCTGAGGAGTAATCACTCAGCTGGGGAGAGCTATTTGTACAAAGGTGTTCAATGCAGCATTGTTTAAAGGGGAATAATCTGGAAACAACCAAATATCCAATAATGGGTACAGTGAAAAAAAAATTTGGTAGGAAAATACAAAGGGATACTGTGCTGCCATTAAAAATTGCTGAGTAGATTCAAGCTCATTGCCATGGAAAGAGACTTATGAAATGCCATGGGAAAAGATACATAAAATATTATTGAGTTCATTAGGTTATATACAAAATATGGTCAGATTTTTGTAACATTATGCATGTGGTAGATACATTTATGGATCTATGGAAAAGAAATTACTGAAAAATATGTTCCACAAAAAAATAAGTGCTTTTGTCATTGTTGTTTGTATTTTTCCTCACTCAAAAATAATTTTAAAGAAAATAAGAAAAATAATAGAAATAGGTAAGAATGCTTGATAACCTCCTAAAAATAAAAAGATAAAAACTTGAGAAAAGCTCAAGGAAGAAAACACATTCTACTTTGCTTTTAAGCTACTTTCCAAAGTTGCCTCTTGGAAGAGGTTATAAAATTGATGACTCTCTAACAAGATTTAACAGGAAGAAAAGACACAAATTACCAATAGTGAGGGGAAAGACATAACTACAGACTAAGATACTGAAGATATAAATAACTGTATGCCACTAAATATGAAAATTTAGATGTAACAGCAAACACAACTCACTAAAACGAATATAGAAGTAGAGAATCTGACTAATCCTATATCTATTAGAATAACGTATCTGTAGTTAAATATCTTCCAACAAGAAAAACTCCAAGCCCAGAATTCTTCTAAGCTTTAAAGAAGAGAATAGGAACTTATTTTATCAAACTTCAGGAACTTTAACTATACAACCTGATAAAGACTATTCAAGAAAGAGGCATTATAAGATAGTCTTTTGTGACAGACACAAAAATCCTAAACACAATAATAGCAAATTAATTCTAGGATAACACATCATGACCAAGTAGGGTTTATTGAAAGAATGCAAGATTGTGGTAGCATTTGGAAATCAATTAATGTAATTAGCTACATTAAAACAAGGGGGAGAGCCTGGGTAGCATGGTTCATGGGTTTGAGCCCCACATTGTGGGTTTGAGCCCTGCATAAGACTCTCTACTGTCAACACATCACCTGCTTCAGATCCTCTATCTCCCTCTCTCTCTACCCTTCCCCCTTTCATACACTCTCTCTAAATAAATAAATAAACATTTTTAAAAAACAATGAAAGAAAAAATACTGTATGATCATCTTAATAGATGAAGAAAAAGCATTTGATAAAAATAAACACATTCTTGTTTTCTTTTAATATCTATTATTAATAGACTAGGAATAGAAGGAACTTATTTAACTGTTTAAAGGGTTCCTATGAATTCAGTAGCAAAATCTTGAAAGTTTTTCCTTTAAGCCTAGGAATAAGACAAAGATGCTCCATCATCACTTTTATTCTGCACTGAACGGGATGTCCTGACAAGTGTAATCAGACAAGAAAAAAAGAAGCAAAATGTATAACAAATGGAAAGGAGAAAACCAAAATATCCTTATTTGAAAATAACATGAGTATGGAAATCCAAAAGAATCTACCAATAAAACATGAGAATTATTGAATAAATTTAGTAAGGCCCTGAATACAGATCAATAAAAAATTAATTGTATACATGTATCTAGCAACAAACAGTTAGAAAATGAACTTTGAAAAGGATACTATTTACAACAGTAACCAAAAAAAAAAAAAAAAAACAGAAAACGTCTAGGAATAAATCTAACCACTAATATGCAAAAAATCTTTATGCAGAAATTACTGAGAGAAATAAAAGAAAACAAAATCCTTATAAGAATATGTGACGTTCATAGATTTAGGTTTCAATACTGTAAACATGTGCATTCTCTCCAAATTTCTCTATACCTTTAATCCAATTCCAACTAAAATGCCAGCGGGTTATTTTTGTGGAAATGAACAAGTTGATCCCTAATAAGTTCAAATAGCAATGTGACCAGGCAAAAGTATTAATTCAAAAACAAAGCAATGAAGCCAGGTGTTGACAAGAATCTGAGCCAACAAAGACTGCTGATGGGAGATGCAAATTGGAACTACCAACCTGGAAAACTGCTCTGCGCTGTGTCCTGACAATCCCATAGGAATGCAAACATGGATGTACAACAGCAAAATTCATCATGGCCCGAAATGGAAAACAGCCCACATGTCTATCAGTAGTAGAATGAATAAATAAACTATGGCACATTCATATAATTTAAAAAATGCACTACTTCTATACACAACAACATGAAGAGTCTCACAAACATAATGTGAAGTAAAAGAGGACAAATACAAATGAATATATATAGTTTGATTCCATTCACATGAAACTGAAGGAAAGGTCATTGCGATGACAGAAGCGCTGATAGCAGTGCACTGGGGTGTGGAGTAGAAGTGGGAAGGGAAATGACTCATTCTGGGGTGCTGGTAATATTCTCTTGTTTAATCTTAACTTGTAAGTATGTGCTTTATACAGTTTTCTAAGTGATTAAGCATAAAACACATTTTTTAAGATGCAAAAATAATCAGGAAGATTCTGAAGAAGGTAGAGTATGGGAAAAATCTAGATCTATAGAATATTATAATGTATTCTGGATCTACATTAATTAAAAAGAGCATGGTATTAGTAGAGGGATAGATAACAATAGAAACAAAGAACAGGCCTAGAAATGGACCGAAATGGAAAATGGAAATTCTGTAGTGTGTATATAAACAGTTACTTCTAATTTTGGTCAGTGCTAGATTTCAATAAGCTGAGTGACTAAATCAAGTTAAAATCCTGAGTTTTCCAAAGGAAGCAAATCTCTAAAAAAAAATATTTAATACCATGAGTCTCCATGTAAAATGTATAGGACAAATTCCCATTATGTCTCAAAAACCAACAGAAAAAGAAAAAAACGAACTTACCAAAAACTTTTCTTTCCTTTAAATGTGAGGAGTAGATTAAAGTTGGGGGTGGTAGCAGGGATGTGGGGTGGGTAGGGATAGCTGATTTTGTTGCTATCTGAAAAAAATCAAAAGGTGGATCACACCCTTTTCTTTATCATCTGTATTGAGTCAGAGAGGTGTTTTGCTTTGTTAAACTGGTACAGGACTGTAAAGGAATATATATCATTTTAAGTGATAGAAACCTTACCTCACACCAAAAAGTGATTTCTTGGTCTTTTTTTAAAGCCTGTTTATTTATTTTGAGAATGAGAGAATGTGCACTAATTGGGGAAAGGCAGAAAGAGAGAGAGAGAGAGAGAGAGAGAGAGAGAGAGAAACCCAAGCAGGATCAGCACTGTCAGCACAGAGCCCAATGTGGGGCTTAAACTCATAAACATTGAGATCATGCATGACCTGAGCTGAAATCAAGAGTTGGACAATTAACTAACTGAGCCACCCAGGTGTCCCTTGGTCTATTTTTTTTTTTTTTACCATCAGTACTTTATTATGATGTATGTTCTACCCAGTAAAATTTGAAAAGAAAAAAGAAACAACATATAGGAATTGGAAAGAAAGAAACAAATTCTCATTGTTTATATGTATATCTTATCTCTGTCTACTTAGAAAACCTTAAAATTGTCTACCTCAGGTACTGAGAATACAGGAAAAAAATAATGTTTTAACTGGTATGTTGCAGAAAATTGGTAATAAATGTTTATCTTTTTGTTTCATTAAAATTAATCTACAAATTAATTTGTCATATCTTTTTTTAAAATTTAAATCCTAGCTAACATATAGTGTAATAATGATTTGAGGAGTAGAATCTAGTGATTCATCACTTGCATATAACACCCAGTGCTCATCACAACAAATGCCCTCCTTAGTGCCCATCACCCATTAGCCCTTCCCCTCACCCAGTACCCCTCCAACAACCCTCAGTTTGTTCTCTGTCTTTAAGAAACTCTTACAGTTTGAATCCCTGTTTTTATTTATTTTTCTTTCCATTCCCTTATGTTCATCTGTCTTTTTAAGACAAAACTCCAAGGGTAGATTTTGCTTTGGGAGAGGTCAAAGACAGATTAAGCAGTATCATCAGGACATGGCTTCTCTTTCAGACAGCCATTTCCCTGTAATGACAAGGTGGCTAACAACAGCTCCTGGCCTGCATCCTACTTTCTCACACAGTGAAAAGGTGGGGGTGTTTGTCCCAGCATTTCCTGCCAAGGTCTCACTGTACTTCTTTGGCTCTGAATGCACCACACCTATTTCCGCACCAAATATGCTGGCTAGGGAAATGCATTGATTTGAGTGGTTTAGTCCTAAACTATATATCCATATCTGAGCTATGGAAGTGTCGACATGTAAACTGAGAGTGGGGAAGAAGAGGGATCCCAGAGGGAAATTGGGACTAGAGAAGAGGCTAAATTGATGCTAGACTACAAAATGTCCCCTTTACAGTACTTGGGATGGGGACAGGAGAAGAAAAGGCTCTATGAATTTAATCTTGCATGTGTTTATTAATGTTAGAAACTGGATAGCTTCTATGAACTGAATTTTTGTGCCCCTGACCCAAATTCATATGTTGAAGTCCGACCCCCCAATGTGGTGGTATGTAGGGGTGGGGCTTTGGGAGCTGATTGGCTCATGATGGTGGAGCCTTCATGAATGAGATTCATGCCCTTATAAGAAGACATAAGAGAGATTATCTCTCTCCCTCTTAGCCATGTGAAGACACAGCAAGCAGGCTGCTATTTGCTAACCAGAGAGAGTTCTCACCAGAACCTAATTGGCTGGCACTTTGATCTTAGACTTCTCAACCTCCATCCAGAACTGTGAGAAATAAATTTCCTTTGTTTTAGCCACTCAGTCTATTGTATTTTGCTATGACAAGTCAAGCAGATTAAGACAGTAGCCGAATCTCAGTTTCTGCAAAAGTAATGATGAGGTAGTACAGTGTTTCCTATCCCCTCTATTTTCTCCCATGGTTTTAAGGTTTTGGTGGTTATTTGTGTGACAGAGTTTATTAAGATGAGCAGGCCTAGAATGTGAAATGAGTCCTCAGGATAATTGATGATCGCTGCTGCTGAAGAAAGACCATCTTGTGCCACAGGAGCTGTGTCTTTTTTAATCCTTTATTTCTATTACTGGCTTTAAATAATGTTTCTGACAAGATTCTGCTTTTCTTTCTGTCAACTGTCGGTAAGCAGGTATTGGGCATTATTTGTGAGGCTGTAAATACATTACATAAAGAAATAATGAGTCCTTAAAAAGTCAAGAGAAATGCCTCCAGAGACGTTTACCTAACATGGTGATTTATATAGGTCTGAGAATGAAGTTTCAGAAACTTCCAAATGAAAATTTTGGAACATAAACTAAAGTCCCTTCCAAATGTGTGTTTTTTGTAGCCTCTGGACACATTTCCCTTTTACTTCTAATGTGGAAACTGAAGAACCTTTTTCATGTTCAACCTAAATTGTCTAGTTAATGATCTAAGAATAACTCTTGGGAGCATCCCTCTGCATAGCGTGTTATTACTCCATTCCTCTGATTGAATTTGATGTATCTATTGTGTTCTCATTGCATAAACTGGTCCCTGGGATTAATCATTTTCTTTTTACCAGCTACAGATTGTAGACATTAAATGGATATACCTACATTAGTCAATTTAATGAGTCTCATTGTCTAGGGTTTGAAATATACTGATCATTCTGATGTTGAAATATAACTGACACTCATTCTTATTCCAAGTTTTCCAAGTTTGTCCCTCCTGCCTGCCTGAGGAAGGAATTTAGCTAAAACTTTTCCAAAAAAGTTCAGGGCCTAGGAACTCAAGCACATCTACTGAGTCATATCAGAGGCAGCTAAACCATCTTTGCATCCTTTCCTAAGGTACACCTTAAACAATCACATAGTTTCAGTTTTAGAACAAGGAAGTGTCTTTCATCCTGGTAGGAACTGTCCTATGGCAGATCATTCTGGTTAATATACCCAGGTGCATCTCTGGCTGCCTTGCGGTTGGACAGGAAGATGGGATGTTGACATGGCTGCCACGTCTGTCACTGGGTAGAGAGCCAGAGTAGAGTCAGAGGGCTTGACGGCGGGGCAGGGAGGCTGCACACACAGATAAAAGAGAACCATCCACTCACCAAAACAGTCACAAAATAGTGGATTCAAACCTGAGTCATAATTAATGGTTTTTCATTTCTGCTTTGTTTTCAGTTGTTTGAATTTATGAATTTCTTGGCCGAGAATGTCATCTTCTGTTACATGGGCCTGGCACTGTTCACGTTCCAGAATCATATCTTTAATGTTCTTTTTATACTTGGAGCCTTTGTATCCTTTGAAATACAGAACATGGAGTGATGAGGGAAAAGAACAAACTACTTACCTTTACTGATTATTCTGTTAAAATGTTAAAGGCATTTCCTCAAGTTTATTGCAAGCCTCAGATTCCTGGTAGATATGTAATTTCTAGTAAGTAGAGAAAAGATCCTCAGAAATTCAGACCTTTACTAAGTGCTTATGGTTCAAGATAAGAAGTTTGGAAAATATTGAAAGAAATAAAGGAGGAAAACTAAAGAAAAATGAATACTCAAAAATAAATATTCAAAATATATTTATTTTCTGAATATCCAAAGTATGTTTTAAGTTATAAATCATTTACATAAAAATATGTCAATTCACTCTTTACAGAGATATACTTAATATGCATTAGAGTGTGTCAGAATATAGCCAACATTATTAAGCTTTAGAAATATTTTCATTACAAGATGATAAAGTCTTTTTTCCAGTGAAGACTTTGAAAATAGGATACACAGAGCAAAAATCAGATGAGATTAGCATGATGGATGTGCTTAATCATTGAATACATGTAAGTTTATTTTACTTAGATAGCCAATAACAGATAAAATACAGACCTTACCTTTAATGCAAGACTTTTGGAGCTCTAGGCCTGAGGTCTAAGCATTCCCCAGAGGAATGAATGTCTGTCTGAAAGAGTAGTGGGTTTCTGTCCCCAAGGACAGTCAGTAACTGTTGTCCTTCTTTCCACTTGGAAACTGGGCAGATGCCCCATCAGATCACAGGCAGGTGATCTTAATGGCCAGGAGACCTGACCCCTCTTCTCTAAGCCCTGCTGCAGCTAAGCACCTGTGTTTGCCTTTTGTCCTCTTTTCACTGAACATTCAGCTAAACTCCCCAATCTCATCTAAACCTGCATCTTAGACAGAATCTCCCTCTTCCCAAATAACTCCATCCCATTGAAGGACAAACTAGGATAGACAGACTATCAGGGCAGGAGTCCTGGGTGACAAAGGGACAGATGACTCCCACCAATATTTTCCTAGATTTTAACCTACAAAGCTTGGACTTCAGCACAATGCCTCCTAAAGCAGCAGCTGTATTATACGTCTAGAAAAGCACTTCCTCTCAAAATCAAATCAACTAAAAGAAAAAAGGAACTGAAGCTTGCTAGATCCAGGGAGTATAAACTGATGGAAAGTAAGATGGCAATCATGAGCAGAAGTACATTTATCCTTTCTAAAGTGCTTCTTGAGAAGACAATGCCACAGCCTCTGAACGGTCTCTGCCTCACATTTGGCGGCAGAGTTGAGCAAAGAGTCAGTCATCAGCAACATAAATGTGATGAGAAAATTTCCAGTGATTGAAATGGTATGGGGCTAACAGTTCTAAACCAAGTAGATATTCAAAGAAAAGTAGAGTTCTCTATTATTTCTGAAAAGGAATTGACATTTAAAGATGAGTTTTAGCAGCAAGTTGGACATACACGTATTGACATATTTGTCCCTGTTTTCTGGGTCATAAAGTAGAGAAGCTTAAGAACATAACAGTGACAGCTCAAGGACTCGCACCCTCAATTGTAGCATTTTCCTCAGCGTTTCTCTGTGCTTATCTATAGCTGGCGATTTTTCTGGCCAGAGCCTGCAATATATACCCCCTCTCCTTCCTCCTGAATCTGGGCCGAAAACAGAAGATCCCCTGGAATTTTCAGCACATGATGATGTTTTCAGGTATGTGAACTGTTATGCATTAGCGCTACTGTTGTCTCATACTTTTGCAGCACATGGAAAGCGGAAGGCGTAGAGACCTCCTAGTTCTCTTACCCCCATGGCATCTACTACTCTTTACCTCATCGTTACCTAGTGCCGTGCCAGTACTCCATAAGTTCTGAGGAACAGGGGGATTTCTCTTTCCAAAAAGAAAATAAAGCTGAATATCTGCCAGAAACTAACCTAGAATAGGTACTAGACTTTTTCCTGGCTTATTTCAGATCAATTTTCATATCAGGGAATTTGCACAGTCATTTTACAAATTGCATACTTGAAGGTAAACAGTGTGTAAATGGTGCCACCTTTGTCTAGTGATAAGACTTCTTACAGGGGTGCCTGAGTGGCTCAGTAGGTTAAGCATCTGACTTCAGCTCAGGTCATGATCTCACAGTTTGAGTTCAAGCCCCACATCATGCTCTGTGCTGACAGCTCAGAGCCTGGCGCCTGTTTTGGAGTCTGTGTTTTCCTCTCTCTCTCTGCCCCTCCTCTGCTCTCTCTCTCTCTCTCTCTCTCAAAAAATAAATAAATAAACATTAAAAAAAAGATTTCCCCTTAGAATCCCTGTTCCTTTCCTATGCAAAACTCCAGGAACTTCCCATAGTTAATACGCAAGTGAATCATATCTAAGTATGTTCAGTTATTCATTGAGAAAATAGGTATTAATTGTACACTCACCTAGTGCCCAGAGCAGTTCTAAATACTGGTAGATGTAAGTGACAAGCTCTCTGCTCTCAAAAAGCTTATGTTCTACTTATTTAAACCATACCTGAAGGTTCCTTATTCCAAAAGAAAATATAAACCAAATGAATTTTCTGACCCTGAACTACTTTGGAAATTGGAATTTATTTCTGTTCAATCAATTTTTCTACCACCAGTCTTTCCTTATTCAGAAACTTTTTTCTTACATGCCTTATATGTGTGAATACACTTACATTACCCTCAGGAGCAGTTCATGGAAATATATGTGAGAATATAATAAACACTCTCAGAATACAGCAAACAAAATTTGGGGTATACAAGGCAATATGGAAAAACTGAGGGAAACTATCATTTATTGAATATCTACTATTTGCCACTCACTATAGAGCAATTCTATATTAAACAACTTTGTAGATGGAGAAACTAAAGTTCAAGACCTCACAGAGGTTATGTAACTTGGCCAAGGACAAAAGCATTCCTAAATCCAGGTCTGTGAGACTTCACTTCAAACCCATCCAAGTGTCTAAAAATCCACATTTTCAGTAGTACTAAAGTAAAAGGCTTGTTTCACCTTCAGTTACATTCTGTCTCTGCCCTTCCTCCGCTCACTTTCTCTCTCTCTCTCTCAAAAATAAATTAAAACATTTTTTTAAAAAGTCTTTCTGAGAACTTTTTAAAAAAATTTTTTATGCTTATGTATTTTTGAAAGACAGAGAAAGACCAAGCACAAGTCAAGGAGGGGCAGAGAGAGAATGAGACACAGAATCTGAAGCAGGCTCCAGGCTCTGAGCTGTCAGCACAGAGCGTGACACGGGGCTTGAACCCACGAACCGCGAGATCATGACCTGAGCTGAAGTCGGGCACCAAACCGTCTGAGTCACCCAGGCACCCCTTACTGAGACCTTTTATGAGCAATATTTTGAGACTCAGGTCCAGAGCAAGGTAGGATAGGCATTACCAGTTTCTTATTGCAGATTTAAAAGAGAGAGAGACAGAGTAAGGGAGACATGGAGAGATTGGTTATCTTGTTCACAATCTCACAACCAATTAGAGATGAAAATGAGACTTGAACCCAACCTCTTGTCCCCTAATTTAGAGCCTTCTCACCTGCATGACACTACAGATTTAACCACAAGGTCAAGAGAATTAAATCAAAACCATGCCCTTCCTAACATAGGCCAACCCCAACATGTCTAGCATGTCTCTCATGCAAACCCAGTCCTCAGCCATTTCACAACAAATCAAACCTTTGGGTAACACCCTTCCCAGCCATTAGTTCAAGTTGTACACTGTGCCTCCAGACCCCCATCAGAGTGTAGGAAGCACCAAGTGAGTTCATCATGTGCAGGGAAGTATTTTTCTTCAGAAAAGAATGCTCTAGACTCAGCTTTCATTTTCTGTATGAATTTTGGCATGTGCTATCTTCACTCAGGATCTAAGGTTTTAATTGTACTTTCCAGGAAATAAAGAATTTAAAATGTCAACTTAAGGTAACGTAAGCCAGAGGAGAAAGTAAAGAAGCAGATCACATAACACACTGTCTAGCATTTTCAGGGTGTATGACAACAACACCTGCAGAAACCATAAGAAAAAGCCGGTCTCTTTAAAGGATATTTGCTTTCAGAGAGCCTGGATGGCTCAGTCAGTTAAACATCTGACTCTTTATTTCAGCTCAGATCAGGATCTCAAGGTTCATGAGATTGAGCCCTATATCCGGCTCTGCACACTGATTGCAGAGCCTGCTTGGGATTCTCTCTCTCCCTCTCTCTCTGCCTGCCCTCTGCTCTCTCTCTCTCTCTCAAAAAATATATAAAATAATAAAAATAATTAAAGAATATTTTCTTTCTAATATAGCCTAGTGTTAACTATGCCTAGAGCAGTTTTGGTTATCCAGTAAGAAGTATGGCTTTAGTAGCCCTCTGGCAGAATCCAGTTATCCATGCTTCAATAATATGGAGCCTTTCTTTACATAGCTCAAAACATTTTTCAGAGTCCTTTCGAGATTGTAAACAATGACCCTTTATCTAAAATGGGAGTATGAACTTATTTACACATTTACTCATTCACAGTCTCCAGCTATTCATTCAGCAGACATTCAATGACACACTCTTGGGTAGGTATTTAGGTGAACAAAGACAAAGATATGGACCCTGCCCTTAGGAGACTTGCAGCCTAGAGAGAGCTTGGCTTTGTATGGACTAAATTTGGTTCACTAAGACAGTGCACCTCACGTGGTTCAAAATCTAGTCAAGGGGCACTTGGGTGGCCGGTTAAGCATCCCACTCTTGATTTTGGCTCAAGTCATGCTCTGGCAGTTCATGAGTTCAAGTGTTCTGTGCTAACAGCTCAGAGCCTGCTTGGGATTCTCTCTCTCCCCTCTCCCCCTGCTCATGCTCTCTCTCTCTCCAAATAATTAAATAAACTTAAAAAATATTCAAAATCCAGTTAAATCAGAACTAGAACTTTGTCTTAGTCAATTATACCTATCATCTAATAAGTCCTTTTCTATCATCTTTACCCTCACCTTATTCATACCCTTTTGGCACTGGTCAGGAGAATAGCTGGCAGTGCCTGCCAAACAGAAGTGGATTCACTTGTAAAGCTAAGGAAGCTTAAGCCTCAGGCTTCCTCATTCACACCGGGCCCTTCTAAGATTCTGGGAGGGGCCCTAGGAGTGTGTCCTGTTGTCATATAAAGTTGGTAAAAGATATTCTTTGTATTAATTTTCTTATTTGTTAACATTTTTTATTTATTTCTGAGAGGGAGAGAGACAGTGTGAGCAGGGGAGGGTCAGAGAGAGAGGGAGACACAAAATCCAAAGCAGGCTCCAGGCTCTGTCTGAGCTAACTATCAGCACAGAGCCCTACGTGGGGCTTGAACCCATGAACCGTGAGATCATGACCTGAGCCAAAGTCGGACCCTTAACCGACTGAGCCACCTGGGCACCCCTGTATTAATTTTCTTAAAGAGAGTGCCCAGATATATAAATTTCCCTGGAGATGAAAGTATATGAAGGGATCCCGCTGTTTATCACTCATCTCCTGGGACTGAGTGGGGCCTGCAGTGAGCATTGAAACAAGGGCTTGGAGCTGAGTAGATAGCAGTGGTTTTGAGTAAATTTCATATTGCTCATGGGTTAGGGCACCACTGCTGCTGCCACCATCTACCCCAGCCTCTGCCTTTTGCCACCACAGCCAATGAAACGTAGGTGAAGTAACTGTCAGAACCTGGATTGAATTCCTCACCTGGCACAGACTAGTAATCTATACACACAAAGACTTGGAACCTGAAAATGAATGAAGTTCAGTAGTGGTCTCTCTGCCTTGGAAAGCTTTCAGTAATGCAGATTCTCTTTCTGGTAGCTAGGTTGCAGTTTAGAGTCAATTGGGGGAAGTTTACCCTGAGACATTTTTAAGAACTTCTTTAAATTCAAGGCAAGGAGTTCGGAACTGCTTTGGTGTATCGTGTGACACCCAGCACAAAGGGCCTAAGAGGAACGCTAAGCTCCCCTGAAACTGTTCCTGGTACCCTGGAGCACAGCCCTAGTTAATGCCAGGAGGGAGCTGCCCCGCCCCAGCTCTCAGTTCCCTTGAAACCAAAGAGGCAGAGTTCCGTGGTTTAAATTAAAGGAGATGTGCTTCGCACAAATTAGCTTTCCTATTGATGTGGTGCATATTACAAAGATCAGGCCTCTTGTTTTAATTCAAATCCATGTACTGTAATTTTTATTTAATTTAAAACTAAATAAGAGCCGGGAGTTGCTGGAAAGAGGGAAAATGCCAAGCCCAATTGAGCCTTGGCAGCCTTCCTGAAACCACTGTGACTTGGAGACTGTGGCCTGCTGGGCTGCAGAGACTCTGTGTCGAGCCGCTGTGCTCATCTGAACGGGGCGGGTAGTGACGGGGGAGTTCTGAAGTGCTTGAACAGGGCAAAGGAGCCTGACAGTATGTCAGAGAACATGCTTCTCCAGTTTGTCCATTTCTGCTCTTCTTGGGAGAGACATTGAAACCCTGATGTATGTTGTTGCATAAACTAGGAAGAGTTTTAACCAGGACAGTGTGGCCACAGTGTCCCGATATAATATAAAACCTCATCCATGAGCTCATACTGCCATGAAGACAGCAGCGCTAGTGTCTCTAGGCTTTGCTGCTTAATGTTGTTGTTGCTCATTTGGTTGTCCACCAGTGCTCTTTATTAGCCTTTGAATAGCTGCCAGCATCGAAGGATTGAGAGAAGTCATGGAAGAAAAACTTAAATTAAGAAAATCTTTCCACTAGCATTCATCTTTTCGCCTCAATGGCAAAAAGACCGCCACTGTTATTCAAGTGTTGGGGAACACTCTGTTCAGCAGCTCACAGAACTGCAGCATTCTACAGAAGGACAACTTAAGAACCACTGTCGAGGTGGAGGAGACCACCTTTCTCCAGGTCTTTTTAGTGTTCCACTAGTCATGCCATGGTCAGAGCCAATTTGAGACTGCCTCAAAAATGGCTTTACCCATTGTAGCCAGGAAGAAAGCAAGAGGAAATCATGACATTAAAGAGCAAAAGTCATTGTCTCGGCCATGCTTAGGAACAAGAATCTGTGTCTATTACTACCCAAGCTAATGGAACTCCATTAAGCTACCAGGACAGCCCCACAACAATTAACAGCCACCATGTAGAGGGCTACTCTCATGCTCTCTTTTTCCTTGATAATGAAAAGTCCGCTCCTCTGACCAGCGTTAGCAACACTGAGAGCTCCTTAGAAATAATGAGTCCAAATCTGCCTTCTAATAAGATCTCCAGGTAAGTCATGTGCATGTGAAAGTTTGAGTAGCACATCCCAGAACATAATCACAATTCGTGGTTTTCTGTTCTGAACCTCTTTCTTCAATCTATTCCTTCTGTTTTGCCTTAGACCCTCCTAGGTACCAATCTTGTTCTTCCATTTGCCATCTGATCAGCATTAACAATGTTTACCCAGCTATTTTCTTTCACTTCCTTGAGCTTGCTGAAGTCTTTCCCCCTACTCAGTCTCTCCCTCTGCTCAAAACCCTTGCCCACCCACCTTCACTTCTTTATTCAACTAATTCCCTTTTTTCTTCAGATCTTAGCTTAGACATCACTTCCTATAGGAAGCCTCGATAACTGCATCTAGGCTGATCCCTCTCATATGTTTGCAAAGCACCCAATACTCCTCCTCTCCTAGTACCCTTCACATTCTACCATGAATTTTGGCTTGCCTGCTGGCATTCATAAACCGTGAGCTTCATAAACCGAAATGCTGATCTGTTTGGTTTACTCTGCACATCAGTGCTTAGCACCTTAGGCAAAACTGAGTATCCTTCCACAAACAATTGGTGGATGAACAAACAAATAAGTGGACAACCAACAACATTTTCTACCCAACTAAAATTGTACATTTCACTAAACTGACCATTTAAGGACTATCCATTCCTATTCTGTCAGCCCTAGGAACTTCTCATTCCAGAACTGGTCCCATAGGCACTTTTCAGACCAAGATTACCTAGCTCCACAGGTGGGAGCTAAGCACAATAATTTTAAAGGAAGAGATCAACAATTAAAACTTTTCATTTTTTAAATGAAATAAAATATTTTCACCCTTCCCTGAATGTCTATAACAGTAAACATTGTTAATACTTCACAAAAATACCATTTGGATTTGAGAGTATTTTTCAAATCTTTGCTTGATTTGTGTTGGACGAATGTTTTTGTTTTTCCATTAAAAAACTAAGATCTCTCAGGGCACCTGGGTGCCTCAGCTGGTTGAGAGTCTGACTCCAGCTCAGGTCATGATCTCACAGTTCATGAGTTCAAGCCCCATGTCGGCTCCTGTGCCCACAGCTTGGAGCCTGAAGCCTGCTTCTGATTCTGTGTCTCCCTCTCTCTCTGCCCTTCCCCTATGCATGCTCTCTCTCTTTATCTCTCTGTCTCTCTTTCTCTCTCTCTGTCTTTCTCTCTCTCTCTCTCAAAAATAAACATTTTTAAAAAGAATTGTTTTAAATTAAAAAAAAAAAACAAGATCTCATTAAAAACCCTGAGACTTACATGAGCCAGGTGATTTGAATCAAGATCAGGTTGACTAACTTCAGCTTGGGAAAAGATTTCTTTAAGTGTATATACAAGGGTTATTTGAGTCTGAGCCCTCTGAGCAACAGGCTCTTTCTTACCTTCCCCCTTCCCTTGTTCATAGTTCCAGAGAGAAACAGCCTGGATGTTGTCAAGCATTCCTTGCCACACCTACCTCTTTGCAGCCTCCTTACCCAGGGTCCAGTGTTCTCTCACCCTCCCATGCTATGTAGCCTTCCTGCCCTGGCCATATCATGTACAATTAATTAGGCCCCTATTTCTTCCTTACCAGTAATAGGCCACTACCTACCTAATGCAGCACAGGCTCCGAACTTTTTGTTCATTAGAGGAGATGCACTTCCACTGGGCTCTCATCACTCACTGTGGCCTGGGGTAGACATTAGAGAACAAAGTAGACAACTGAAATAGGTCTTCTGAAGTCTTCAAATGGGACAGAGTTAACCAGCTTATGCAGGAAATGAGACACGAAAAGTTTTTTAACCAGTGTATCAAGCAGTCGCAGAAAAAGGCACCTTGAATAATAAATAACCATGAGCACCATTGCTGTGACAAAGTAGACAGACATAGTAGGCCCATATGGATTGCAGATCCCATTAAATCCTCATAGCTTCAAATACTGAGAAAAGTTTATCTGGTTATGACAAATTCAGGACATCTGAGAACTAGTTTAGACCTGTGGCCAGACCCATATAGTTGTTTTCTCCTATTATTAGGTCAAAACATTATCATTCTTCACTTGGCTCCAAAATTAATTTACAATAAAAATTACGAGCTCTTGAATTTTTAAGCAGTGAATTAGATTCTACCCTTTGGCACACCACAATATTTTCTAAATATAAACTGCTGTTTTGGTGAAGTGCACTGAGCTCAGGCTTTCAAGCAGGCTCAGCCACATGGAGCTATATGATTAGCCCTCTCCAAATCTCAGCTCCCTTGGCTGTAAAACAGGATAATAATACTTACCTTAGATGTTCAATGTTGAAAGCCAAACTAGAAAATATATTTTAAATGTCTGGCATGGAACTTCCACTTAGGAAACACTCAACGGATGGGAGCTTCTATCGCTTTCTTTAACCCCCCCACAGATGAGACAGCCATTAATACTTCACAGAGACAGGATTTATATAAACTGACAACTGCTCTCTGGAAAACCTAGCAGAGACTGAGGTTTTCATTCCAAAAAATAGGTTTGACTATCAAATTGCTGCCAAGGATACCATCTCAGGACAGTATGAAGTATTAGTGACACACTCATAGAAGACAAGAACCAAGGTTCCTCTTTCCTTCCTTCCCTTCATTAAAGGACAATCATTGACATTGTACCTTTCATTCTAGCAGTGACTCCTAAATAAATAAGTCAAAATGCTAGAACTCCATGTACCAGTTTTATGAGGAAAATGTTAGTTGTAGTCCCCAGTGGGACAAACTGATGTCACAATATACTTAGACATTTATTGAATGTGCAAAAGTGGCATGATCTTGTAGATAACCCAGTCATCCTATCTACTGACAGAGTGCGGCCAACAAGAGCATCCCAGCCCATGAAGGACACTGAGTGATGAAAGGAGACAATCCAGAATGCCTGTCACCTCTCTCTGTTTCAAGGATAAAGTCCTAGGATACCAAAAAAGAAATAATTTTATTATTTAATTCAGGAACTTTCTGTGTATGTTTCAGTTTTTCAGGATGTCCAGAATGTCAGCAATATCACTGATAATGTTAAAATATCTGATTGATAATTTTAACCAAATTACCCTGTCCAATGAGGCAAACAAATGGACTACATTATTTTTCCCCATTTTCTGTCTGAATTTGCTTACTAACTGCTTGGTTGTTTGGCTATAATATAGGCATAACCTTAGAAAACTATCAGCACGCATGAACTGAGTTCCAAAAAGTATGACTGCCTGTGGCAGGCACCAATCCCTCTAATTCTCCCCTCAGGTTCTATGGATAGATTTCAAAAGAAGTCATTAAGATTGACTCAAGTAAGTTATATGTGCAAATGAGCAAGAAACAGTTATTTTTAAAAATACTGGTGCTAGGGGTGCCTGAGTGGCTCAGTTGGTTAAGTATCCGACTTTGGCTTGAGTCATGATCTCACGGTTCATGGGTTTGAGCCCCACATCGGGCTCTGTGCTGACAGCTCAGAGATTGGAGCCTGTTTCAGATTCTGTCTCTCTCTCTTTTTCTCTCTCTCTGCTCCTCTACTGCTTATACTGTCTCAAAAATAAATAAATATTAAATTTTTTTTAAATTTAAAAATTCCAGGGGCGCCTGGGTGGCTTAGTCGGTTAAGCATCTGACTTTCGCTTGGGTCATGATCTCGAGGTTCATGGGTTCGAGCCCCGCATCGGGCTCTGTGCTGACTGCCAGCTCAGAGCCTGGAGCCTGTTTCAGTCTGTGACTCCCTCTCTCTCTGACCCTCCCCTGCTCACGCTGTCTCTCTCTCTCTCCTAAAAATAAATAAAAAAAAAAAAACATTAAAAAAATAAAAATAAAGTAAAATAAAATAAAAAAATAAATTTAAAAATTCCAGTGCTAAATTTCCATAGAGCTATTAAGTAATTTAGGAATTTTTAGTATTAGCTCTAATATATTAGACAGGTTCAAATGCTATAAAAGACAGACCAAACTTCTGTGATTAGGGCTGGGTCTCAGTCCCACTGCCCAATCATCCCGTTTTTGCCTAGAAGGCTCTTTCTTCCAAAAGCACCAGGAACTATTTTAGAAACCCATGATTCCACATGAAAAAAGAAATAGACACCAGGACAGGTGCCCTGCCTGTGAATGACAGCCTTGCCCTCCCTTTATAGGATCCTCATCCCACTCACCACCCACTTCCCTTAGTGTCTGAAAAGTGTCACCGGACTTTCTGGAGCTGTATTTTAAATTCTACAAGTAAACGTGAAAGCATGCATGTTAACAAGTATTTTTAAATGCATGCCCTTCAGGAGGATTGTGTGCTACCCTTCAACAGATTTCTTCCTTCTGATTGTTTTCAATTGCTTGCTTTTTTCCTGGCAGGAAGCTAATTTTGGCTGTACAAGGAAATGGGGGTTTTTACTGGACAGTCTAAAATGGGTCATTCTGGATTAGAGGAGACTGATTCTGAGTATAGGAGAAAGAGAAAGAGAGAGAGTGAGAGATGGTGCTGAAAGAGTAGGGGAGGGAGAGCAAAAGGCAAAATATCTATTTCAAAATGTTGCCTCAGACTGATCTTCTGTTTAGGAGAAGGGAAGAAATTTTCTTTTTTGCATTTTTCCTTAAAACTCAAATTTAAGATAACAATTTTCTTTTTTTTTAATTTTTTAATGTTTATTATTTTTGAGAGAGAGAGTGAGCAGGAGAATGACAGAGAGAGAGGGAGACATACAATCTGAAGCAGGCTCCTGACACAGAGCCTGACAACGGGGTTCAGACTCACGATCTGTGAGATCATGACCTGAGCCGAAGCTGGACACTTAACCAACTGAGCCACCCAGGATCCCCAACCATTTTCTTTTTTGCATTTTTCCTTAAAACTCAAATTGAAGACAACCATTTTTTAATCTTTCTTGTGAGTTAAATATTCAATAGGGAGGATGAAACAGATTGATAACCAGCCATTACATTTGTAATCTTGGCCACTCCATCCCTTTTAGCCCCTATTTTCTCACCTGTTAAAAATTATTCTCCGGTACTGTAGCAACATGTAGGGAAGAAGAGAGGTAAGGTAGAGAGCTTTAGGATAAACTAAGCTGCTGGAATTCAGAGACTCCCAAAATTCAGTGGTTAAACCACAGTAGTATATCCTCTCTGGCTCATGTTACAGGCCAAAATTTATATTAACGTGGAAGCAGGGGTAAAGATGCCTCTCCTCTGGATGGGTGATTCAGATATCAACAGGCTCTTTCCATACTGCAGCATCATAATTCCCTAAGTGAAGGATTCTAAAAGTTTGGTTCCTGAACCAGCAATATCAGCACCATCTAGGAACTTATTTGAAATATACATTCTCGGGCTCCACCATAGACCCACAGAATTAGGGACTCTGGGGCTGAAGCTCAGCAATCTGAGGTTGAGTTGAACAAGTCTTCCAGGTGATTCTGATGTAGCTAAAGTATGGGAATCACTGCTACAAGGAGTCTTTATGATTTATAACTGGCCAGTGGAAGGGGAAAGAGAGACTGGAGCAGGAACGGCTGCTTCTTAAAAGCCTTGGCCCAGTAGTGACATCTGTCACTCTTGCTCTCATTTCACTTATAAGAACCTTTCATCTGGCTATACCTCGCCGCAGGAGATGCTAGGAAATGTAGTTTATGCAGTCACAGCAGCATACCATGGATGATAAGAATAGGTAATGTGGACAGAGAGCCATCTTTGCCAGAATAGCCCTCCACAGTAGGAAAGTTATTCCCATTTATAACATTGCTCCTATGGGAAAAAGCAATCTAGTGTCTACACTAGGGTTTCTCAACCCCAGAAACTATTGACATTTGGAGCCAGATCATTCCTTTTTGTGAGGGCTGTCTTGCACATTATAGGATATTTAGCAGTACCCCTGGTCTCTACCTACAAGATTAACAGTAGTGTTCCCTGTCCCCTAGTTGTAGACAACCACAAATGTCTCCAGACATTGCCAGAACCACACTGGTTTGAACAGAAAACTTATAAGTTGACTTTTGAAATGCAACCTGGCCATCAGTTGGGTAGTATTGACGGAATATTGACTTTCTTCTGATCTCTGTTAGCCTTTCTTTTGAAACTCTCTGTTGAAGATTTCAGCTGGTCGCAAGGATTATCCCACAGTTTACTACCACAACCACCTTACCTACATAAAAATAAACTTTCAAAGCCAGAGGCATCTATGCGTATTGACTCAGAGCTGTGACAGAGCTAATCCTATTTACAGTACCCTTCCTGGCTGCTCAAGGCATTCAAAAACGAACTTTATTTTATGCAAAAATATGCCAAAGTTATGTTGCATTTCTTCTCAGTGACCTTAAGTTTAAATGATTCAAGTTCAGGAAGAGAGATGAAGGAAAGAAAGTTCTGCTTGTCTAATACAGACTTAGTTTCCAAAAAAATTCCATTTATTTTTGAATGCAGAAGGCTTTTCCACTGAAACAATCTGTTGGCATCACTTCCATGTGATAAAATGATGTTGAACTGAAAATGGAACTGTGTAGCAAGGTTGCACTATCCTGGAAAATGTATTTTGAAACCAGACTGACATTTTTGCTGAAAGTGGTTACTTACCCTTTGCAAGGTTATGGGACTTCAGCAAGGGTAAAAGCAATACATGATTCAATTGTAGGTCCAAACTAGGGTTTGATTTATCAGATTAATGATGAGGAAGTGTTGAATCTTTGAAATCAACCCCCTAACAGTATTCTAAATAACAGGGGGGAAAAAGGATTGCAACCAGTTATATCCCAAATGGAAAGAAAGTCAGCAAAATAACTCATCTTAGAGATATTTCTTTTAAGGGATGGGTCAGTTTCTCAGGGGTATTTCTGTATCTCTGTCCATCTACTGCTCATTTTCTTTTGGGTTCCAGTTGTGTTCAAATTCAAAATCTGACCTTTCCCTCCTCTGTATATTCATGGATTCATCCAGTACTTGAGTGCCTACTTTCCAAGAGTAGCACTGGATATGCTTTCACCGAGCTTGCTTTCTTGTGAAGGGATGCAGATCTTAAAGATTAAAAAACAAGCATAATTTATTTCAGGTGTTGGTAAGTGCAATAAAAGACAAACAAAGAAGACCTGGGTGAAAATGGAGGGTACTTAGGTGGCATGGTCAAAGCGGCCTTTCTGAGGACTGAGACGAAGAAGAACAGCTGCCGGGCAGTCTGGGAGGAGGTGGAGGCAGGAGGAGCAGGAAGTACAAAGGCCTTGAGGCAAGACTTGGTTTAAAATAAACTTTATCTTCCTTCACTTTTCAAGCTCCAAACTTCCCTCTCATCTTTCCACTCTCTCCAGTAAAAAGACTAAACTCTCCTTTGAACTGCAGACTCTTAGATCCAACTACCCACTCAGTGTCTTCATTTGAATGACCAACAGACATCTTGGATTTCACATAGCCAGAGCAGTATCCTTGATATCCCCCCTTCACCAACATGCATTTCCCACAGTGTCCCCTAGTTCTTCCAGTGGCTCAGGTCTTAAGTTCTTGGAGTTCTCTCTCTTCTCATACCCTTCATCCAACCCATCAGCAAATACTGTCAACCTTTGACATTAGTCCAGCATCTGCCATGCTTCCTCTCTAGTCTGATTCTCTTTCATTTCTTACCCCAACTAATGCAGCAGCCTCCTCGCTGACCTCCTACCTCCAGCCTTAATATCAGTTTTTTATAGCAGAGCCAGAGTGATGCTTTTAAGCATAGAATAGATCATATCATTGCCCTGCCATAAACCTTCCTGAAGTTTTCCATCTCAAAAAAAAAAAAAAAAAAAAAATTCAATCAGAGTGCCTGGGTGTTGCAGTCAGTTAAGTGTCAGGCTTTTTACATCAGCCCATGTCATGATCTCATAGTTTGTGGAATCCAGCCCCCAATTGATCTCTGCTCTGATAGTACAGAGCCTGCTTGGGATTCTCTCTCTCCCTTTCTCCCTCTGCCCCTCACCTGCTCACTCGCTCTCTCTCTCTCTCTCTCTCTCAAAATAAATAAAATAAACTTTAAAAAAATAAAAAATTCAAAAGCCTTGCTATTCAAGAGCCCAGCATGATCTGGCTTTGTTACCTCTTTGGCATTATCTCTTTCTACTTCCCACTGCCTGCCACATTCATTCCATTCCAGCCATGCCAGCCCCTTTGCTGCTACTTGAACTTACCAGACATATCCTTACCTCAAGGACTTTGCATCTACTGTTCCAGTAGCATGGGATGCTTTTTTTTCCAGATACCCACATGGTCTCTCCTCATTCTGTTACAGTCTCTGTCAGCCAAATATCACCCAGCCAGAGTGGGTTTCCTAACCACCCTAAACACCTCCACTCAATATATATATTTCTTTCCAAGTAATCTGGAAGTTTCCTTAAGGGAGAGACTACCTCCTATTTGCGACTATCCCCTGGAGAAAGCAAGAAAGAGAGGAGGGAAGGGGAGGAGAAAGGAGGAGGGTGGGAAGGAGAGAAAATGAGAGGAGAGAAAAGGAGGGAAATAGAGAGAGAGACAAAGAAAACATGAATATATGAATATAACCACCTCATATCTAAAGGGTCAGAAGCCACTACGGTTATTCAATTTAAAAGTATTTACTGAGTTTCATGTTTTGGGTACTATGACTATAAGGAAGATGTAATTCCAACCTTTAAAAGATTAAGAATTGGGACGCCTGAGTGGCTTAGTCGGTTAAGCGTCCGACTTTCGCTTAGGTCATGATCTCGCGGTTCGTGGGGTCGAGCCCCGCGTCGAGCTCTGTGCTGACTGCCAGCTCAGAGCCTGGAGCCTGTTTCAGTCTGTGATTCCCTCTCTCTCTGACCCTCCCCTGCTCACACTGTCTCTCTCTCTCTCTCCTAGAAATAAATAAAACATTTTTAAAAAAAAAGTTAAAAAAAAAAAAGATTAAGAATTGAGAGTAAATAACAAATTAAACTACTGATTCATTTCAGAATATCATTTACTAGTACAGGTGGCATGACACTTGTTTCATGGGATTTCTAAGAAAGAGAGAACAATGTGGACCAGAGTGTTCTGAGAAAACTTCATGGGGGTAGAATATATGCAGAAAGAAGTGAAAAGGGTTGACAGTGGGGTCATGGCACAGAGGTAAAGATGCAACTGTTTATGGGAAGAGATGAAAACCATCTTGTTGGTATGAAAATTTCTCAGTGGGAGAAGAGAAAGGAAAAGTGGGGTAAAGTTCTGCTTGAAAAGTTTCTATGGGCTCTGAGAAGCCACTTACAGTTGATGGGTCATATCAGAACCTGATAAAGCTAGGTTTTGAAGAAACTGTTCAGAAGAATATAGGTAGTCTGGAAAGAGGAGAGGATGGAGGCTGTAAGGCCAAGGTATCAGAGTGTTGGCCAGCAGCACAGTCAGGGTCTAAGGTAATGGGCCTTGGACCAAGGTGGTACAGTGGGAAGTGAGAGGAGCCTGAGCTATGATGTAACCCATTCTCTACTAAATCCACATCTCTAGTGTCAGGACACTAACATCAATAGCTACATATATTTTTAAAGTCCCAAGCTGATTCTGATGTACACTTCTACTTAAAGACCATAAAATTTCGTCTTAAAACCTCCATTTAAATTTGAGACAACACAGATCCCAATGATGCAACCTGCCTATGACCAAACAACCTATTAAGAGCAGGCCTGAGAACAGATCCCAGGTCTCTTCATTCTCAATATAAGGCTTTGAGAGTCCCAATAAATAATAAAAAGGCAGAAGCTGAACTTGCAGAAACAATTACTGAACCATCTCATTAAACTAGAAAGTATCAATTGTTTTTCTATATGTAATCTGGAATCAAAAACTGAGTACATGCATGCATTCATTGATCAATAAATATTTATTGAGCACCTATTATGTGCTTGGCGTTGCTATAGGTGTTATGGATAAACAACAACTAGCCAATTGCAATGTAGTGTCATAGGTCCCCTGATAACACAAGCACAGGTTGTACTAGCCATATAAATTAGTCTAACCCATGTGCAGACCTCAAAGGACGCTTCATACAGAAAGCAGTGGCTCAGTTGAGCTCTGAAGATTACTTAGAGTTAGGTGAAGTCTAGGTGAGAGTTATAAAAACGAAGCACTGGAGAGAATTTGGATGGGAGAAAATGATTCACGTATAGAAAACCATGTATGCAAGGACTTCTTTTATCCCACCATTGATTACAGCTCCTTAAACATTACATATCTGTTGACAATGGTCATGATTTGGACCCTCATGAGGTTTAGCAATCTTATCTTTTTCTTCATCGGACTATACATGCAAAGTATACACTTTATATATTTTATATATAAATATATATTATATATTTTTTAATATACCTTATCTCCATTTACCTGTTAAGAGAGGCACTTTTGAAGGACCGTGAGCCCTGGGAGAGAGGTGCTCAAACTTCCTCATTACTGCGTTTACCCACTGTATCTTGGGTAATGTGTAGCACGTAGTGAGTGCTCAGTAAATGTTTAGTTTTTGACTGTTGCTTTGTACTTTTAGTAAAAATGCCTTAGGGGGTACTTATATTCCTGTGATTTAAGTGTAGCTGCATCTGACCTTCAACCATTCAGAACACATTTGCCAATTTATAGCAGATTAAGTTTCACTTTTGCTCTTTAAAGATAAACAGGAAGCTGCATATTTTTTGCAGCAGGGGTCCTTGCTAGAAAGCTTTCCTTAGTTCAGTAGTCTTCTATTGTTACGAATAGAACATCAATATAATTAACATAAGAATCCCTTAGAGGCCAATTTTAAATGAAACCACATTTAATTGCAGGTAGTTCTTTTGTTACCCAAGATGATGCTAACTTTCCAACTGAATGTGTGAAATATGTCATATCTCTGTAAAATAAGCCCATCTAAAATGTAATGGTATAGTCTACCAACCCCCAAAGGTATAGAATCATTTCCATTAGTTGAAAAAAGCAAAGAGAAAAAGAAAAGTAAGTCCAAAGGGTCAGTGTACCCATGAAACAAAACAAACCACAAGCTTTGACAATGAGTTCTGGATTTCCTGGTTTCCAAGCAAAATGAACATGCTCTTTGGAAATAGTGTTTTGCTAAAAGAAACTCCTAAGTCAATATTAATTTTTCATTTCTAGTATTTTGCTGATAGGTGATTTATTTCAATCCTAAAGCCCTCTGTTTCCCAAATCCATTTTAAGTAGGATAGGTGTACACAGACTCTCCACAAAGCAAATGGACTGAATTGTGTCCCCTCAAATTCAAATGTTGAAGTCCTAATCCCAACATGATGGTATTTGGAGATAGAGTTTTTGGGAGATAATTGGGTTTAGATGATATGAGGGTGGGGCTCATTGCTGCCTTTAGAAGAAGAGACACCACCCATTGCTTGCTTTTGCACAAGAAGGTAGCTTCTGGGGGCGCCTGGGTGGCTCAGTGGGATAAGCGTCTAACTTCAGCTCAAGTCATGATCACACGGTTCGTGGGTTCGAGCCCCGTGTTGGGCTCTGTGCTGACAGCTAGCTCAGAGCCTGGAGCCTGCTTCAGATTCTGTGCCTCCCTCTCTCTCTGACCTTCCCCTGCTCACACTGTTTCTCTCTCTCAGAAATAAATTAAAAAACATTAAAATTTAAAAAGAAGAAGAAGAAGAAGAAGGTAGCCTCTGACAGCCAGGAAAAGAACTCTCACCAGAACCCACTTTGCTGGCACCCTGATCTTGGACATCCCCACCTCCAGAGCCATAAGAAATAAATTTCTGCTATTGCAGCTACTAAGTCTATGGTATTTTGCTACAGCAGCCCATATGGTATTTTGTTATAGCAAACTAAGACACATGTATATTGAATGAAGCAATGAATGACCATTGACTTGACAATAGGCTCCAAATGTGTGATAAATAACTTCAGAATCATAAAGGATGAATGGAATATAGGCATTGGTTCTTATCTGGAGTTCTAAAATAGCTTGATTTTGTCCACTTATAACCCACCTGTCTCAGTTCCATGCTTCCCACAGATATGCTTCCCATATCTCACAAGTGGCATGTGCCATATGTGGCACATGTGACCAGGGCTGCAGACAGATGATCCCCTCTCTAAAAACATCCTGTTTCTGTGGTTTGTCAGATGATCATCATATGGAGAAGGCATCCTCTTGTCAACATTTTGAAGTTTGGCCCTTTAAGCAATGTGTCTCACACTTGCCACAAGTAAAAGGCAGTGGCTGAACTTTTCCTTTTTTTTTTCTTCAAAGATCCTTGCATTGAATCTCCTGTAAATAGAAAGTTTTATATATAGGATGCGTGTCTTATGAAAGTCAGATAACAGCTATCTTTTGAGTATAGTTTTAAACCAAGAACTGCTCGTATATAATTTAGATTTAAGAGCTTAGTTATGCTAGTTAACATAACATATCATTAAACCTATTTAAGAAGATAAATGATTAAGAACTTTCTTGCCCTTGGTATCTAACTTTAAAGAGTTTGCAATAAGCATGATATAACAACTTTTTTTTCTTTTATTCCAGTCTCTACTCTCTTCTTTCTCACACAAATTCAAAGTTGAAACACACACAATATTCAATAAAATAAGAAATACTTAAAGTCTCATCACTTAATACTTCTAATTCTCACCACTTAATTGGGGTAATGCTATTTTATTTCTAGCAATGCGAGCTTGAGGAGAAGAAAAAATGAAAAGATAGCTTCTATCTCTAATCTTGTACTGTGATTATATACTGTGAGAAGCTTTACCTTGACCTATAAATTCTCTCCTCTGATACAGACGTCTGTTACAAGAGTTTCTTTTAGTTTTTGTTCCTTAATGACACCATTTGTATTTCCTGGAGAGAACATTATTGAAATATTCCCCAATATTAAGGGTTATTAATACTCCTACTCTTTTGTTCTCAGCTGGGCCTGAGTGCAGGAACATCTCTAATGGGGGACTTTTCTTCTGGAGTACAGGCATCTCAAATGTTGAGAATTTCTGATGTATAAGAATTTTTTTATGTTAATATCTACTTCAAATGTTATCTCCTTTATCTTCAGGCCATTTCCTTGCCTACATGGAAATTTAGAATAATTTCCTTCCTCCATTACATTTTGTTCCTTGAAGGTATTTTATAATCAGAGTGCATGTTCCTCTCTCTTTTGAGGCTTCCTTGTTTCAGGCAAAATATATTAAGTCTCTCTAGCCTAACACTTTGTATCTTGTGTTATGCTACTTGTCTCTTATATATTCATGGTGTGGAGATAAGAAAGGAACATCATATCTATATTGGAAAGTCAGGGATAAAATAAGCTAGAGTTTTCTTCATCCTACCCTGTGTACAATTTCTTTTTTTTTTTAAGTTTATTTATTTATTTTGAGAGAGACAGAGACAGCATGAGTGGGGGAGGGGCAGAGAGAGAGGGAGAGAGATAATCCCAAGTAGGCTCCATGCTGTCAGAGCCCAATGCAGGACTTAAACTCCTGAATAGATTGATCATGACCTGAGCCAAAACCAAAAGTCAGACATTCAACCAACTGAGCCACCCAGGCATCCCTCTTGTGTCCAATTTCTAAAGCTCTTTTAATGCATGAATAAAAATTTAGAAAGTTAGATAGAGCAAATATAATAAGTAGACCACTGAAATCTTATGTACACAATTCCAACTTTCTTATAAAAACAACCAAATCCCTACCTCTTTGACTTATTCTTGTTGTCCTTATAAATGTTTATATGACCTGTTACTTGATAACAGGGCCAAAAATGTCTTGCAAGTCTTGTGTTACCCAAGGGAGACCTTCCATTTTAACCTTTTTACTTTACAATTTGTGCTTTTATTTATTCTTTTTCAAAACCTTAATCTCTGTTTTTACTTGTATCATCACACTTTTGATTTGAAATTTTAACATACTTCTTGTAAATATGTTTAATGTGGATTCATAAAATTTCACTGAGCTTATTATTATAAAGAAAAAACAAGAAAAAAGCAGGTTTAATAGTTTGTTTAGATTATGGACAATACAATAGCATGTACTCAGGCTAACATAATTCTTAAACATTATTTAGTTATTTATTAGTTTCAGTGGTCCATAAGCTTGTTTTTTCTTACTATCTCACACATTTGATTTTTTAAAAGTAATTGTGCCCAGAAAGATACTTTTGTAGATATAGGAAATATTATTCTAAAACCTTATGGAAAAGCAAAAGACTTGGAATAGTTAAAAACACTTGCAAATATAAAATGTAAGAATCATTCTATTCAGTATTAAGTCCTACTATATATTTACAGTAATCAAGTTGGAGTGCTATTAGATAAGGGACAGAGACATAGATAAATGGAACAGAATAGAAAACCCAGGAATTGATCCACACAAATATACCCGATTTTTAAAAAAATTTTTTTAATGTTTTTTATTTATTTCTAGGAGGGAGAGAGAGCATGAGTAGGGGAAGGTCAGAGAGAGAGGGAGTCACAGACTCTGAAACAGGCTCCAGGCTCTGAGCAGGCAGTCAGCACAGAGCCCGACTCGGGGCTCGAACCCATGAACTGCGAGATCATGACCTATTCAAAAGTCAGATGCTTAACCGACTAAGCCACCCAGGCACCCCTACACAACTGAATTTTAACAAAATTGCAAAAGCTATTCAATAAAAAATTAAAACATCCGTAGGCAAAAAAAAAAAAAAAGTAGAACCTAAACCTAAATTTCATTCCTTATACAAAAATTAATTCAAATGATCATGGACTTAAGTGTAATATGTAAAGCTATACAACTTTTACAAATTTTTTAAACATAGGGGAAAACCTTTAGGACCTAGAGCTAAGTGAAGAAGTCTTGACTTGACTCCAAACACATGATTCCTAAAAAGAAGATCTACAGATTAGACTTCACTAATAAAAAGCCACAAAAGGGGAGGAAATATTTGCAAACTATATATCCCAACAAAAGGATAGTATCTAGAATATATAGGGGCACTGGGTGGCTCAGTGGGTTAAGTGGCCTACTTTAGCTCAGGTCATTATCTTGTGGTTCATGGGTTAGAGCCCTGTGTTGGATTCTGTCCTGATAGCTCAGAGTCTGGAGCTTCAGATTCTGTGTCTCCCTCACTCTCTGCCCCTCCCCTACTTGCACACTGTCTCTCTCTCAAAAATAGATAAACATTAAGAATTTTTTTTAAAGAATATATAAAGAACTCTCAAAACTCAACAATCAAAGATCCAACAACTCAGGTAAAGAATGAGATAAAAACATGAAGGGCTGTTTCACCCAAGAGAGCATAAAGATAACAACTAGGTACATTAAAAAATATTCAACACCATTAGTTATTAGAAAAATGAAGAGATTATTGAGGCACCTGGGTGGCTCAGTTGGTTGAACATCCGACTTTGGCTCAGGTCATGATCTCATGGTTTGTGAGTTCAAGCCCCACGTCGGGCTCACCGCTGTCAGCCTGTCAGTACAGAGCCCACTCCATTCTCTGTCCCCCTCTCTCTGTCCCTCCCCTGCTTGCACTCTCCCAAAAATAAATAAATAATTTTTAAAAAAGAAAAATGCAAATTATAACCACAGTAAAGCTATTACCACTCACCTATTAGAATGACTAAGATCTAAAAATAGTGACATCATTAAATGCTGATGAGGATGCAGAGAAACTGTATGACCTGTATATTTCTGGTGGGAATATAAATGGTATATAGCTACTCTGGCAAGCAGTTTAATAATTTCTTTTGTAAGTATGCAATCAGTGATTACACTCCTTGGCATTTACATCAGAGCAATGAAACTTATGTTTTATACACATCAGCCCTCTTTGGAATAGCCATAAAACTAGAAACAGCCCAGATGTCCTTTACCAGATAAGTGATTAAACAAACTGTGGATCATCCCTACCATGGAATACTACTCAACAATAAAAAAGAACAAACTGTTGATGTTAAGCAACCTGGAGGAATGTCCAGAGAATTATTCTGAGTGAAAAAGGCCAATTCCAAAAAAACTACACACTTCATGATTGCATTTGATTCTTGAAATGGCAAAGTTATAGAAATGGAGATTTCATTACCGGTTGCCAGAAGTTAAGGAGGGAGTGTGTGGGAGGGAAGTAGATGTGGTTATAAAAGGGCAACATGAGGGATGTTAGTGTGCTGGGAATGTACTGTATCTTGACCTGAATCAACAATAAAATCCTGGTTGTGATATTGTGCTTGCTTTGCAAGAAGCTTTCATTAGGGAGAAAGTGGGGGGAGACCACACGATAAGTCTCTATCCTCAGGACAGCATGTGAATCTATAGTTATCTCAAAATGTTTAATTTTAAAAATTAATTGTGTTTGTTAGAAAATCATAAAGATAAATTTAGTAAAATGAGAATGAGCTTCATGCAGATGTTCAGTTTCTCTTGTGTTTCTTGGTTCCTCCTGTAAGGTTTGCGAGGAGCAATAGCATTTGCCTTAGCTATTCGGGACACAGAATCTCAGCCCAAGCAAATGATGTTTACCACCACACTGCTCCTCGTGTTCTTCACAGTCTGGGTGTTTGGAGGAGGAACGACCCCCATGCTGACTTGGCTTCAGATCAGGTGAGTGGCTCCGTTTAGCAAAAGATGTCATTACGCAGCATTGCTGCACTGTTTCATTTTTGGTGTTGCTGATTTGGTCAGGGGTACACTGGCAGGTCTGTACATTAACGTTCCCTGGGGTAAAGTTAACTTTCATTCACAGGGTAAAACAGCCTGTCCTCTCCTAGACCTGTCACCAACTGAAATGACTTTTCAAAGCGTCCTAGAAATCTCAGGGTGATGTCTGCTTGCAGTCTGTCTCTAGAGAGGAATTTATTTATCTATGAATTCTTCCATTCAACAGTATTTATTGAATACAGTGTAGTATGCTTTGGAGTTCACAAAAGTGAGAAATACACAGGTCTTGTCCTCAAGATACTCATAATTTAATAGGATTTATACAGAAAAAGCTGTAATACCAAAGAGAAAGTATATTTGTTTTGTTTATAATTCCTCACAGCACTTAGGATAGAATTAGGGACACAGGAAATACTTAAATATATTTGATTAGTGAACAATATGCTTAGTGAGAGGGATCCTATAGACACAAGTTAGATGGCTTCTCAAAGGAAAAGGCAATGAAGCTTCAGTCACAGACCCTCCAAGAAGTGCCTGGAAGATGATTGCTATAAATCTAAAGTATGTAGATAGTGGATGGAGAGTGGCATCCATTGATTTGTTGATAGTAGATAGTGGCATCCATTGATAGCGGTAGCACCCACAGGTGAGGAGTATGGACATTAGCTTAAGCCCAGCATTATTATGGCCTCCTGGGTGGCACAGCATGGGGCTGTCAGATCATGGAGATGACCCAGAGGGAATTAACTCCAACTGATTCCAGACCAGACCTGGCCACCAGCCAGGCAAGAGGAGGGTTAAAGGCAGGGCTGTGATGTATTTAGGGAACTGACAGGGCTCTAGTGTAGTAGACAAGGTGGAAATTTTATTAAAATGGATAGCTAGTGCCAGTTGTAAAAATGGGAAATCTGTTTTAAAATGTTGTTGTCTTTATTTAAGTATATTTTTGACTTAGGTTCTCATTGTCATATCCCAGGATGTAACAGTGCTTTAGGCAAATCACATTTAATGTCTCAATGCCATATACCTTGATGATTGTGCAACCCCTCCCTGGTCCTCACCCAATCTCTATAACGCAATTGCATACCAGTCACATCTAACAGGAAAAGATCCATCTGACTGGCAAATGACTTCTAAGAAAATTCTTTCAGACAGGATTCCTATTCTGGCACAATACAGTATTAAATAAATAATTGCTGCATGAAACATTAAATGAATATAACCACAATGTAAATTACTTTTTGTTAAGCACTCACTGATAATTTTCTATCCATTTGACAAATAGGAAGCAGAAACAGACTCAGAGTTTTAGTATGAGAGAGCTTAGGCTTAAACTGGGTCAAGTGGCCATGTGTTAAAACAAATTCAAGGAAATAACGAACTTCTTGAAGTACTATGACTATTGCTACACACATAAAAGGGCTTGAACCAAAGGTGAATGGAGAGTGTTTTGAAATGCTTGTTGAATTATTTTCTAGGCATATAAATGTGACCTGCAATTTCGTTCACAGTAGTAGCTACCTATAGGCGCCTATGGATGAGCACACATATTGCATTAAACCCTCAGCACTAGGTCCCCGATGAACTGTTAGCATGATAGTGGTATGTTCAGGTTTCTAGAAAATAAATTTCAGTATGTGGATCCATCCATGGAAATATTAGGGCTTGGAAAAGAAACGTTAGAGGATACTAATCCCCACAAGAGAAAAGTATTAACTACCCCATCAGGTAAATTAGAATATTCAGAACATGAAGTGGTGATATCAACATTTTCCCAAAGTGATTCAAATGTAACTTATTTTCTACTGTTGTCTTTCATTACCCTGAAGATATTATCCCTAAATCGGGAGCATGTTTTATCCCTAAAGTGTTTATGTAACTCTCCTATAGTGTTTTCTAAAGGTATCCATTGATTTTGAATAGATGTCATAGCTTATGCACTCTCTTGATATCCAGAACAGCAGGAAGAGGACAGTATAATAATGAGGCTTTAGGAAGGTTAGAATGGTTATCCAGGTTATACAACAGGGCCTAATAAGGAAGGATAGTGATGTCAACCAAAGCATCCCCAGGTGAGAGGTCTGGAGGTCAGCTTAGGCCAGCATTATTATGGCCTGCTGGGGGGGGAGGGGGGTGACGGGGAGAACAGCAGGACAGCAGGGCGTGTCAAATCATACAGAGGCCCCAGAGGGAATTAGCTCCAAATGGCCCAATTCAAGACCAGATTTGGCCACCAGCCAGGAGGGGAGAGGGTTATAGGCAGAGCTGTGATGTATTTAGGGAAAGGAACTGACAGGGCTTCAGTGTAATAGGCAATGTGGAAATCAAAGCTGGGAACTAGAGTGTTAAATCTGGAATTGGCAGAAATCCAGCCAGAGAGATCAGAGATGCAGTCATGAGGAAATCAGAGAAGGAAAACTGAAATTCATACATATGTGAGTACTCAGGAAGTCAACCCAGAGACAGGATACAAGGCAACAAAAACAAGATGAGACTCTCAAACTTGAGTGTCAGAATCACCTGGAGGGCTAATTAATCCCCTCAGAGTTTCTGACATAATAGATCTGGGCCAGGGCGTAATGAATTTTACTACATTCTAGGCAATGCTAATGCTGCTGGTTCCAAGATCACATCTTAAGAACCATTAGTTTAGGGGTGCCTGGGTGGCTCAGTTGGTTAAGCGTCCGACTTCAGCTCAGGTCATAATTTCATGGTTTGCGGGTTCAAGACCCGCATTGGGCTCTGTGCTGACTGCCAGCTCAGAGCCTGGAGCCTGTTTCAGATTGTGTCTCCCTCTCTCTCTGACCCTCCCCTGCTTACGCTGTCTCTCTCTCTCTCTCAGAAATAAATAAAACATTAAAAAACATTAAAAAAAAAAAAAAAAAAGAACCACTACTTTAGACTTCCTAACCCCAAGTGAAGATGAGGCTGATAAATAAATACTTCCAGATTTGACTGGGATTGCCCAGAGCCAGGCACACCTAAGCCTTGGGTTTAAACTCTTTTTACCTGTACTGGAGGAAGGCAGGGGCTAACTTGAGAAGGAAAAGTCAGTGCATTGGTTAATGGGAGGGGAGGGAAATAGAATATAATGGAATAAACATTAAAGAATAGGAACATAATTGTGTACAAATGCACACACAAGTGTGACATAAATTTGGTTCAATCATGTATTAATGATACCATCATCATATGCTTCACTTCCCTGTCATGATTTACAGTGTTATCAAAGAAATCTTCAGTTCCATCATAGCTTTTAAATGATAGTTGTCCATTATTTAGACTACATTTATCAAAGCTTTTCTTGTTTACAGAGCAACATCTCATTAACCAACTAGCTAACTTTCATTAACTTTCATGTCAGACATTTTCCGTAAAATAACAGAACATAAGTAAATTGGAGCTTTAATAAAATGACAAGAATGGAAAGCCCAAAAAGCAGAAATGTGAATGTGATATTGAATAAACTCAGACATCATTTGGCATACAGTTTATTTATACACTTTACATTGCATTTCTTTCTTCATTTCTTTTAATTCTACATCTTTTCTTTTAAATTATTTGGTATGTACTTGAGTTAGTTTTACCTCTATAAAATTTTCCATTTAGCCTCAAACTGCCACAGTAGGATGCAGATAAAATGTTTTATATAAGGTAACAATTGATAGTATTAATAGATATTGCACTTTGATGGAAGTGACTTTAAAACAGCAACGATCCTGTGCTTTGAGAAATTCAGAATGATCTTTACATATGAAACAAATTCTTCATTAAGTTTTATCTTAAGCACATTCAAACTTCTTGTCCTAAAGCTATTTTATTTTCTTTTAGAAAATAATAAAATATTCTTAAAGCAGCATTTGAAATAAATCACAGAACTTTGTTTTTCAGAATTCTAGAGAAAAAAACTAGACTCCTGTAGTATTATTTTGGAGGTTTCTGTGTAAAAGAAAGAAGAATGGTTTCTTGATTAGAATCCGGATCTCCTCCTTTCTGCAGAATACATTAATATTGGTGGTGAGGAAAACCCAGCCCTCAGTCTCCAAGGATTAGCTTTGCTGTTAGCCAGGAAACAAAAGAGATCAAAGGCATCAGGCTTTGCTCTACAGAAGCCAGTAAACAGGATTATCCACCAAATGATCACACATGCTTACAAATAAAGCCTCAGATACCAACAGGGCAGAATTCGCTGGCAATGGTAACTGTTTTGGGTTGGTAGCCCCATCCTTGGGTTAGGGTAGGGCACTACATAGAGCTAACAAAGCACATGATAATGGAACCTATCCCACAGTGCAAACCTTTCCTGCCTCCCCCCGACATATAGGAATGCTTCAAAATATCTCAACCACAGTACAGAAAGCTTTACACACCAGAGCAATATAGAACTCATATTCCTGACAGCATTAGAAAGTGCCCTCAGCAAGATGATTTCTATAGCTTCTAGATTTTGTCTGCTAACATTCCAAACAATAATAGGTTTTATTGAGTGGTTATTCTGTACCAGATACCAGTTAACAAAGTGCAAGACATATAACCTCCCTGTGGCTCAGCTTTTAATCTATAAAATGGAATAATAATAGTAGCTACCTCCAAGGGTGGGTAAGTCCTTGCAAACTGGCCCAGGGTTGGGCTGTTGGGTTGCAGAGCCAGACAGCAGGCCAGGCAGCCTGAGTCCATGGCCTGGATGCCTGAGTAGTGCCTTCTTCTCTGGCTCTACATAAATTAGCTTATTCCTTATGCCTGCAGTCTACCTTGATTAACAAATCCTCTGGGGAAAAAAGAGATATGCTTTTATAACCAAGACAGGTCTGTTAAAAACAAACACAGGAAATCTTCATCCATCATGAGTTATTGTGTTGACTTGCTTACGCAGCACACAGATTTCTTGGTGCAGATTTTCTCTTTGACCTAGAACAGTTAAAGGTAAATGAGATTAAACCCTGGTCCAAAGTAGCCAAGGGAGGAAGCTTGTCTGCCTCAACTATAGGAATTTGGAATTGTAGCAATTTGTCACCTCTCCCAACCCCATCCAGGATCCCAAGTTAGCCTTTTGTCAGCCTCTTCAACGTATCACACAAAAAATTAACACACTAACCTGTGTCCCTTGCAGAGTAAATAACTTAGCACAGTGTCTCCACAATGATTTAGTTAAAATTGTAAATTATATTTTTGGTTTATAACCCATTCGTCTTTATGCCATACTAGACTGCTTTCTTTATCATTTATACCCACTGACTATAAAGTTTTTAATTACACCCATCACAGGAATACACACAGATATAATGAGAGAACAGTCCTTAGCAGTATTTTTTAACAATAGCAGAGTTAAATATGCCTGCTCACAGATTTTCTTTATTTCTGAGGTAAGAAAATGTCAATTTAATATAATGGAAGAATTCAGATAATTAGTCTCCTCAATATCTAGTTGTGTTCTGTTGGGTTTCCTTTCTAGTATCCCAAGTCTTATGCATGTTTAACAATTTGCCTCATTGGTATACTAATGTAGTAAATTGGCACACATAAACTGGAGATAAGACAGTATTGGGTACCAACCTTGCCTCCCTCTCTTACTAGCTGTGAGATGCTAATCAATAAAGTCAGCCTCTCTATGCCTCAATTTTCTTATCTGTAAAAGTGGAATAAGAATACCTATCTATTTGGATTGTTACAAGAATTAAATGTTGCATGTATAAAGAATTTAGGGGACACAGTAAGTGCTCAAAAAATGTTGCTATAACAATACCAAATGACCAACTATGAACCTTTTCATATCTGAACAGTCTTTTACTGTTTGTAGCATATGTGTACAGCACATGTACAAACATTTAAATATTATTAATAAATTGAATTTGTGAAAGCATAGTTTACATGAGAAAGATAGTATCTGGAGCCCTTAGTTTATTTATTTTTTTATTTTTTAAAAATGTTTGTTTATTTTTGTGAGAGTGACAGACATAGTGCAACCAGGGAGGGGCAAAGAGAGAGGGAGACACAGAATCCAAAGCAGGCTCCAGGCTCCCAGCTGTCAGCACAGAGCCAGATGCAGGGCTCAAACTCACAAACTGTAAGATCATGACCTGAGCCAAAGATGGATGCTTAACCTACTGAGCTACCCAGGCACTCCAAGAACTTAGTTCATTTTAAGTAGTAACTAGATTCATCAATTTTATAGGCAGCTCCTATTTCTGCATTCAAAATGATAAAACTCATAAAGAAAAATGCTCACAAAAAGCATTACCATTATCCAACAGCTCAGAAAGTTTATTTTTAGAGCATGGTTTCTATTTTCTTCTTAACATAAGCTTTGCTTACAATCTTACCTGATACTTAATATGTACTGTCTCATCAATTTGTATAAAGTTTATTATTTTACAATGATTTTGTACTAATTTAAATATTTTATATTAATTTGTATCAATTGACAGACTTCAGAAATGCCTTCTGTCATGAAACATAGCAAACCAATTTACTCATTTGAATGTAGACTTATACTTTATATTCCTGACCCTTAACCCTCATTTAAAATTATGTTCTATTTTCTGTAGTTTCTTCTAAAACATGTTTCACAACTCCAGATATTTATTGCTCAAATCAATCTAGCTTGACATATTCTATTAAAGATATTGGATAACAGTCACAAACTATTGTTGTTGATCTAAAAATATCCTAGGTTTCTAATAAGTATATGAACTAGAAGCTCCTAAATTTACTTTCTATGTTGTCTGGGTTCTTTATTATTTAAAAAAATTTTTAATGTTCATTTATTTTTGAGAGAGAGAGAGAGCTAGAGCATGAGTGGGGAGAGGCAGAGAGAGACACACACACACAGAATCCAAAGAAGACTCCAGGCTCTGAATTGTCAGCACAGAGTCTGAGATGAGGCTCAAAGTCATGAACCACAAGATCACACCCTGAGCCAAGGTGGGATGCTTAACCGACTGAGCCATCCAGATGCCCCATCATCTGGGTTCTTTAATATGCTTGCTTTCTGTGTATAGAATCTTCCTGGTTCCAGAGATAACAGCCTTTATCGTCACACTGCCAGCTATTCTCTAGACATGTTCTTATTTTCTCCAAATGCTCTTGAGAACATCAGTATCAATAAACTACACTTATTTATTAAGTTTACCAAAGAACGAACATTCTGCTCTATCAGAGAGAATATATTAGCCTGTTATCATAAAGTATGATCCAATATAGTTTCCTTACTTTAAGTAATCAATGGATCTTTAGGGAATAGATCTACTCTGAAAAAAAGTGGTTTTAAATTCAAAAATGAAACTTGCTATTCAAAAGCCTATGGAGAGAGGTTCCAGTTCTGGTCAAGATTGAGTAATAATCGGGGCGCCTGGGTGGCCTAGTCGGTTGGGCGTCCGACTTTCGCTTGGGTCATGATCTCGCGGTTCGTGGGTTTGGGCCCCGCATCGGGCTCTGTGCTGACTGCCAGCTCAGAGCCTGGAGCCTGTTTCAGTCTGTGACTTCCTCTCTCTCTGACCCTCCCCTGCTCGCTCACTCTCTCTCTCTCTCTCTCTCTCTCCCCTAGAAATAAATAAAACATTTAAAAAAAAAAAAAAGATTGAGTAATAATATTACTCCCCCGGTGTGTCTTTCATTACATGTACTAAAAGCCCTGAACAGAATGCATGTAGCAGTTATCTAAGGGCTCTTAAAAGTAAATAGTAGCAGACAGATTGGGGAAGGCATACAGAATTCAGAGTATGTACTATCAAACCAGCAGTGAATTTCCTATTTCTTTTTCTTCTCTGGAATAACTTGACCTAGACCCAAAAGCAGTTGAAAGGCCAGAATTATGCAACAAGGAAGAACTGCAAGAGAAATTCTCTGTTTTGAGCACAAGGAACAGGGAAGGAGACCCCTGTGTATCAGAAGAATGAGTTTGTTTTTGTTGTTTATTTCATTCTGTCTCATGCCAATGCCAGACAATCCTGAAGCAGCGATGGTGGTGATGGTGGTAGCAGTTGGGCAGGACCCTAAAATTCCCAATAGAAAAACTGAGGTCTTGAGACCTTGGGAAGAATTCCCATTGAATTTTTTTTCTCTCTCTTAATCCTCTCACTGCTTGAGATCTGATGCAGGCACAATATTATGGGAAAAAATTATGGGAGACATGTAATATAGGGAAATGAAAGCCCTCATGAGGAAACTGTAGAGTGGAGAGAGTACAAGAAAGTGATCCAGTAAAATTGTGTGTAAATTTTGGATCTCATCTCCAAATTGTGTATGCATATATCTGACCCTAAATAGCACACCAAAGGCTTTGAGAAATGAGCTACAAAATAGAGAATCACTCAGATTTCAGATTGGACACTGGATGGCACAGATCCAATGCCTGGCACATGCAGGACAGCTCTGAATACACTGCAAAGACTTTGAAACAACTGACAGTGAAAGCACCAACAACAGAAGTCTGGTAAGACTTGTGTCTTGGACCTAATGTGGTTAATTGCCTGGTAAAACACAGTATCACCATTCTCCATAAGAAAGTCATATGTCATGTAACATGGATAGATGCAGAATCACTTAATATAATATTAAATTTCCAGGATAAATCCAAAATTATTCACCACATGAAAAACAGAAAAATCGTAATATCTCACAAGGGAAAGGACAATCAACAGATACTAATCCCAAGATGATACAGATTTTGGAGTGAATAGATCAAGACTTTAGCAGCTATTGTTCTACCATGCTCCAGGAAGAGCAAACACAATGTAATCAAATGGAAAACTGAAAAGAATCAGCAGAGAAATAGAAGGTACAAGAAAGAGAGAAATGGAAATTTTAGACCTGAAAACACAATCACAGATGAAAGAGTCCATGAACTTGAAGGTAGATTATTATAAATTATCCAATTTGTACAAAAATTAGAATAAAATTTTTCACCAACAGACTTACTCTTTAAAAAAGCCAAAGAAGTTGCTTCAGATGGAAGGGAAATTATATTAGAGGAAAACTTTGAACAACAGAAATGAGGAAAGAGCAACAAAAATGATAACATCTCTTTAATATAATAGAGAACATTTTTTCTCTTAATATATTTCAAATATACATGATTGTAAGAAAAATTTTAACATTGTCTTATGGAGTTTTCAAAAAGGAGAGTGGGTAACCTGTAAGGTGGTAAGTTTTTTATATTCTACCTCAAATAATAAAATATTAGTTCAAAGTAGACTGTAAAATTTAACTTTTTATATTGTAATTTCTAGATCAACCACTAAAAGAATCTAAACAAAGAGATATAGTAAGAAATTAAATATATGATGTGAAGTACACAACAAATTCAAACTTGTTTGAGTTGTCCCAAAGAAGGCAGGAGAGCAAGAAGAAAAAAAGAAAGGAACAAACAGAAAACTAGTAATAAGATGATAGATCTAAATCTTAGAATATCAATAATTATATTCAATTTTAATGGTATGAAGACATCAATTTAAAAAAAAGATAAAGTGGATAAAAATTAGGCTCAACTATATGTACCCCAATGTTCATAGCAGCATTCTCAACAATAGCCAAATCACGGAAAGAGCCTAAGTGTCCATCAACGGACGAATGGATCAAGAAGATGTGGTTTATCTATACGATGGAATACTATATGGCAATGAGAAAGAATGAAATCTGGCCACGTGTAGCAACATGGATTGAACTTGAGTGTGTTATGCTGAGCGGAATAAGTCAGGCAGAGAAGGACAAATACTATGTTTGCACGTATAGGAGGACTGGGAGGAACTTACCGGAGGACCGTGGGGGAGGAAAAGGGGGAAATAGTGGGGGAGAGGGAGAGAGGCAAACCATGAGACACTCTTGAATGCTAAGAACAAACTGAGGACGGATGGGAGAAGGGTAATAATGGACATGGAGGAGGGCACTTGTGGGGATGAGCACTGGGTGTTATATGGAAATTAACTTGACAATAAACTATTTGTAAATACATAAATACATAAAAAATAAATAAATAAATAAATAAATAAATAAATTAGGCTTAACTATATGCTGATATAGGAAACACACTTTAAGTATAAAAATTAAGTAGGTTATATTTAAAAAATGGAAAATATGTTACAAAAATATGTACGATGCAAACACTAAACCACAGCTGGAGTGGTTATATTAATATCAGACAAAATTGTCTTCATAACAAGATAATTTCTCAAGGATAAAGAGGACATTATATAATGGTAAAAGATTCAACTTACCAAAAAGATGACTATATAAAATATGTATACACCTAATAACATATCCTTAAAATACATGAAGCAAAAGTGAGTACCTCCAGAAGGAAAAATAGGCAAATCCACACTTAGTTGGAAACTGCAATACTCCTCCCTAAGTAATTGGGGATACTTAGATATCACAAGTAGATAGATAATCAACAAGAAAACAGAAGAACTGAACAATACCGTTAACCACTGAATTTAATTGACATTTATAGAACACTCCACCCAACAGCAGCACAATACATATTCTTTTCAAGTGAACACAGAAACGGCAAGATAAGCAATATTTCAGTTCATAAAACAAACCTTACAAATTTAAGGGAATTGAAATCACATAGGGCACTCGGGTAGCTCAGTTGGTTAAGCATCCAGCTTTGGCTCAGGTCATGATCTCACAGTTTGTGGGTTTGAGCCCCGTATCAGGCTCTGTGCTGACAGCTCAGAGCCTGGAGCTTGTCTTTGGATTCTGTGTCTCCCTCTTTCTCTGACCTTCCTTCCCCTGCTTACACTGTCTCTCTCTCAAAGATAAATAAAACATTAAAAAAAAGAAATCATATGACGTGCTCTGATCATATGGAATTAATCTAGAAATAAATAGCATAAATATAACAAAATTTTTCAAATACTTAGAAATTAAACAACACAATTCTAAACAATCTGTGGTTCAAAGACAAAAACTTCAAAAAATTTCAAGGGAAATTAGAAAATATCTTGAAATGTAGAGGAAAATGAAAATACAACATACCAAAACTTGTTAGATGCAACTAAAACAGTGTTCAAAAATATTTGTTGCACTAAATGCTTATATTAGAAGACAAGGAAGTTCTCAAATCAACACTTTAATCTCTCAGAATTAGAAGATTACGAAAGCAAACTAAACCCAAAGCAAGGAAAAGGAATGATAATAAAAGATTCGTGCATAAATCAAAGAAATTGATAATAGAAGAACAATAGATAAAAATCAATAACCCAAATCTGGTTCTTTAAAAAGATAAATAACAGTGATCAATTTTTAGCCAGTCTAACAAAAACAAAGAGAAAAGATGCAAATCACCGATATCAAAAATGAAAGGGGAATATCATGACAGATCATAAAGGATAACTAGAGAATACTATGAACAACTCTATGAACATAAATTCAACAAAATAAATGAAATGTAACAATCCTTGGCAAGCTGCCAAAAACCATTCAGAAAAAAATACAGTGAACTATCCTATATCCATTAAAGAAATAGAATTCATAGTTTAAAATCTTCTTAAAAAGGCCCAGATGTTTTCAGTGGCAAATTATTCTTTGGAAGAGGATACAAAACTAATTCTAAATAATCTCTCCCATGATAGAAAAGGAAGAAACATTTTTGAATTTATTTTAAGTGTCCAGGTTACTCAAATATCAAAGCCAGACAATAACATCCACAAGAAGGTTAAATTATAAACAAAAATCTTAGATGACCAAGGATGCAAAAGTTTTCAATAAAATATTAACAAATCAAATCCAGCAATATGTGAAAAAAAAGAAACTAAACATTGCAACTCTATGAGATTGACCCTAGGAATGCAAAACAGGTCCAATATTCTAATGTCAATCAATGAAACCTATCCTATTAAGAGGTTAAAGAAAAACATGATCATATCAATTGATGCAAGCAAAGCACTTGGCAAAAAAACAATTTTCATTCATGTTAAACAAAAAAAACTAGCAAACTAGTAATAGAAGGAATCATCCTTAAACTGATAAGGGGCATCTACAAAAACCTATAGCTAACATCATATTTAATAGTGAAAGATTGAATATTTTCTTCCTAATACCAGGAATGTGTCAAGAATATCCACTCACCACTTCTATTCAGCATTTTATTGGTAATCCTAGTCGATGCAATAAGACAATAAAAATCACCAAGATTCATAAAGATTGGAAAGAAAGAAATATAACCACCCAGAGAAGGGGAATTCAGAGAGTTAGAATACAAGAAGGATTTGATGCACTGTTGCTGCTTGAAGATAAAGTAAGGAATGGACCATAGATCAAAATGTAAAATATAAAACTGTTAGAAGAAAATGTAATAAAAAATCTTCAAGATCTTGAATGAGGCAACAGATTCTTAGCGTAATACTAACATCATGCATAAAAGAAAAAGTTAAATTGGACTTCATTGAATTGAAATATATTTTGCTTTGCAAAAGACATTGTTAAGAGAATGAAAATACAAGTTACAGACTTGATAAGAATTGCTGGTGGGACATTGCTGGAACAATGCTTGGAATATTGCTGGTGGGAATGCAAAATGGTATGGCCAACTTGTAAACCACTTTAGCAGATTCTTATAAGTTAAATATATAATCACTATATGACTCAGGATCCCCCTCCTAGACATTTGCCCTAGAGAATAAAATGGGAATAACAGCATTTGTCTCTGAAGTTTAAATATGTGAAGTTTAAATAACAAAATACATGTTAAAATCCTTTGAGCAGTACCTAGCACTCATTGAATAACCCTGCTTTACTCATAGGTTTTATTAAAAATATCAGATGAATTTTAATATCATTTTTAGCATATGTTGAGATAATCATAAAATTTTTTCTTCTACTTTATTGATGTGGTGAAACATATTGATAGATGTTCTGATAATGAATTATCCTTATATTCTCAGAATATCCATTTTTCTACAATTTTATATCTATAATGATTACTGAGGTTAATCTATAGCTTCTCTCTTTTGGGGAAAGAAGGCTGTTTTTATTAGGCTTAGATATTAATAAGTGTGGTATATTTATAACATGAACTGAAGACTTTTTTATGGTCTGAAATAGCATAGAAATGATAAAACTTTTTTAAAAATTTAATGTTTATTTATTTTTGAGAGACAAAGCATGAGCAGGGGAGGGGCAGAGAGAGAGGGAGACACAGAATCAAATGTAGGCTTCAGGCTCTGAGCTGTCAGCACAGACCCCAGTGCAGGGCTGGAACTCACAAATGGTGAGATCATGACCCAAGCCAAAGTCAGAGGTTTAAATGACTGAGCCACCCAGGTGCCCCAAAAATGATCAAATCTTCACAGACTAGTTAGAAGGCAACTGTAAAACCATCTGGTTCCTGGAGTCATTTTAATGGTAGGTCATTAATCATCTTTCCAGGGTCTCCTTTGGTAATTGGTATATTCAAATGTAAAATTGTCATTTTATAGCTCAAAAATATTGGTGATTTCACATGGTTCAAGCTAATAGTAAAATAACTATCCATATACCTTTCAGCTAGTATTCTACATTGTTTGTAATTTTTCCATCTTGCTTTTTCATCCTTCTCTGCATAAACATATAGATCACATATATTAAATATCTAAGTCCTTCTTATTAATCTTTTATTTTTCACTGAACCGGATAAGGACAGCCATCATACACTTCTTACCCAAATACTGATGCATACATCTTTAACATGCTCTTAACCAGAATACCATTACTATGCTTAAAAATACTTTTTTAAAAAACAATGAATAATTTTTATCATACCAACATATATTCAGATATCCCCAGTTATTGCAAGAAAATATATATTGTATAGATGTTTTTAAACTCAGGATCCAATCAAAGTTATACATGCATTTGGTAAATTAAAAAAAATTTTTTTTATCTCTTTAAATCAGTTTCTGCTTACTTTTTAAATTTTTCATGACATTGATTTTTAAAAGAAACCAAGTCAGTTGTTTTGTATACAATATCACATTTTGGACTTGTTTCCTCATAGCATCGATTAAAATATTTTTCTCTATGTTTCATTTACTATTAACTGGAAATTAAGTCCAAGCCTGAAATTTAGGTTGAACATTCTTGGCAAGAATATTCATAGATGATGTCACATGCCAAATAGTGTATATTTCATTTCAGCAAACATATATGGCACAGGCTGTCCCATTATTGGTGATGCCAAGTTTGTTCATATGGATATGATGGTAACCTCCACTGTAAAGGTGTAGTTTTACCTTTGTAATTAGTTTTTAACCTATGTGGCAATACTTGAGCACTGTGTGACTATCCTGTTTCCAATAATCTTTTACCTACTGTACATCCATCAATGATCCCTGCCTGATTCAGTGATTACATTTGAGATGATTCAGTTTTTGTTTCTCTTTGATAATTTTTGAGAGTTCCTTAGTTTACCAAACAATTACAAATTTTGATAACCTTTTTATTATTTATTCCTAATTTATCAAATTATGAGACTATAAGCTATGATTCTACTTTTGAACTATAAGATTTTGTGATCAAGTACATGACTGATTTGGATTTATGTTCCATGGACATGAAAAAATGTAATATTTGCTTTTGAGGAAAAAAAAGGCATGTGTGTGTGTGTGTGTGTTAAATTGAGTTTATAGATTATGTTACTCAAATTCTCTATACCCTTACTTATATTTTCACTAGATGTCAGATTCTGAATAAGGTACATTAGATTTCCCACTATAATTTTACTTGTAATCAAGATCTTGCATTCTGATTTTCTCTGGTCTTTTATATGTATCTGATGTGTATGATATACCATTTTTTGATAGTTAAAAAATCTTCAAACTGTCTTTTATATTTTTTCATCCCAGAAGTAAAACTTAAAATCCTCATATTCTTCTTAACATATTCATGCTCCTTTCTTTCTTCTAGTCCTGATAATGTAGAATCCTAAAATAAAGAGAGAAAACAATATAGAAAAATCATTTTTATAAGCACTAAACAGTGGAACTTCCTCTCTTTCTCCCCACTTTATTTTGGCTGTATGTGAGCAGTGAGCTAGTGTTGCTTGAAATAGATTTCCATGTTTTGATCAACATCATTTAATTCCCCGGGGTCCTTAACTTCTCTTCAGAAAATAAAGTCTTAGTTTTTTAATCTATTATAATCTTACCTGCTAGTATGCATTTTAAACCATAATGAAATGGTTTAAGGAAAATTACTGTGTAAAATCCAGAGTTGCAATAAAACTCCCATTTTGCATCCACTCTAAAGATCAATTGCATAGCCAAAATATGGGATTTTAGCTGGAGTTTTTAAAAATAATTGCCAGATTGTATCATACAGAGTCACTTTGAAGAAATTGCTTAAGACAGGGATTGCCCATTAGAAGCAAAATATGCTTTAATGCAAATTTTGTTGTACTCAGTACAAGGAATGTTTGGAAGAACATTAGCTCTTTGTTTTTCTTTCTTTCTTTCTTTCTTTCTTTCTTTCTTTCTTTCTTTCTTTCTTTCTTTCTTTCCTTTCTTTCTTTCTTTCTTTCTTTCTTCTTTCTTTTTTTAAATGGGAAGAGTGTTCCACTCATCCCCATGCTGGGTTTCTAAAGTAGAATATAATTAGCCTGTAGTGAGGCAGCACCCATGTTTGGAGATGATGGTACAAAATCATCTCAATAGCTGGCTTTTCCGTGGCATGGACTGCATTTTTTTTTATATTTTCCAAGCTTCAATTTGGACATTAAGGGTCACCTGATGTCCCCTTGAGCCTCTTTATCTCTATTTCTTATCAAGCACAGCACTCACACAGAGTTGCCACCAAGCAAACTATCCCTTAGTTTGGAAAACTCCAGCTGAGATGCTGGGAATGAATTTGTTCAGCCCATTCTGGGACCACGTGCCCTCTGGTGTGGCCCTCCCAAGGTTCTGCCACAGAGTAGCATGGCCTGCAGCCTTTGTCCATGCAGGTTGTAATCTATTCCAGTCTAGTCATCAAAATAGTCTCATCCTTTTCTTTCCTTAACATATTGTCTTCGTGAGTCTATTTATGTTTGTGCAGCAATCTTGTTATTTCAGTGGGATTCTCAAAGAAAGGGAGAAAGTACAGTAAAACCTTGGATTACAAGCAACTTGTTCTGAGAGTGTTTTGCAAGATGAGCAGACATTTCTAATAAATTTTAACTTGATAAACAAGCAATGTTTTGCAATATGAGTAGTATGTGATACCAAACATCATATGATCACAACTTGAGCCAATGGTATTTGAAGTTTGCTTTAATATACAAGTGCTTTGGATTACAAGCCTGTTTCCCAAACAAATTATGTTCACAAACCAATACCGTAAATGTGTTTGAAACAGTAATTTTATTTTTCATTAGCCAGTACGAGACATTTAGGCAGGTGTTTAATTTTTATGAGTATAAACTAATATGTGCTTACTATATAAAATTTCAAAACTAAAAAATTATTTAAAAAAATAAAATTCACTTGATGTCATTTTACACAGAGTTAATATTACTGTTAACATTTTAGTACATTTCTGGGGCACCTGGGTGGCTTAGTCGGTTAAGCGTCCGACTTTTGCTTGGGTCATGATCTCACAGTTCGTGGGTTTGAGCCCCGCGTTGGGCTCTGTGCTGACTGCCAGCTCAGAGCCTGGAGCCTGTTTCTGTCTGTGACTCCCTCTCTCTCTGACCCTCCCCTGCTCACGCTGTCTCTCTCTCTCTCTCTCTCTCTCTCTCCTAGAAATAAATAAAAAACATTAAAAAAACATTTTAGTACATTTCTATAGATATTCTTTGGCAATCTTTTTTACAAAATCCAGACTGTATTTTTACCTTAAAAATACAGCATGATAACTTTCTAACTTTATTAGATATCTGTTGAAATTTTATTTTAAGGAATGAATAATAAATCATATGAATATACCAAGATTATTTATCTAAATTGGTGTTAGAATACATTAAATTAGAATTATCTTAAACTATCATAAATGATACTATGATTATTACATATATATACTTGTATAAAATTTTTTGTATTTCTGATTCTTTTCCTAGAGTAGATCCTTAAACATGGGTTTAAGGAGTCACGGGGTACAATATTTTTAAAAGTTTAAAATATATTTTGCTTTCTAAACCTAGCAATGTAATTTGTTCTTTTCTTGGTGTCTTTCTCACCTGTTTCTTATAGTCTAGAATTATTGCATGTTTTTAAAGATGCCTAACAGATTTCTAAAACTTTGTCATAATTCCAGAAACTCATTTCTTCTAGGTCTTCAGGATGATGTTTCTTTTTCTTTATTCTACTAAATATCTTGATAAACTGTGCTACTTTTCTTGCCTTTGCTAGTATTTTAATATGGAGAAATCTCTCCAGACTCTATATTTGCCAACAGACAGGTGTGTGGATTACTCTTGGCTCCCACAATGTCCATCTGGTTGTTCATCACACTCTTTTCTTGGAGCCATAGCTATCAAGTCAATTTGCAACATTTATAACCCAGGCCCTAGGATCAAGCAAATATTCATCGTTGAAGCTATGCCATATGTGTGTAGAATTTTCTGTTGTCCTCACTGTTGGTTCAGGCCCTTTGAGCCAAAGTAGCATACTGTGCTCCTGGCATCCCCTTACCTTCATCCTTGGCTACAACTCTACATATAAGACATATACCCCACAGAATGCAATGTGCTATTACAAATACTAACTTCTATCCCCCATCTTTTCCTCTATCACTCATATTCATTCAACAAATATTTATTGAGCTTCTCTGTGCCAGCAATCAATAAGACAGAACAGAAGAGACAAAAGTCCCTGCCTTTGTGTAGCTGACACAACAGTCTCAACTCTCACGTACTACTGCCCTATGACACTTTGCCATAGGTGAGTTTTTTGGTTTTTTTGTTTTTTTCTGTTTTGGTTGGTACAAATTCCCTGAATTTGGGAAGATAGTGGGGCTAAGAACAAAGTATATTTCTGCTGTCTTGTAGACAGACAAAGATGTGATATTCCATGAAGTGGGGATAGGATGCTGGTTGCTTTTCACAAAATAGCTCTATAAGCCTTATGGTTATTAAATAGTCTTAGGATATTGTAACACTCACTTGCCCATTATTTTGGGATTTTAATGCTTTGTAATTGTTTGCCTTTTCTGGGCATTCAAAAGCGTTTGAGTAGGAATTTAGCAGAGGCACCATTGGGGACTCCTAACTGGAAATTATTTCTAAACTATGACTTCTGCTGTTTCCTTTTTCAAGGTAAATTTTGAGATGATGGTTCTTGGAGAATTTTTTTGTTGGCAACAAAAAAACACAAAGCTATAGGAGTAAATGTATTTTGTAAAGCTATTGATGTATGTTGATAGTATAGTTTTGGGGTTTTTTTTCTTTTAATTAATATTTTTACCTTCAATCCTCAACACAAATGTTTGGCCAGGATTATTTTGCTTTGTTTTGTTTTGTTTTAGTCACTAAGCCAAATCCCTAGTCTATGTAACTCAGTAGGACTACAAGGTGAAGTGGAAATCTGGCCTATATTTATATCTTACAACAAACTTCTCATTGGCTTGTTCATTGTGTCCTATTTCTTATAGAACACGCTATAAAAATAAAAAACATACTCATAATTTTGGCTTCTTCCAAGAGTGTCTGCAGTAATGGATAGGGGTTGGGGGGAGATACTTTCAAGTGACACACATCAAGTGGAAATAGGAAGGCAGACTGTTGCTGACCATGACATTCAACACATGTATCTCTAGGAGTCATTTGGTCACAAATACACCCCTCCTCCAAACATACATACATGTGAGTCCATACACATATGTGCATGTGCACATTCACACACACACACACACACACACAGACACACACACACACACAGTTCAGCCACATTGAAATATCTCCATTTTCCCCAAACAGGCCACACTCTCTCCTCCATACAGGGCTTGTCTCTCTACCAGGACAGCCTTCCCCTCTCATTACTTAGATGAGGAGTATATGCCCTTCATGCCTTGGACCTAAGGTTTAGTCATCCCCTTGGAGAATGCTTATTTCATCAGCAGCATCCTACCCCCCAGGCAGAATAGGTTCTTCCCCACTCTGTGCTCCCACCACAGTCACCATGCTTCCCTTACTGATAAGACCATACTTCCCAGAAGTAATTCATGGTTCACTGATTATCTGAATGACAGCTCTCTACCTTAGAGTGTGAGACCACTGAGGGTGATGTCTGGGTCTCTTCCCTTGTCTCCCAGCACTGAGCATAACACTTTGCATGCAGTAGGCTTTCAGTTTTTGGGGGGCTGGCCAGCAGTTATCCTAAAGTTCCCTAGCCCATCAACATTCCAACTCTGCCAGATAATTTCATTCTTACCTTGTCTTCTCCTCCTCCTTCAAGCCCTGTTACCTCTTCCCAAGCTTTCTCTTCCAGCTGATGATCTCTCCCCCATTCACTAAGAGAATAGAAGTAATCAAAAGATAGCTCCAACAGGTTCTCCATATACTTACCTCCCAGCATCAGTGTCCATAAGTTCCACCTTCCATTACATCATAAGGAACAAACTGACCTTACTTCAATTAAGGCCCATCCTTCTATTTGTGTGGTAGTCACATCTTCCCTCACTTCCTGGAAGACATCACTCCAATGTTGTCTTTCTTCTCTCTCATATCATCATTTAATCCTCTTCACTGAACAATTTTAAAACTTAGTTTGCTTTCCTTTTTAAAAAATAAAAATAAAAAATCTTTCTTGCTTGCACATCCCCCTCCAGCCACAGCTTCAGTCTGTGCTGTCCTCTAAGACAAAACCTCTCAAAATAGTTTCAACTCACAGCGTCTACAGCTCCTCTCATTTCAATCTCTCTTGAACCTACTATGAACAGGTAGTAGCTCCCATCATTCTGGCAAAACTGTTATTATTAGTCTTGATGCCTCCATCCATGTTGCTAAATGCAGTGGTCAAGCCTCATTTTTCATTTTTATTGGACTGTCAACAATATTTAATTCAATTGACCCTCCATCTTACTTGAAACTTCAGTCTTCACTTGGACTCTAGGATACACTCCCTCTAATTTCCCTAATACCATCCTGGCCAATACTTGGCTAGTGTATAAGTAGTTTTCACTGTAGAAATGATAGACCAAATATCTAAATTATTTGCAATCACAAAGATACGTTTCTTTTCAAATTATGTAAAGGCTAGGGGTCAGCTACAGGGTTGCTTGACTCTACTGGGCTCTCATCTGTGGCTCAGCTTGGCTCAACCCCACTTGGCTGCAGGTTGGCTGGGGCTCTGCTCTCTGTTTTATCATACCCAGACTAAGGGAGCAGCCCTACCTGGAACATGCTGTTCTCTCATGGCAAAGGAAAGGAACAAGGAGCTGAAACTGCAAACGTTTCTAAAAACTTCTGCTTGTTAATAGTATGTATCATATTTGCTCACATGCCATTGACCAAGGTGGATCTGTGAGTCCCATTTCCCATGATAAAAGAATAACACAGAGAAGGCTTGCCTCTCATTGTAAGCCCATGAGACGGAGTTCAGTGGGACCATTATCAAGACTGATGCATGTCCCCAGAAGATTGAAAGACTCAAGTGGCAGACTTTGGTCTGAGAAACTCAGAAGATGGCTATAGCAGCCTGGAACAGTGAAATCCATGGTTTGGGAAGTTGATACATTCCCACCAAAAATGTACCTAAGGAGTACGTTTCTTATTGATTGTGTGATGTAATAGAGAATACCTATATGAAGTTGTCTCTCAGACACTCCCCTAGAATGTTACCGAGAAAGGTGAGGAGGTCACAGCAGAAGAAAGCCAGATCTGTATAGTCAGATGTTCAGAGCCAAGGAAGGAATGGATGAAACACAGTCCTTGTCAGGAACCTACAAATTAGAGGTCCCAGCAGTGGATGGCCCTCTAAATAGCCCTGATAAATGCCTGCACTAGTCAGCCTCCAGTATCCAGTATCTGCCATAACCAAAGGGAAACAATGCCATATTTATGCCACACAGACATAACCTTTCTTCCCCATTTGCTCCTCTTCCTTCTCCTGTTCCTTATCCTTGGAGAAAAAGGCCAGCCTGCAAGTAGAAGTAGGGTGGGAAACAAGAGGAGGATAGAAAAAAGGACTTGACCCTTGCAGCAGGGCCCAACTGGGGTCTCACTCTGAATGAAATTCACATTCTGGCATTATTCATGTAACTGAACATAGTTATTACTGAACTGAGACTCCTTATGTGATTTTAAGTGACCAGAGGACTCTTTTGTAAACTGTCTGTGATTAATAAAAGTCATAGGAGTCTGTAGAAGCAGGGGTGTGTGTGTGTGTGTGTCTGTGTGTGTGTGTGTCTGTGTGTCTGTGTGTCTGTGTGTGTGTGTTGGGGTGGAGGAGAGATGTGATAAAGTTCTTTTCTTTTGTACTCCATGAGCCACATTTACTCCAAGGGCTGTAGGCCTCGAGGCTAGGCACTGGGCCGATCGCATCCATCTGCCTGGTTTCTGCATCCTAAGAAGTTGCATCACAGTTCTGGGAAAACTAGACAACTTCATTGGCATCCTTGACTATGAGGATCTGGGAGTTTACAAATGGTTGGCCTCACATTTGACCCTGTTCACGTAAAGGAAATCTAGGCATCTGGCCAATTCAGGACCAAAGAATTTTGTGGCTGGGGTGTCGAGCTTCATTTCCTTTTTCATTTATAAACGCAGTTGGAGCTGATTCCAAAGTGTTTTTAGGAAGTCAGTAAAAACATCTAAGCGTAACTACTACTGCTTTATGAAATTTCATCTATTGTTTTGACCTTGCCTGTGCTTAAATAAGGAAATAAAAAGCTCACTGTGGCTGTGGGGGTGCACAGGGGAGTTATGTCATTACAGCACCTACTTCAAGTCAGGAAACTCCAAAGCCAGCAGTCCATTTCCTACTTTATTAAACCAAGGAATGCTATCAAGTGTGTGACTAAGGATAACATGACTCAGGTTAAGAACTGGGTCTATGGATTTTGTTTCCTGGCCAAGAGAACTACAATTCAATTGCTGCTAGGGTTAAGTGGAAAATATATACTTTTACCTTCATTAGAGCTATTGTTACTTATAAAGACTTGTTGAGAACATAAGATCAAACTTAAACATGATAGCATGAATTCTAGTTATTGAAAACTAAGAGAACCCTTGGGAATCTTGCTTTCCATTCCCAGTTTTACCCATGCTCCGTGTCTGACCTTGGACATCACAGCTCAGTCCTATGCTTGAAAGAGAGACTACTGCTTATTAATACTCCACACCAGGCAAATAACAAATGCTTATTTAGACACAGGTTTGACTAATATGATTCCTCACCTGTGAAGTTACTTGTTTATTTAATTCTTCATTTCTTAAAATAGTACCATTCACAGAAAGCACCTCAGGGTACAAGCAGTACATTAAAACAGTAATTAAAATAGATAAAACATTACAAAGCAGCAATTAAAAGAGCAGCAAATGATGTTACGTCTTAAAATACTATTATGTTTAAAACTTTAAAACAGTGCTCAGCTCATCGGTATAGCAGGTGCATGTATAAGTAGTCCAGGAGACTCTGGTAGCTTTAAGAAATCCTAGATGGAAAGCATGATATGACACAAATTACTCTAAACCTTGCCTCAAAAATATAATTTTCCAGTCTTCCCCACCTCTGTCCTACTCTGCTAACCTCTAGGGATGGCTTGTTTTATACCATGCTTTCCTGTGTCTGTTTAGCAGAAATGGTTACAGAGGATTCAAAAACCTCTTTCTTTCCCAGAGGTTGTAACTGGAGTCCTTAGTCATACTTTACATGGCTTAAATGGCCATCAATCATGTTGGAAGTACTGGAAACAGTCAACAGATCATAACCTTGGAGAACATTCTTCCAACTGAAGTAGGAAAATCCTTGTCCTTCATCCCTAGTTCCAGCCAGACCAGGCACAGACCCACATAGTTTCTTTATCCTACACTGTGTACCCTCCCATCCTGTAGCAAACCTAAACAAGCCTCTGTTAGTCTCTCCTAACTGGCCTCACCAGCCCTGTGTCACTTTAGCACGTTAATAAAAATTACATGAAACGTGAGTTTTACAAGTTTGGATTTATATGGGTAGCAGGCAGTTTACAAAAGCCAATAGCACTGGTGTTTAAGCATAGAGAGCTTGGTGAGCCTTCTCAACTGGGTAGCTGAAAAAGTATTCTCTGTTTTATGAAATGGGGGCATATCTTTACTAAGGTGCTGCTCTGTAACAATATATTGAGTCCTTTCATAAAATATCCTTTAAGAAAGTATGGGATGCCCATGTTATTGTTTGTATAAAATTATCCCTGTATGCTCATTTTGGTCGATATGTACATCTACATGTATGTGTCACCATCAGACTTACAGGGTAGAATTCTGCTGTGCCAGTACCTGCCTATGAAGCCCTGGTTCACTCTCCACCTTCTCACCCTTTCCCACTCCAGCAAAGCCAGACCACTAAGGGTGCTCAACCCCCCCCCCCCAAACACTTCATGTCCCAGTGCTTTTGCAACATGTTGTCTTATCCTACCAATAATGACCTCTCCCCTTTTAACTAGTAAATATTTTCCATCCCAACTAGATTTAAACATTTCCCTCTCTGTGCCTTGTCCAGGTTTTCACCCTTCCTTAATGTAATCTATTTCTGTCTGGCCCCCTCTATTACTCTGTGAATTTGTAGAGGGCAATATTTAATTGTGCCCCATTTGTCTCTGGTGATCCAACAAATAGTCTGGCAATAGCATATAGTTGGGTTTAGGGGTTAAAGAGAATTGGACCTGGATTTAAAACTAGATTTGGATTCTAGATCCACCACTTCCTGTGTGTCACCTAAGTCTCAATTACTCCATCTGTAAAAAGGGGAAAACATAGTACTTGCCTTAGACAATCATTCACTTATTCAACAAATACTTATGGGCTGCCTACTATTGCTAGGCATTTCTCTAATGACTGGGGATAGAGCAAAGAGGAGAAAAGCCTAAGATCCTACTCTCCTGTAGCTTATATTGTAGGAAGAGTGACAAGTAGAAAACAAATAAGTATCTGTTATCTTATATGGTGATGATCTTAAATAAGTGTTGGGATAAAATGTAAAAAATGGGGTAATGGGACACTATGGGGCCAGGGGTCTCTATTATAGAAAGGAAAACCTTTTGAGAAAGTAACTTTTTATCAGAGACCTGAGTGGTGTTAAGTGTCTCAGTGAAGAAGGTTCTGAGCAGAAGGAATAGTGGCCAAAAAGGCCTCCAAGGAACATGAGGAAGTCTGTATTTCTCGTGAAGGAAGAAATGTGCAGTCATAGGAAAGATAGGCAGGGGTTTGGTTAGCCATGACAAGAAGTCAGATTTATCATGACAGTGATGACAAACCATTGAAAAAATTTGAATGTGTGAATGACAAGTGACATGATTCAATAAAATGATGGATGGATGGATGGATGGATGGATGGATGGATGGATAAATGACCTGCTGCCTAGAGGATATTTTAAAGAACACTTTATATATAGCTAAATGGAGAGTATAGGGCCAAGGTAAGGAATTCTGGGAAAAGGACCCACAAAGAAGCTGGCATAGAAAAGACTTTTTCCTGCATAGGTCATCTTGGACACACAAAGCCCACTTCAACATAACTCTTTACATTGAAAGATGACAAGGTTTTATTTTAAAAATAAAACGTACAGGGGCGCCTGGGTGGCTTAGTCGGTTAAGCGTCCGACTTTCGCTTAGGTCATGATCTCGCGGTTCGTGGGTTCGAGCCCCGCGTCGGTCTCTGTGCTGACTGCCAGCTCAGAGCCTGGAGCCTGTTTCAGTCTGTGACTCCCTCTCTCTCTGACCCTCCCCTGCTCACGCTGTCTCTGTCTCTCCTAGAATAAATAAAAAATTTTTAAAAAAATAAAAATAAAACGTACAGATGTTGGTTCACATGAAATTAGTAATTGTAGTCTTGGGTTATTCTTAAAGCTTGAGAAATGCACCTGTTTACCTGCCAGGGTGACTTTGACTAACTTATGGGTTCTTTAGGAAAGTTAGAGAAGCCAATGGCTACAAGATAGTGGCTGTGAGTATATGCTAAGGTATCTGACACAGTAGGAATGGACACATAGTTTGATGCTAAAATTTTTCATCCAAGGTTTCCTGTGAGGCTTCTATCTTATTTATAAATACACCTTTCAACTTCCCTAGCATAGCTCCCCAGGTTTTCACGTGGACTGAAATAGTCTTTAAAGCTCCAAAGGGCACCTATTAAACAGATATTCTACCACAGAGTGGAGAAAGGGGTTGGGAGAAGAATTGAGAAGGATTCTAGTATATCCCATTTATTCATGAATACAGAGGAGATTGCCAGTTACTGTTTACCACTGGGGCAAACAGAAAGTAGACCCTGGAGAAAATGAGACTTAGCATATGTGAGTTTTGATAGAAGGGAGGGAATAGAAAAATGAGAAAGATAAAAAGAAAACACTATATGAGCAAGAATATCTATATCAGCAGAGTAAAATCTTGAAGGGTGAGCCTGTCTGGAAGGGTACAGCACAAGAATGGACAGACTTCTGACAGCACAGAATGGAGGCAATCCCAATTCAGTAAATAGAATCCCCAAGAACAGCACCTTTAAATCTGCAATTCTAGGCCAAGCTCTGTAGAACAGCAATTCACAAAAGTTCTGCCAGGCATAGGTGCCTAGGTGGCTCAGTCAGTTAAGCATCCCACTCTTGGTTTCGGCTCAGGTCATGATCTCACAGTTGTGAGTTTGAGCCCCACATCAGGCTCTGCAGGAACAATGTGGAGACTGCTTGGGATTCTCTCACCCTCTCTTGCTGCCCCTCCCTGCCCCTCCCTTCCTCCCTCTCTCCTTCTCTCTCTCTCTCTCAAAATGAATAAATAAACTTAAAAAAAGTTATGCCAGGCTTGTTTTAAAGCCTCTTCTATATGAACATATTTAAACAGCTTCAATTTTGCCAGCCAAAATCCTTTGGGGGCTGCACTGTTCAAGTGGTTTTCTTCCACAAAGCCCCCTAGAATTTCACATCAAAGAGAAAGAATCACGATGTTCAGTAAAGACCTTGCCTTGAGAAGTAAAGCCTTGCTAAGGCCCTTAGAGAACTCCTCCAGGTTCCTACGGCTCATTTCATAAATATCTTCATGTACCCAATGAGGTGTGTTCCCACTCTGCTAACAATAAACAATGAGGAAAACTCCCAGAATTCAAGCAGCATGAGCATAGTGGCAATTAAAGAATTCATTAGAATGCCTTAAAGGCCCTTTTGATTTCCTACAGGAAACATGAAATTCCGTGTTTTCAGAGATTGTAAAATCCTGAGGTGGGTCTCCCCTGCAGAGGAAAGTGGCAAAAGAAAGTCAAATACATTCTTGGCTATCATCAGCATGTGATCCCCTTGTTTCCTGCACCATTCACTCCACCTTAACTGTCCCTTTCCTGCTGTAAACACAGTTTGAATGTGGCTTAAGTGAGCATGAAGACAATGCAACTTGCCTTGGCTAATTTTGCTGTCCTGGAAAGCCCACAATGTAAAGGGCACACTGAATTTGGCACCAGGGTAGCCTCTGAACTCCTCATCCCACAGAACCATTTGTGGGCCTAACTTGTTTTTTTTTTTAAGTTTGTTTGTTTGTTTGTTTTTTGAGAGAGAGAGAGAGAATACTAAGCAGTATTCACACTGTCAGCACAGAGCCTGATGTGGGGCTCAAACTCACAACTGTGAGATCATGACCTGAGCCAAAACCAAGAGTTGGATGCTTAACTGACTAAGCTACCCAGGGATCCCTAAAACCCAGACTTAGGTGTCAGAGCTTTAGAAAAGCCACCTCTACCCACAGCATAACCATCTTCAGCTTTGTGCTTGGGGCCACATTCCCCCAAACGGTCTCCACTCCACCTTCCAGGGCCATAATAGACCACTCAGCCTCCTCTCAGAGCCCAAGGCTCTGTGTTCTCTGCCCCACACTTTCTTTTCATTCACCTCATATTTATCGGGAACTCTGGGGAAGGAGGTGAGGAATACAGAAAAGAATGGCATGATCCCAAAATTTGGCCCTCGACTAGGGGACAAAGTGAAAACCACATGACTTCACAAGCCAGAGTGTGACAGGTAACCAACTGTGAGGTCCCTTCAGCCTCTGCCGCGGAAACCCCCGTGGCTCAGGCTGCCTTTCTTGCCCAAATTCTCCTTCCTACTCATCTTCCACCTGCTGCTGAGTCATGGCTACTTCTCTTCTATGAGCATTTCCTGACCCACAGACAAATGACCCCTTGCTCTCCACTGAACTCTGAAGGTATAGCAGTCTTAGCACGAATCAGCTGGAGATTGTGTCTAGCTAGGAAGGTGGGTTCAGAGGCCCTACTGGAGTACTAATCTGGACCTCCTTAGCTGTGTGACTTGAGGCAAGTTATTTTGCCTTTCTGCGTCTCTGTTTCATCATCTGCAGAATGGGGACAATAGCACTTACCACATGAGGTTATTGTAGGGAATTAACTAATAGAAAAAGGCTTAGAACAGTGCCTAACATGTGATCAGTTCCTATAATTGTTGTGCATTATTACTGCTGTTAGGCTATGTGATTCCCCAAGGCACAGACACTGCTCATTTATCTTTATATCCCCATCCCTTGCAGCTGTGGGTAGCATAGAGTGGGCAATCACACAGTTTCATGCTATACAAATCAAGCAGTTGCATAAATGACTTAATTAACAAATGAATGCACTTTAGTAAGGACATAGGAAGCAGCCTCTTATTGTAACAATAGCCCTGAGCAGACCAAGAGTCCTGAGTTCAGCAGCTTGGCCACCAGACTGTTCTTTTGTACAACTCCCTGCACTCACACGTGCACATGCATGAACACCAGGGGCTACTCTGTAGAACCCATTTCTACCCTGCCTCTTAAACACAGAGCCCTGGGCACGGCCAGCTACCCCACAAATGTCTGCTCTGAGCAGAGTTGTTGCTCAGAAGCCACCACTCTGAGGAGACCGGGACTCTCTGCCCCTCCCCCTTCCCCAGCACACACTCAACAAGCACTAGAATGAATTACCACCTGCGATTGATCCATGCTAGTTATAAACTGTTATGAACCTGGTTAATTGTTTTGCCTGTATAAGCACATTTTGCTTCATCCATTTGTCAAGCTGAAGGAAGGTTGTTTTATAAAAGGGGATTTAATTAAATGTTTTGTCTCAGCCTGGCCTTTCCTTTCCGCATCTGCATTATGCTTGTGTCATATTTTCCCTGGAGGGCAGGAAAACAATTTAGTGAAAATGAAGGATCCATTGATTTACTATTGAAAAAGGAAATGCCAAGCTAACAACTCCCCTCTATAATTTCTTAGTGACCATAAGAGAGAACGCAGCCATTTAACTTAAAGACAGTGTGTTTTCTGGTGCACCTGGCTCTTTATATCTTTCTGTACCATTCATGCTGTTATGTTTATAGCTTTGCTCTTGATTGCAATTATTTCATGAATGCTCTTAAGAGCTATTTTTCTTCCCTGAACAGAATAGATGTTTCTGGTAAGTAAAGTCCTTTAATTGTTTCTACCTCCAGTTGGAGGAATGGGAGTGGGGAATCTTTCTTTCCCCAAGACCCTGTCAGTGGGATCACAATATGTCTCTCATCATTTAACCAGGGATTTCCCTTGCTTATAGAATTTAACTTGACCTACTTTTCTGCCTACTGAGCTGCCTCAGGCCTCAAATGTTCTTCTAGTAGAGATCAGCTGTTTTCTGGGTTAAGTCTTAGATCTTGAACTCAATACAGTGTCCCAGTGCCTCAAAGGAACCAGGATGCATTAATGGTCTGAGGGAGCTGGATATCATAGGGCTCTCACCGGGTGTCTGTTTCCTCGAACCACCCTGTATCCACTGATCATCATTCTGGAATCTGAGCTGAGGCCACAGACCAGAGTGGTTCTGGGAGTGACTGTTTCATTCTGAGAGGAGGGGACTCACTAGTGACTGTAGAAAGGAATGTGGGACTAAGAATCTGGGAAGTATGACTTTCTGGAAGGAGCAGTGTGTCTTTGGGCAAACTGTTCATGTCTGGTGGCTTCAGTGTCCCTTCTAGTGCTACTGGTTTATGATTCTTTCATTCACGATGTATTGAGCAGCTGCTAAGTGGAAGACATTGTGGCTGGAACAATAGTGGGGAACCAGTCCAGACCTAATCCTGCCATCGTGGACCTCATGAGTCTAGTGGGAGGAACAAGTTAAATCAATTTGGAGATGATAATATGCCTGCAAGAGCTATACATGAATGGCACTTAGTACCATAAGACATAACTGGGAGACCTGGCTCCAGTCTGGCTCTGTAAAATCCAGGGAGTGGGAGAAGACCTTTAGAAGGGAGTGATGTTTAAGTGTTCTCATTAAAAATGTGTTAACTAGAAGTAAGATGGCCCCCTAGGCAGACTCCCTCCAGACAGAGAACCAGTGCTCACACAGATATGGTCAGCACATCTCAGCTGAGGATGCTCATTTCCCTGTGATGAGCATTTGCCTTCTCTCTTGTTGATCCATTAGGAAACACACTGGCTGACCTCTGGATTAGAGTTGGTCAGCCAGAATGCGTTTATACCTAATTAGCCACAAATTACAGTCCATGAAGAGGAAATGTCTTATTTTGCTGCATTAGACCAAGAACCAGGACAGCGGTACTTGTACTGTTTCCTCTTACATCTGTACCATGAAGAAAGCAAGGGAGAGGAGAGGACCTTGCTTCTGCTGTGATTTTAACAAATCATCTGACCGAAGTGGAAGGGACTCATTGGAACAGGACAGTAACTCACCTATCATTTGCTCATGGACCGAACAAGACCTAGCTGAGGTTATTTTGCATTTATAGCACTTTCCACCTGAAAGCCTCGAAATGTTTTTTGAGCAGTGACAGGCAACAGGGCCTCATGCTAATACTAAGTGCTCTTATAATAAATTTTCACAGGCCAGGCTCTGGCTCATTAGCCAGCTGGAGTGAGGGAGGGGCACTCTGGGGAAGGCGACCGGGCACTGAGCCTGACAGCAGGATTCTCACCACAGACACTAAGCGGGAGCCTCAGACAGGCTGGAACCCACCTCTCCCCATGCCAGGGGGAGCCCCCACTGTCCTGGTATTTGGAGAGGGAATATAAGGGCTGATTGGCAGGAATTTAGAACAAGAGAAGTTCAGAGTGAGAGACTGGAGGTAAACAGGAAAGTCCTGTGTTAAGGAGAAGGGCAAGTACATGTGGGTTGGAACTTGGGGAATGGTTAGTTAGAGATAAAAGCTGGCACAGGACACCTGGGTGGCTCAGTCAGTTGAGCATCGGACTTTGGCTCAGGTCATGATCTTTACCGTTCATGGGTTTGAGCCCCACATTAGACTTTGTGCTGACACTCAGAGCCTGGAGCCTGCTTCGGATTCTGTGTCTCCCTCTCTCTTGTTGACAGAGAGGCACAGGAGCCATCCCTAAAACAAAACAAAACAAAACAAAAACAGGGGTCCAGAGCTACAGACAAGGGCAGCATTGGGTGGCCAGGGAAGGATTAGCAAGTAGTAACAGAGAGATCAGAAGAGGGTTATGGGACAACATGAGCTTGATTTAGATGAAGCCCAAGGGCATGAAGAAATGGGAGAGCTAAGTGTGCAGAGGTCATGGAGGATGCCAGGGATGAGGGTGAGGGATTTGATTCCATGGGTAGGGCCACTGAGATGGTAGGAATTCCACCTGAGTCAAACTGTCCCTGCAGCAGAGGGGAAGATGGAAATTGACGGGACTGAATCCAGGTGAGATAAGAGGAGCACCTGACCTAGGGCAAGAGCCATGGGGTTGGGGAGATGGGGCAGGCACAGGAAGCATTTCAGAGGGAAAATCAGCAGTTTTTATACAACTGGAAATATTAGCACTAGAAGGGATTTTCTTTTGACCTGTGCTCTCAAACTGGACAGGGCTAGCAAAAAGAGGTTAAGGTGGTTAGTAGTTGCAATAGAACACTGGAAAGGAAAATTACAGCACAATACAGAGGCTAGAAAGGAAAATTACAGGATTTTCTTTCATGAAGACGTCTTTAGCTCAGAGGAGCTGCAGTAGATGTCAGCATATGGAAAACTAAACGAGATTTCCAAATAAGCAAAAAAGATAATGCATGAGCCTTCTTTCTCTTTTTCCTTTCTTTTCTTTCTTTTCTTTTCTTTTTTTAAAGTCATCAGTCGCTAACTTTATGAAGTAGTTACGCTGTGTTAGAAACCAGAGAAACACAGTTCAATACCTAATCTCTGTCTTCAAATGACTCTCAATGCATTTGTGGAGATAGAACTGCATCCACATATATATGGCATCATATACCATATTTCAGTGAAGGCTACCTTGAAAAAGGGGCTGGGACTTAAAGTGACTTTGAAACATTGCTTAAATTAGGGGAAATGACATGTGGGAGGGGAGGAAAGTGGGCATCATAGTATCATGCTTTTATGTGCCTTATAATTGACTTCTTATCTTGTTTTTGTGCCCATTTTAAAGATAAGAAAATGAAGCCAAAAGAAATTAAGTGACTTGTTCAAAGCCACACAGCCAGTTAGTGGTAGAGCTAGCAGAGCTTAACCCAAAGCACATCACACTCTAGTGAGATAGCAGGTAGAAAGACATCTTAGAGGAAAACTTGACATGCAAAGATATGAAAGATGTAGACTATAGAAACTCTAAAGGTTTGATATGTACTTCCCACTTACTTTGCTTTCCACTTGATTTTAACAAAGGTTTCCAATAGATTCCTTCTGCTCCCAAGAATCTGCACAGTTCCTCCAGATTGGGTGCCAGGGAGGACAAGATAGAAACACATGAGTAAATAGAATATAGATTCTTTTGCTTTCTAGAGTGTGTTTGAGAGTCAAACAGGTTTATCCCTTGTATTGTTCTTTATGCCTTTCTCCTGAGGTTTATAGGGTTAAAAGACACCCAACCTTTTATAATATCAGCAGATCTCGATTAATCTGTCAAATTCTATAAATCAAGGGACAGGGTGAAATTGGACACTAAATGTATTGGACGTTATTATAAAGAGAGAAATTGGATAATTTCTTCTCATTTCTATCTGAAAATGAAAAACCGTCAGGGTAATGAATCTCCTTGATCTGCTAAAATGCCTATCAGTTATAAAGTACTTTTCTATAAAAGGAACAAGGAGAGTCAAAACACACAATAAAAATTATTCACCGCAATATTTTTGAATAAAAGTAAATAAATCTCCATGCTGCTTGTGGAAGACTTCTCAAAAAGACCCAAGTGACCATCCCTTTAAACAAAAAGCCAAAAACGTTAAAATCAAGAGGAGTCCTTGTTGCCCTAATACATCTGAGTAAAGGGAAGAAATCTCTGCAGCTACTACATCAACTGCCGATTTTTACATAAAATCAAGAGCAATCTTATCAAGTTTAAATCTTATAATTAAATCCAGTGATATTTGCATGAAAAGGAATGCTGGCCCAAGGGCTGTATGTAAATTTTTTTTTTTTACTGTTTATTTATGTTTGAGAGAGAGAGACCGAGAGACAGAGCATAAGTGGAGGAGGGGCAGAGAGAGGGAGACACAGAATCTGAAACAGGCTTCAGGCTCTGAGCTGTCAGCACAGAGCCCAATATGGGGCTAGAACCCATGAACAGTGAGATCATGACCTGAGCTGAAGTCTGATACATAATCAACTGACCCACCCAGGTGCCCCGAAGGGCTGTATTTAAATTATCCCTTTTGTTGTTAGGTTCAAAGAAAATTACTAGAGTCATAACTTCATATCCAGGAGAGTTGGTTGATATTGTTGGTCTAGTCAGATCATATCTTGGATGCTGATTCCTCAACCATAGTCAAAAAAGTGAGAAGTGACTTCAGTTCAGATACAATGTGGGCAAGATCAGCCTGCAGGCCTCCATTCTGAGGAAGAGAACCCTTTAAACACTGATTCCTGAGGGCGCCTGGGTGGCTCAGTCAGTTAAGCGACCGACTTGGCTCAGGTCATGATTTCACAGTTTGTGGATTCAAGCCCCATGTTGGAGTCTGCTTTGGATTGTGTGTCTCCCTCTCTCTCTGACCCTCCCCTCCTCATGCTGTTTCTCTCTGTCTCAGTAATAAATAAACATTTAAAATTTTTTAATTAAAAAAATACTGATTCCTGGGCAGCCAGCTCCTTGTAACATCTTTCTTTATAAAGTTCTCCAAAATCTGGAGCCATCTGTTTCCCTTTTCTGTATGAAATATAGATGTGACTGTAATCAAGTAGGCTCCAGAATTCAGTGCTTAAATTCCTTTTTTTCCTTTACATGCTAAATACCCTCTGCTTATTAATTAGACTAGTCTAGGTGGGGTAACTGCAGACCCTCAGGGGCCAGGACAGCATCTCACTCCCACCACATCTCCAGGAGCTGAGAGGGGTTGGTGCATAGTAGGTCCTCAGTGACATGATGATCTTATATGAATCCTTTTATTCATACACTCAACAAGTATTTCTGTGTCAAGCACTATTCTGGGCATTTAAAATAAATTAGCTAACAAAAAGAAAAAATCCTGCCCTCAAGGAGTTTGTACTCTGGCAAGAGGTAATAAACCATAAGCAACTAACATAATAAATAGGTAAATCACATAGTACATTTATTAGAAGGTGATAAGTGCTGTAGAAAAATTAGACCAGAATAAGGAAGGAGGGAAAGCCTGGGTATAGAGAACTGGGTTGGGTTGTAGTTTGAATTGGGATTGTCCAGAGAGACCTAATAAGAAGGGATATCTTAAGGCAAAGACTTAAAAGTAGGGAAGGAGGAAAAGCATCTTGGCAGAGGGAACAGCTTATGCAAAAACTGGAAGGTGAAAGTGTACTTGGGCACACCAGAAGAACATGAAGTGGGCCAGTGTGGCCAAAGAGCTGGAGAGTAGGAGACTGGCAAGAGCAGAAGCTGGAGAAATAATGGGGGCAGAAAGATCATACAGGCCCTTAGAGGTGACACTGTAAGGATTTCACCTTTTACTTTGAAAAAAAATAAGGAGGCAGTGGACAGTTTTGCAAAAAGGAGGTTTGGGGTCTGACCAGTGTTTTAAAGGAGCCCCTCAACCTGCTGTTTGAGAATATACTGTAGGAGGCAAAGATGGAGGCTGGGAATCGAGTTAGGAGACAACGAAAAGAATCTGAGCAAATCAATGAATAATACATGGTTTTACATGCTGTCATTAGTGGTGTGTACAAGGCAAGAGCGCAGGGCAGTGGTACATACAAGGGCACAAGGGTACAAGTGCACAGGGCAGAGTGTGCAAGCAGTTATCCCAGGGGAGACTTCTCAGGGCTGCACCTTTTGAATTGGAGAAAAGTAGTTTGGACAGGGGAAGAAGGTGGCAGGAGGTGAGACAGGAGAGGTTTTGTGGCATCAGATTGTGAAAGGTCTTGAATCTCAGAATTGTTGCTTGTTATAAAACCAGGAAAATATTCAACCATACAACGTAAACAAATAGGGCCTTATTTGTCTCACACATTAAGATATGTGGAAGAAGCAGTCCAGAGCAAGTACAGAAAATCAGTGATGACAGGGGTAACAGCCTCTCTCCATCGTCCTCGTTATGTTAGTTCGTCATGGTCATAAGAGTCTGCCACAGATCCATGTTCCAGGAAAAAGAAGGAAGAGAGCATGCATAACCCACAAATCTGTCACCCTTTTTTTAACCAGGAAAGCAAATCTAAAAACCCTACCCACAAGGGGCGCCTGGGTGGCTTAGTTGGTTAAGCATCCGACTTTCGCTTAGGTCATGATCTCGCGGATCGTGGGTTCGAGCCCCGCGTCGGGCTCTGTGCTAACTGCCAGCTCATAGCCTGGAGCCTGATTCAGAGTCTGTCACTCCCGCTCTCTCTGATCCTCCCCTGCTCCCGCTGTCTCTCTCTGTCTCCTAGAAATAAATAAAAATTAAAAAAAAAAAAAAAAAAAAAACCCTACCCACCAGACTTCTACTTCCTTATCTTTGGCCCAGCTGGGTCACGTGATCATCCCGACCTGAAAGATGGTTGGACAGAAGGGCTAGTGACCAGGTACATCAGTGACTGACAGTGCTGCCACGGGTTCTTAACACAGCTGATGCAAGTAAACAGGATGCTTACCCAGAAGGCCACATGCAGTTGCACAGCCTCACTACCTCTTGGAGCTAGGTTCCACCTTGGCCATGGTTGCCCTGCTCCCTCCACAAGGACCTGGGTGGGCCAGCTGGGGCATCCTTATCCTGCCTTTTCTACATGTCTGCGAGTAGCACTGATTCAACAGTGGGGTCAGCCCCTGTGCCACCTTAGGAATCTGCCTCTATGGAGAAAAGGGATGCAGGACTGCACAGGACACTCAGCATTTCCCTGAGTGTTTTGTGTTTCTGCCTTGTCAGCCTAAATGATAAAGCATGAAGGCACATGTGTGTGGGAGACCCATGGCTGTGTATAATTGAGCCACACTGTAAGCCAGCAAAGCTTGATTTTGGTGGCCTCAGTCCACTCTCCTTCACCCAAGGTGCCTACTCCCATCTCTCATCACCCCCTTTCCAAATCCATTCTCCAAAAGGCTCTGATGTAGTCATTAACCCTGAAGTGCAAATGACTCATAAGACTGAAAATGCCCCCTCCCCCAGGTGTGTCCTCATTTTAATAGTCACCAAGGCCCCGTGGCTCAGGCCTACGTATGGCATGAGAGTTCCCAGTTTCTATGTCTAGCTCTGCCTCTAACTGCCTTGTGAATCAGCATATCTTTAGACTTTAATTTCCTCATCTGTAAAATAACAGATTTAGAAGAGACGACCTCCAAGGTCTATGCAGCCTAGTATGAACATAGGATACTCCGTGACTCTGGCCTTGGCTGGCACTTAGCTGCCATCATGGGTATAATTGATACAGAGGCTTTGTCCTACCCTCTGTGATGACCAGGACACCACGAATCTGCCTCTCCCTCTGCAGAGGCAGTCTCCTTCCAGGTGTCACATCCTTCCTCCCAGACCTCTGCCTGACTCTCTCTGAAAGTCTCTAGGTTTGGACAGCCATGGAGAGTATCTGCCTGTTGGTTTCACTCACTAGGCCATCAGCTTTTGAGGGCAGGGACATGTCTGGGTTACCATGGTACTTCTGGCATCCAGCACAGTGATGGCACACGGGAGGCAGTCGAGAAGTGTTTGTAAAAGTGAAGTGTTCTTACTGTGTTTAAAATGGTAACAGGGGGAGACTTCTCTCTCCTCTCCTCTCCTCTCCTCTCCTCTCCTCTCCTCGCCTCTCCTCTCCTCTCCTCGAAAATAGATTCAGTTGGGCTTTGCCTTCTACCTTCACCTGCTTTCTCCCTCTTCTCTGCCTCATACAAGGCAAAGGCTTTACACACAGTCATATTATGAGTCCCAAATTGGGCCCCTCACCTCAAACATCATCCAAACATCTTCACAGCCTACATAACTGCCTAAGTTACCCTTTGATTCAGTTTCCTAGTTTAAAGGTATTACTGCTTCAAATGTCCCATTAATAATAACAATAAATACTTGTAATACTTTTTCAAGTTTTCCAAGTCCTCTCATTTATTATACCCCAGCTCTCTTGGGAGAGGTAGTTTCTCAAACCGATTATCAAGCTGTGGCTTCTAAGAGATAAGCTGACAGCCAGCTAAGAGACCCTGGGGGGAAGGAGCCACAGGAGACATGCCTGAGAGAAATATCAGCATTAAGTGCCAACAGCCAAGCGGAGAACAAGGATAAAAGATGAAATCTCAGAAGTCAAGACACATTTCACTGTTGCATGTTGCCTTGTGCTAGGCTCAGTTGTAATAACTACATCTAAGCCCTAAGTTTTCTGAAACCAACATTTTCTACCCACCCCTCATGCCACCCCATTCCCTTTTCATCACATAGCACCTGCCCTTGTTCAGCTACTTGACTTCCTATTGTAAGTTGCCTCTAGCCCTATTTTCTAAGAGGATAGGGTACAGGTAAGTACCTTACTTGATAATTGTTAAAGACCATTTACTCCTCTACACAAGATGCCCTAATACAACAGCAAGAAGATCCAAGGATAGCTTTTTTGTTTTATTTTAAAGGGATTTACTTTATTTTTTTAAGTTTATTTCTTCTTTAACAATCTCTACAGCCAACCCATGACCCAAAGATCCAGAGTCATATGCTCTTCCAACTGAGCCTGCCAGGAGCCCTCTAAGAATAATTTTAAATACCTAAACAGTACCCTAAATAGCTAAATAATAATAATTATTATTAATAATAGTTTTAATTGTGTGGCAAAATATGGCAGTTTCTTTTCTAAAATTTAGCATCTGAGGCCACATAAGGAGGTATAGGCAACTTCAATAATCTGTTATGTGCATGAATGTGTTGCACACGCATAAATTTTGCCATTATTTCCATGGATATTTTCTGGGCATTTAACCCATTTCATGCCATAGCTTGGCACAGAGTAAATTTGCAAATGGAACATTCACTGGAAATCTCATCAGCATTGATTGTCAGTCAGGATATGAAGAAATTGCTTTTCAAACCTCTTTTACTTCATTTCTATAGATTTTTTTAAAATCAAAAATTGGCTTGACCTTGCTTAAAAGTCATAGTGTTTGTAGATACTAGTAGACTATAGTGGCTAAAAGCATGGGCTCTGGGGCCATCTGCCTGGATTTGAATTCCAGCATCATCACTTTCAACTTCTGTAGCCATGGCCTAATTACTCAGTCTCTTGGCTGAGTTAAATGAGTTAATATGTGGACAGCATAGACAGTACTTAAAACAGTGCCTAGCACATAGTAAGTACCTTACAAATGTTAGTACTTTTAACTCTGAACAGTCATCTATTGTTAAAACTTAATAATTTCCTTTTCTAGTACCTTTCTCCAACAGGGCATTGCTTATTATCTAAACTATTAGGGTTCCTTCAAATAGGTTGTCCACATAAGGTGATCATAAAAGCTAGCTGACCTTGAGTGAAAGTAGTTTCTTATCCATATTGCGTGTGTGTGTGTTTGCAAAATATTAAGAATATGAGCCTACACTGAAAAAAAAAATTTATCTAAGGATGTATAAGAGCAGAAAAAGTGGTTGGAATAGGGGGTATGCAAGAAAATTGCTGCCACGTTTCCCAGAACTGGAGAATCAGTGAACTCAGAGCAGGTTATTTTAAGAAAGGAAACTGATAGGTTTCCATAAGATGCTTCTTATAAACCCAAATCAGCTTGGAAATTTCCAGTGGCTTCTTTGGGAGGGGCTAAAATGGTTCCACACTAGTGACTGAATATAAAAAGGATTGATTAAAATACTTTTTTAGTAGTTCATATCCTTGAAAGTAAAGTCTCCGCTACGACCTGAGCCAGTAATAGTCAGTAAACAGCTAATTACATTATAACGTGTGTTTTTTAATTGTTAATTATAATAAAAGAAGCAACAACCCAACAATAATTTGCCAGTCCGTGCATCTGTGAAGTTTAAATGGGAAAATTGCCTCTTGTCTCAGCAAGGATGTAATTGATTCTTGGGCACTTAACAATATAATACCCGTGGCTGCCTGTTCTTCTTTCTTTCTTCAAAGAGCTGACACCATTATGTCACTGATATAAATGGAATCTTAAAGGTGCATCAAAAATTCTCTGCCTTTTGCAGGGGGAGAAAAAAAGCCAGTGTGGCTCTTTAGTTAGCACCAGAGGCATAGTCAAGTGGGTATCCCAGGGTCAAGGATGGAATTCAGCCCTGCTGGAGTTTTTCACTCTTTTCTGTGGGGTGGGTTAGAGCCCATCTTATCATATTAGCAGTGGTCATTGTGAACCTCTAAAATATTTTAAAGTAACATTTTGAAAGACTACTAAATGAGAAAGCAAAGAGGCTTTGTCGGAGGCCATCTGCTCTCGTGTCAACCAAAGCTGACGGGAAAAGAACTCAGGGCTCTTAAACTGAATTTCATTAGTGGAGATGAACCAAAAAATATACACTGAAAGAGACTTGCAAAATTCTAGCCTTAGTCCCCATCCCCAAATTCAACTCCTTGTATTGCATTATTACGGCTTGAAATTAAATATCCAAAAGACAGAAAAGAAATAAGTTCAAAGAATCAACATGAAAGCGCTATCTATATTTCTTTTCCAACCACAACATTGTTTTCATTTTGATTTTTAAATTTGTATTTTTAATTGGATTAGCCATTTTTAGTAGTGGATATACTTTAATCCTTTGTAATAGCCATGCATGTATATGTTTAAATTGCTTAAGAGACATCTTGTCAATGTGATAATCACTTTTTCTTCATACTAATGCCTACGTTATTCCCAACACAATATTTGAGCCTGATACAATGATTATGTATAGTCAAAAAAGAAAACCAAATAAACCCTAATTCCCATTAGGCCCCACATCAAAACTAAGTGTATATCCAAAAATTATAAACATATTGGTATTATTTTAAATTTCCTCAGTCCATAAAACCTCTAGCCATCTGTCTGAATAATACAATTGACCATATAGCAACTGTTTTCTAGCTGAATTATATTTGTATCTGAACAAGTCAGAAGGGATACATCAGATCTTTCTCCCTGTCATGTGCCCTGCGGGGAAAATGGATCCCAGAGAATCTTGTTGCTAGCAACCAATAAAAACAACAAACAGTATTAAGCACTAATATTAAGTACCTTTCAGTTCCCAATGTATTTAAATCCACAAGGATCCAACGTTGGTGTTTTTATTATCCCCATTTTACACACCAAGAAAGTAAGTCACAAATAACTAAGTCTAAGTTCACATACCTAGTAAATGGCAAAGCTTATTCAAACCTGGAGCCTGTGTTTTTAACCACTTTACTATAACCCCTGCATGCAGTACCTGTGTTCCTTTATTATTGTTGTTTTTGTTTTGAGGTTTATATTGTTTCAGGAGATAACTTTTTATTTTGAAAAATGTCAAATTTAAAACCAGTTGCAAGCACAATACAAATATCTTTTTTTTAACCGTTTGAGAGTAATTGTTCACCTGATACATCATCACCTTGAAATACATTAGCATATAGTTTCAACAAACTAAATATTCTCCTACATAATCGCAATACAAACACCAACATTAGGAATTTAACATTCAAAACATTTCATCCATCTAATTCTCACACCCCACTCAAGTTTTACCAATTCTCCTAGTAATGCCCTTTGAAATAGAAGGCTGCAGTTCAAAATCATGTGTTGTGTTTACTTGTCACGTCCCACTGGTGCCTCTTAATTGGGAACAGTTCCTCAATCTTTTAACTTTAATGACCTTGATACTTTTGAAGATTTCAGACCAAATATTTTGTAGGGATCTTTCATTTGGGGGTATCTGATGTTCCCTCATGATTAGATTCAGGTGTTGCGTCTCAAGCATGAATATCACAGAAGTGAAGCTGAGCTCTTCTCATTACATGCTCTCAAGGGACACATGATTTAGGCTTGTCACATTGTTGGTGATACTCACTTTGATCACTTAATTGAAATCATGTCAACTAGGTTTCTCCACTGTGAAGTTACTCTTTTTGCCCTCCATAATTAATAAGTATTTTGTGGGAAGGTACTTTGAAACTATGTAAATATTCCAGTCCTTACAAACTTCGAAGTCATTTATTTACAGCAACATGGACTTGTGCTTTTCAATGGATTATATTTCAATGTGCTTTTATTCAGTGGATTATAATGTGTTACTACTATTATTTATTTCTGTGTTCAGATTATCCTCAGTTTACCTATTGAGAACCTCTTCAACTTGTCTGCTCTGTCTTTTTGATATTTTCCCATCATTTTTAGAGCACTTCCTCATGAATTGGCACAATGAGATATACCAGGCTTATCTTGTACCCTCCCTGCTCCAACCTCTACTTCTCCAAGGACCCCTTGTTCCTTTTAGTGAAGAATGGTATTTAGAAACCAATATCTGGTGTTTGATGTGCTCATTGCTGCTTCGAGGCTGGCTCTATATGTGTGTGAAAAAAGGCAGAGACTTATATAATGTTCATTTCTATATATTTTCATGTTTACATATAGTGTTCACACCAATACCTTCAGTTCTAGTCCAACACCATTCTAGTTTTTATCTTTCCATATTTCTGACAGTAAGAAACCTAATAGCCTGTGTTCTCAACCATTCTACTATTCTTAAGGCAGTCAAGGAAAAAGAGGAAAACTGGACTAAAGACCAGAAAAACTGGGACTCAGTCTAGTGTCTCCTCTTCAATAGCTGTATGGCCTTGAACAAGTCATTTAATTGCCCTGGTTTGCCATCCTTCATCTGTAAAACAGCTATGACCATCAATATCCATTTCAGGAAGCCACACAGGATGGAGGTTAGAGCAAAGAGCCTGGTGCCAGACTGGCTCTGACACTTGCTAGCTGTGTGACTTTGCAAAAAGTGACTCAACTTCTCTGAGCCTTGTTTTTGTTTTTTTTTTTTAATCTTTAAAATGTAAATAATGCTACCACTAATTTCCTAAGTTGTTGTGATATTTAAATGTATGCAAAACCACTTGGCACAGTGCCTGGTCAGTAGAAACAATCAGTAAATAATTCTTCCCTTCACCTTTCTTCTCACCACAATGTTAAGTAATAATAATAATACCATAATTATATATATAGTAATAGAAAGTCCAACACACAAGTTAAAATGATCATGTTGGGGCGCCTGGGTGGCTTAGTCGGTTAAGCGTCCGACTTTCACTTAGGTCATGATCTCGCGGTTCGTGGGTTCAAGCCCCGCGTCGGGCTCTGTGCTGACTGCCAGCTCAGAGCCTGGAGCCTGTTTCAGTCTATGACTCCCTCTCTCTCTGACCCTCCCCTGCTCATGCTGTCTCTCTCTCTCTCCTAGAAATAAATAAAACATTTAAAAATAAATAAATAAAATGATCCTGTCATTTCTTAACTGCATCTAATGAGAACCTTCTAAAGTAACAATTGAGTATAATAAGTTGCATTTTTATGGCCTTTTCACCCTCTCTGAATATCCCCAAGGTGACATAGAACTAAGAGGAATAGGTGACTGCTCAGACAATAAAGGATATATTTAAGAAAATTTTTCCAGAGAGTTTAACTGTCATGTTTAACTCTGTGTAATAATAAACAATGATGGCTTTAGTTAATTGAATGTCTATTATACTAGGAAGTTTACAAAGTCATTGCTAATCCCTACAACATCCCTGCAAGGAAGGTATTGCTTTCCCTTTTTGTAAATTAGAAAACTGCAGTTTGGAAAGCTTAAATGTCTTCCCCAAGGCAGCCCCACCTGTAACATCTGGGTCCAGACTAGATCCTATGTGTGAGGGGCTCCAGACTTGCCTTCTCTCCATCCAGCCAACTGTCACATTACCCATCATGAGAAACACTCCCTGGATGTGACCTCATCTAGTTGATGCAGGAACTCCAGACATATCCCATTTGGTCAAAGAGACAAATTAAAATTGCTAAAACTGCACTCAGAACATGACCTTCGGTTCCCAGCATTCTATGCTCAGACATTCAAGAGCTCAAGGACTAGAGTCCTTGGCATCTTGTTCCAGAGTAATTCTCCAGCACAACCAGACTAGTTTGGCATCTGCTCAGGAGTTAAAAGGCTCTCACTGGGGTTGAAATAAATTCAGCATCATGGACCTGTTCTTTTTCTTTACATGGCTTGGTTTTCATCAGCTCTTGTGTCTATGGGGGTTTACCTGTATCCTTTATTGTATTACTCTGTCTGTCTGTCTGATCTTCATCTAGAATGATCTCTGGAAATGCAAGGAGAGTTTGCAAAGTTTTTGTCATCTTTATCTCATTTGAACTAAAATGAGGTAGGCCTTTCATAAATAGATATTGGCCAGCTTGATAATTGATACTCATAACTTTATCTTTAATGATGGGGGAGTGGAGTGATAAATACAACGTGAAAGGAAGGTAAGGAAATGGTGCAGTTAGAGGCCAATAGATCTACTATAAATTTTTCAGAAAGTCAATCTTTTAGAAACACACAAATATTTAACTTATTACCTTATTTTCAAGGGTGCATTAGAGAAGCTTAGAAGTGCAAGGCTGCCTGGATTGAACCCTAGCTCTGATACTCACTCTGAGACTCCATGCAAGTTTTCTATGCCCTATCTGTAAAATGGGACTGTTGTGAAAAATGAGTGAGTTCATACATGCAGAGTGGTTAGAACAGTGGCTGGTACCTAGTAAGTGCTTTATAAATATGAGCTTTTGTTATCACCCTGTCCTTTTGTTGCCAAAGACTCCAAAAGGATAATGAAAAGAAAATATAGTACCCAAAGCCACATAAACTAACAAAATGAGTTCTTTGTCCAAACCATTCCACAAATTAAATTACCATAAACCGGTAATTTAAACATGTAGTCTCAGGGGAAAAGGACAAGGAAATAAAAATGAAGTTGCAACAAGGTGAGAAGACTTAATATATTGCCCTTTATTATTAACATAATGTGTTATGAAAAAAAATTGGCACAATTGTTGTCTATAAAAGCAGACTTTAGTGTACAGTGGACACACACCCCCACAACTGAGGGCAATCAATCAGAAAGCAACTCCCTGCTTTTTCCCTGCTTTCTCCCTGCCAACACCCGGGCTGCTGGATGTTGGAAGAAATTCACACAATCAAGCCTTTGTTTTCACTTTAAATTCATGATCTCAAGACTCAAATTGGCACTCAATATTGCTTAGCAAGCTTACTAGATTTCTCTAGAAGGTTCATTTTCCCCCATCTTAGACATCTAATTCATTCCTTCTTCATCTCTCACAAACACAACACAGCTCCTTCTCCCTGCTCTCATCAACTGATTACCTTGTTTCATACTTCATTGAGAAAACAGAAGCCAACAGGCATGAACCCCTTCACCTTCAACTACCAAACCTGCCATCCCAACTTCCCTTGTGCCCAACTTTTTCTCCAGATACAATCAACAGCATTTTCCTTTAGAAGTGTGTACGTAGACCTGAGCTGCCCATGTACCTGCTCCAGAAACTGCCACAGGTTCCCTGCTGAACGTGAGGAAGAGGGTCAGCAAAAGATAATAACACTCAACATTGAGTCTTTACCACATGCTAATATTTTTTTATGCAAACATTAACTTTCTTGATTCTCCACAGCAAGCCTACAAGATAGGTGGATTAGAAAACAAAGGCACAGAGAGGTTAAGCAACCTGTCCTAGGTCACAATACCAGTAAGTGAAGAATTCAGATACTGAATATATATATATATATATATATATATATATATATATATATATATATATATATATATATATATATATATAACCCAGTATAGGCTTACCAGGAAAACTGGTAGCAGATATGGGAAGAAGAGACAATAAATCATGAATTTTTATGACGTTTTGGTGCTAAGAACAGAACCCCCTGCTGGGTCGGCTTCCTTCTAGGGGGAATTAAGTAGGAATTAGACAAATAGAATGCCATGGTAGAGGAACACAAGAAACGCATGTAATGAAGCTCCTTGGACTGAGAAAGGACTATAGAATCCCAGCATCCCTTCTTCTGAAGGCCTCCCATTGTCCAGCCTCTGTGACTACCACATAAAGCAAGGATGTGCTTTTTCCAAAGTTAGAGTCCCTCTGGGCCTTGAAAGCTTCTCTCCCACAGGTCAGTGGCTGCACATGCAGAGTTCTTGAGGGGTGTCTTAGTCTGCCTAGGCTCCTGTAACAAAATACCACAGACTGGATGGCTTAAACCCCAGAAATTTATTTCTCACAATCCTGGAGGCTGGAAAGTCCCAGAAGATTCAGTTTCTCGTGAGGACCCTTTTCCTGCCTTGCAGATGACCTTCTGACTATACAGTCAGAAGCCTCACATGGAAAGCCTCACATGGCTTTTCCTCTGTGTATGCAAGTGGAGAGAGGTTACTCCTCTCCTTCATTGTCGTCGTCTTCTTCTTCTTCTTCTTCTTCTTCTTCTCCTCCTCCTCCTCCTTCTCCTTCTCCTCCTTCTCCTTCTTCTTCTTCTCCTCCTTCTCCTTCTCCTCCTCCTCCTCCTTCTTTCACCAATGCTATAGGATTAAGTCCTCACTCTTATGTCCTCCTTAGTCCTAATTGTCTCCTAAAAATCATTTGGGGGATTAGGTCTTCAACATATGAATTTTAGGGGGACACAATCCAGTCTATAGCAAGAAGTATTTCAAGACTGCTGTCATCATTGCTCCTGCCCTGACAGCAGTGAAACAGTGTCACCCAGTTTGGAAAGACCTTCTAACCCAATAAAAGACTTGACCCTTCTCCTTTCTATGGCAACCCTTCCCTTCCATCCTCTGTCATTTCTCAGCTCTCCCCTCCCCTTCTCCTGCACCATCAATATCTCTCTTTAGATTGGGTGGCTAATGTCAACATCCCAAAGTGTTCTCCTATACCCCATTCCACTAAAGTATCTCTTTCTTCATTACCCTCTCCCATCTTACTCCAGTAATGCTACAAGACTCAAAGAATGAACCCAAGCAAAATGGCATTTAGACCCTTTTCAATTAGTTTATATGAAAAATGACTATCACAAGGCTGTAGTAGTTGTCATATATATATACTTAAAATGTATACATGCACACATATACATACATACCCACACACATAATGCATATATATGGAGCTATAAACACATATACAAGTATATATACATATATTTATATATAGGAATATACACATAAACAGACATAGCCACATATGCACACATAATTAATAGATACAAACACATGTATTGACAGATATACACACAAATATCCTCACATATACATAGATATGTGTGTATATATATACATATACACACACATACACACAAGTATAAAGACATACACACCTTTACCCACAAAAGCACATATATACATACACATGCAAACACATGCAAAAATATACATAAAGTCTTGAGGAGGTTGTGAAGAGGAAAAAAAAGAGCTGGAATACAATTGTAAAAATAAATGGTATGAAGGTCAAAGAGGAAGAAAAGATCAGACTGAATCTCTGCCTTTTCACTGAACACTGACTATTCAATTTCAGCACATTTTTCAAGAGCCTGCTGTATGTCTGGACCTGGGTGAGGCACTGGCCCTTGCCTTTAAATGGTCCATTTAAAGCAACAGCATACTTTAATAGGATTCTTAAGGGGGTGATGGGCTGCTCTCCAGGAAGAGCTGCAGTATATTCTCACCCAAGAAAAGCTGCTTGGAGCATGCTGACACACCTTTGCAGTACACACACACACACTCACACACACACACACACACACACACACACACACACACAGAGTTAATAATACTGATCCCTGTATTTTAATGCTTTCAACATGGCTTTCAGAGCAACAGCAAGAAAATGGCACCAGAGATCAGCTACTTCAAGGAATCCCCAAGCAGAGAAATGGTTAAACTAGGTCAAGATTAGACTGCTGCTCATCCAATAGCGTTTTCTTTGCTCATTCCCAAGTCACACAGAGGTCTGGTAAGTTCCTGTTCCTCTCTCCCTCCATAGCATACCCTCCTTTTGCACAGGGGCTCCTACTCAGGAGTGTCCAGTTTCTGTCTAAAGTAGGAGTTTGCCACTGGGGATGAGTAAGGTGAGGCTTGCTTCATTGTAATGAGTCACCTTTGAAAATGCCTTTGATAAGAAGAATCTTTTCTTGTATACTTCATAGGTCTATCCCTTATTTGCTTGCCTAATCTTTCTACTAATTTACATAATGCGTGTTTTCAAACTTCCTGCAGTATCAGAAGCATTTCCCCTTCAAAGTCATCTTTTTAATGGTTCATGTACAACAGGCCTTCTGAAAAGCACAAACTTCTGGGTTGTGCTGCTTTAGCCAGCCATCCTTTACTAACCTTCATGCTCCCAGGCAACTGATGATAAGGCTCTGCATGAAATTCAGTGGCTATGACTGACCATGATCCCTTTTACTCCGCATCCCATTGCTCTTTGTACAGTAATGCCTCAGTGGGGTGGAATAAAATAATTGGAAGTCCTTTCTATGGGATTCAGAGGCCTTTTATGAAGTTGGAAGCCTGTAAACTGCTTCTCAGGCTTCAATTCCTCCATCAAACGTCAACAGATCTTTATGGTTGTATCTCTCACATATAGTAATAAAAGGTCAGGATTGATCTACCAATTTCCAGTTTAAATGTTTTCTATTACCAATTCAATCCTACAAAGATTGGGCACTGATTTCATGTAAGACACTGCAGGAAGAGATAGAATGGAATAGACCTGGAACTTGCCTTCATGTTATTTAAGGTTTGGGGTAGGAGAGGGAGAAAAGTACACAGATAATCTAAGAAAAGGCAAATTGTGTTCAGTACTGTCACCAAGGAACAAATAGGAGAAACAGGGGCCCTGGGGAGTGAGGAATAAATTCCAACTGAAGCTTCTTGTAAAAGATGGTATCTGCATTAGAGAGTGAGAAGGATGCCAAAAGTCAAAGATGGGGAAAGTGGTGGGACACCCGCATGAAGGGAATGGGCACATCAACACACAAGGGGGAATACATGGCATGGCTTCGGAGAAAGTGAAGTCTAGTGACAGAAAGCATAGAGTATAGGATATGTGGCCTGGTTCAATGCATCCAGCTTGAAGAGGGCTCAGCTCAAAGGACTTGGGGTTTGGATATTGTCCTATAGGAAGTGGGGAGGCACTGGAGGTATTGAGATTATCATGCCTGAACTTTAAGAAGATAACTTGGAATCAGAAAAAGTGGCTACCAGAGAAAAAGCATGGTCATTATCACCTACCCTTTTCAATCCCTTCTCTGGAATTAAAAGTGAGATTAGAGGCCGAGTCCAGAGGACACTTCGAGAGGAGAGTATACCAAGGACTTCTAGTTCCATGGTGTCCAGCAAGACCTGCTGCCCAACAGCAGAGAAGGAGCCTGAAAGCAAAAGCCTTGGATTTTGTGGCTCTCGGAAAAAGCCCATATGGCGGATGTCTGTCTGTCTCTTAGAAGGGGGACTATGTCACTTCTGACTACAGGTATGGAATTCAAAGAGATCACCAGATCATACTCACACTCTTGGACCTACATAGGGTTTCTCTGATAAGCCAAATTGATCTGTCTGTTATGTTGAAAAGGGATTCGATCAGCACCTCAACAAAAGTTATCAGTTTGTCTTCTTTCTGGCCACCAGGCTACAAGAATGGACACAGGCCTGCCTCCTGTCCCCTGCTCTGCTATCACTGATAGAACACCCTAACAGTCTGGCCAATACAGATATTGAGAAAGCACACAAAATGAGTAGGTAATAAAAATTACAGGCCACTTAAGGGGACTCTGTAACTAGAGGGAAAAAGACTACACTGAGCAAGTAGAGCTGGCAGCTTCATTTATAGTAGAACTAATAGAAGAGAGAGAAAGAGAGAGGACATTAATAAAAGTAATTAGAACAAAGATATAATTAGAGCACAGAAAAGCCTTTCTGGAACTAAGAATGATATTTCTAAGTTTTAAAAGTTCAGTAGACAATTTGGAAAAAAATGAATATTCACTGCTGAGAATAGAATTTGTGTTCTGAAAGATCAAGTTAAAGAAACATTTCAAGACACAGAGAACTACCCCCCAAAGTAAAAATGTGTGGAACAAGAAACTCAGAGGACAAATCCAGAGGATTTACCATGTTAGCAATGAAAATGCCAGAGGATATGAAGTAACAAGTACATGGAAAGTACTAAGCAAATAATGGAAGAAAATATTCCCTAACCTGAAGAAATACTGGGTCCTTCAGATTACAATCCCTCCTGAATCCTAGAGAGGATAAATTAAGAGCAGAAAACAACAACAAAATCCTGAGACCTACTCTGATGATTCCTACATTTCAAAGATAGGAAGCAAATCTTACAGACCTTCTGACAGAAAGAACAGATTATACATCACCTGGAGTACTACAATCTAAAAAATACTGAATTAGCACATATAGAAAGAAAGAAGAATTATTCATGGAAACAGATTATGTTCCTAAAATCCTATCCAGCCAAAGTATCATTCATCCAAAAGAGAAAAAAAAAGAGTAATATGACAGAACCCATTTCTCTAACTATAATCCAGTAACACTGTAAATCAACAATAAATGATTACCAAAAATTTTTAATTTGTTACAAATTGAGGAACATTCTTTCAAATTATCTTTCACATAATAGGTAAGTCCTAGCTAAAACTTATCATTATGTAGAGACTTAATAAAAAAGAAAATATTTCATAACAATGAGGATAGGATACAGCTAAAGCTGTGTTCAAAGGGGAAAAAAGCTTTAAGTGATTTGGTATATTAGAAAAATGAAAATAAAAATAAAGAGTAAAAATAAACAAAATATGCCTATTCAGCTTGAAAAATTAGAAAAGGAATAGCAAAATGCAAAAGAAGATAATTCCAACAGCAATGCCCTGGAATAAAGGGTGAAAATAATTCTACAGCAAAGTGATAAAAGCCTAAAATACAGAAGCAGCAGAATCAAAAAGAAGAGCCAAATTGAGAAGCTGTTCTGGAAGTGAAAAGATCCTGGCATCTGGAACTGGAGAATAGGAAGTGAGAAGAGTTAAAGATGAGTAAGTGTTTGAGATTGGGTAACTAGGTGAAGGTAATAATACTAGCAAGACAGAAAATGGATAAGGAAGAGCAAGTTTGAAAGGAAAGATACAAACTTCAATTTCAAATATATAAAGTTTGAGGTGTCAGAAATGTTCAAAGCAAATGTATGAGGCACCATACTCATAAATCTGCGTATACCCCCTGCTCATCCCAGATTCCTTTGCCACGAGTCCAGGGCTGCAGTTGACATATCGATGTGACAAATAAGCCCAAAAGTATATGTTTCATAAGGGCTAATCTTAGAAATGTCCAGCCCAAGCTCTGGAGTGAGGGAGAAGAAGGCTCCACTCTCTCCAACACTCTCTTCTCTTGCAGATCAGACGGACTGCCTTAGAGATAAGAAATGGAGCAACATTTCCTCAATTGGACCCATTATTCAACCTAAAACACCCTATTAAGGAAACAAGTGAGCTTCTCGAAAGACTTGTCCATAAAGTAATTAAACACAACCTCACACTTTAAGCCCCAAGAGTATTAAATACAACTTTAGCACTTTAGCTCAATTTATGTTTTTTGTCCTTCTTCCTCGTCCCCTTGCAGCCCAGAACCCCAGCAAGACATCACTGAAAAATTCAGATCTGGGAAATCAAATAAAAGAATTGCTGTTAAAGATCTCTTAATATTCAGCTAACTCTTTCAAACAAATCTGTTAATATTCTGGATTCCATCCAAATCAGTCTTCATGCGTGGCTTCAAGAAAAAGCAGCAGGTCAATGATGATATTCACTTGGAAAAAAAGAGCCAAGCAGAGAGCATCCTAGAAAAACTCTCTTCCATCCTGTGCCTCCACTTAGGCCAGCTCGACTTTTTTCTTTGATGCAGAGGGATAGCTTCAGGCAAAGTATATTTGCTTAATCCTTTGCCACTGATTTCTGCCATGTTAACTTAGTCCTTGGTGAGAAGGTTTAAACTGTGAATGAAATGGGAATGCTGAATACTGTCAGCTGATTTTAACCAGAACTTTCTGTTCCTCTGTTCAAGGCTGTGCAAAAAAAAAAAAAAATGACTGAGAGGCTAAACCACTATTCTAGGCTTCCAGGGATGCTCACAGTGTTGGTCCTTGTGCCATGAACCAGGGTCTGAAATGTGCAGTATCCCAAAAAAGTGTTCTCCCAAAATCAGGCCATGGAAGATAGGATAATTATTTTTATGCTTGTCGCTTTTCAACCAGAAGCAATAGAAGGACATCACATCATTTACAATTGAAGCTTCCAAAGTTTTACTTTCAGTTAATACCGGTAACTGAATACAGGGACAGTGGCCTGACCTCACATCCAAATGAGCCCACTTCATGCTCAAGAAAAATAATGACACAAATATCCAAAGTACTTCTTAGAAACAACAACATATCACTAGAGAAAACTGGTATTCCTGAGCCCAGAATTGACTAGCCTCATTTGTAGGAAATTGTCAAAAAGTATCTGGGAAGGCATTCTCTTTTCTTTTTCTTTTCTTTTTATGCAGATCTTTGGTAAAGTCAGTCCTCAGTTCTCCTGGCCAGTGATGTACAAATTAAAGATCCAAACAAAAATGGCAAAATGGCCTCTTTCTTCATCTTTTTTTCAAGCTGCACCTATCTCTGTAGAGTGAATAGAAGTATGAGTTTGGAAACTCAGATGGGACTTTCTTTTCTCTTTATATGCTGATTATTTTTCTCATCTGGTGCTCTTGTTCTTATCTCTTCACTTTAACTGAAAATGAACTTTTAATAATGTTCCAGAGAAATGGTCTTTGGTGACAGACTTTCAGATTTAGAGCATGAAGCTTTTGATCTGGAAAATTTCATATGTCTTAGGAAAAGTCCAGAAATCTCAAAGATACCAGTCAAGGCAATTCAATTGGAGGTCATTTGTTGAAGAATAGGTTGCCATTGGAGGCATCTCTTCATGTCTTTGTGCTTTCTTTGATGACATCTTACATATAAATAGGATGCAGTGCTGTTATTGTCATCAGCATCATTCCCAAAAAAACCTTATTAATATGATTTGCTATATGACATCCCATTTATCATTGATCACCCTCACTCTTTCCTAAAACAAGACCTGGATCCTCAGACGTATGTTTCCTGACACCCAAAATGTGGTCCAAAGTTCAGCAGTATCCATGTCACTGGAGAGGTTATTAGAAATGCAGAATCTCAGGCCCCATATTCACCTACTGCCACGGAATGCTTTGTGTACTCTCCCTCAAATTCATATGTTGAAGCTCTAACCCCCAATGTGACTGTATTTGAAGACAGAGCCTATTCAGAGGTAATTAAGGTTAAACAAGGTCACAAGGGTGGGAAGCAGTAGGATTAGTGTCCTTATAAGAAGATGTACCAGGAAGTTAGTGCTCTTCCTTTCTCCAAACACACACAAAGAAGAGACCATGTGAGCACACAGTGAGAAGGCAGCCATCTGCAATCTGAGAGCTCTCACTAGTAACCAGTTAGCCAGCACTCTGATCTTGGACTTCACAGCCTCCAGTACTGGAAGAAATAAATGTCTGTTGTTTGAACCACCCAGTCTATGGTATTTTGTCCTGGCAGCCCAAGCTGACTAAGACATCTGCTGAATCAGATTCTTCATGCTAACAAAATCCTTGGGTGATAAATATACATATAATAAGAAACACACTGCTTTAGTTAACCTTGATCATGACATTATTTAAATTCATTTAAATTGACATTTTTCTATGGAAAGAACTTGAACCATAGATTGGGAGAGACTTTTAAATGAGCCTTAGACTTGGTTAGGCCCTGACTCTCTGATTCTAAAGATCCTGGTCAACCTCAATTTGCCAACCAGTCCCTGAAATGGAGAGAACTCATAGGCTGTGGTTATGAGGGGAAAGATGCTCCTTGAAAAACCCTATGCATTTGTAAGCCTATAAAGTTACAATCCTTTTGTAGGAGGAGTCTATAAAAGAGTCGCTAGGGATTCTATGGTTCAAAACAGAACCAATTGCACATTTACGTTTATCTATGGCATTGGCCTACTCTTCAATCTATTTGGGGGTTCCATCAAGTTTACAAAACAATGTTGTTCAGAATGCCGTTACTCCCTTTTAGAAAACCTATATATTTTTTCACCATCGAAGGTGATCAATAAATACTTGTTTCTTCTTTCCTTTCTCCTTGCTGTCAATAATCCTTGGTGAATGGAATACTACATGGCAATGAGAAAGAATGAAATCTGGCCATGTGTAGCAACATGGATGGACCTTGAGGGTGTTATGCTGAGCGAAATAAGTCAGGCAGAGAAGGACAAATATCATATGTGTGCACGTATAGGAGGATTAGGAGGAACTTAACGGAGGACCAAGGGGGAGAAGAAGGGGGAAATGGTGGGGGAAAGGGAGAGAGACAAACCATGAGAGACTCTTAAATGCTGACAAAAACTGAGGACTGATGGATGTGGGGGGGAGGGGGGAATGGACATGGAGGAGGACACTTGTGGGGATGAGCACTGGGTGTTACATGGAAACTAATTTGACAATAAACTATTTGTAAAAAAAAAAAAAAAACTTGGTGAGATAGGATGCATAACCAGAACACGATTAATGGACAACTGTATCTTAAAAGAACATTACAAATAGGGATTGGCATCCAAGGTAACAAACAGAGAAGAAATACATGTTTTCTATGGCCTGATACTATAAAAATCCAGACCCAGTTGTGGAGTGGGAGGAAATAAAGGTTCTACCTTCTCCAACTCTCTATCACTTTTAGTGGGAATGTCCTAAGTCAAGTTTGCCACCTGTTTTTTTTTACGGTACATGAACTAATAATGATTTTTACATTTTGTAAAGGTTATTTATTTGTTTTGAGAGAGAAGGTGAGTGCAAGCAGGGGAGGGGCAGAGAGAGAGGGAGAGAGAATCACAAGCAGGAGCCAAGCTCAGTGTGGAGACCAAGGCAGGGCTCGATCTCACAATTGTGAAAGATCATGATCTGAGCCAAAATCAGGAGTCAGAGGTTTAACCAGCTGAGCCACCCAGGTTCTTCATGATTTTTACATTTTTAATGGTTGCAGCAACATTTTTCAGAGACTTTTTTAAGAGAATAATATTTCTTGACATGAAAATTGTAGGAAATTAAGATTTCAAAGTTCACAATAAAATATTATTTGAATATAACCATGTTTATTTTTTACATGTTGTCTGTGGATGGTTTTGTGCTACAACCACAGAGCTGAGTAGTTGCAATAGAGTATGGCCCCAAATAGTTACTACTGTCTATTTATATAAAACATTTGCTGACTGCTATTCTAGGGTAATTAGAATGGAGGTGAGGAGACAAAATATCCTAAATAGGTTCTAGATGGGTTTTTGGACATGCAGATAAACATGACGATGCTTGTAGTTTGGGTTTTTAGTTTAAATGCCAATTAGATGGTTCAATTTCAGAATTAATTCCCAGAAACAGACTTTGTGCCAAGTAATAAATGACTTTTATACATTGCCTCATTGTTCTCCAAAAGAGTTGTAGCAACTCCTAATACCACTGACACTTTTGCCATATTTTTCCTAAATATTATGAAGTATGCCTTCCTAAGGCTAAAGAAGGTACCTGATTGAGTCTACCATTTCTGTTTCTTGCATTAATAAATCCTAAGATGGCATGGCAACCTCCCCATTCCTTCTTTGTCATCACTGTTCTGCTTTCTTGGTCAGTAATGAAAGCAATAGCAATCCCTTTTGTTGCTTCCATTTTCTTCCGAGTAATAGTAATGAAATTGTCCACAAGGAAAACCAAGAAATGATCAGATGTACTTTGTTTAAGAGAGAGAGAGAGAGAGAGAAAGAGAGACACTTACATTTCAACAGATATCTGGAGCACTGAAGACCCAAGAATAGGAGCTCTTGCTTTCTCTCTGTTGGTGTGTACACAATATTAAGAGAGCACATCAAGGTCTCTATCAGGCCTGGAAATTGGTATAATATTCCCCTAATATAACCCTTCCACTTCTCTTTCATTCATGCATAAACACTTTTCATCTCATTGTATGCCTTTAAACACATGTTTGTGCATATATGCACGCATGCCTGCATACACACACACACACACACACACACTGCCATTCCTCTATTTGTAATGTTTATTTTGAGCCAGACCTATTTTTCTATTAGTCATAATCTAGTCATGCATCTGCCTCAAAAAAATTTATCAATACTGAAGAGAAAAAAAAGGAGGAAACATTTATTAAACACCTGATGTTTTCTACTAAATATGCTGGGTGCTTTGTCTTCATCACTGAATATGATTCTAATTCTGCAAAGCAAACTCTATTACACTCTTTTTATATATTAATAAATGAGGATTCACAGAATGGAGGATTATTATCCATGGTCACACAGCTAAAAGGTATGGGACCAAAATTAAAACTGGGTCATTTTGGTTCCAAACCTGTTAGGTGTTCTAGCACATCCCAGTTCCTAAAGTGTCATATACATGAATGCAGTATTTTAGGTGGTAGAAGATGAACTTTAAATATTTTTATTTGTGCATTTCTGGTTAACCACTAGTATCAAAGGTGAAATATTCACCATCATTTGCCATCCAATGCACCTTTATTTTTTATATTTTAAGACATTTTACAAATAATTTTCAGAAGAATAAAAGGATGGTGAAAAGCAACTTTATTGGAAATTTTGATAAGGAATGTAAACACATCAAACACAATTTTTTGTGAAAAAGAGAACTCTGAAATGAACAACATCCTTTGAGTTCAGCTCTTTGCTCATCAACTATCATACATGCACCTGGAAAATATTTAATTTGTAGATACTTATTCTTCCAGATTTAAAATACATAACTAAGAGATTCTAGCTTATCATTATTCATGGACTTTTTTCTTGTACTTGCATTATCAAAATGAAAAACTTAAAGATTTAGAAGGAACTTTTGATTAATTATAATTTTGTTGAAGAGAAGAAGGCCATATTTTTAATTCCACGCTACAAAACATGCCCATTTTAGATTTACAAACAGCAATTAGAATAATGAGTCTATTAAATTATTTTAATTTCCTTCCACTCATCTTTGTATACATGCCTGCTTCAGCATTTGTCCACTTACAAATCATGTTCTAGTCATTTTGGCACAAAAACATCATAAAAGATGGAAGAGTAATGGATATGTCCTTTTGAAACATGGGATAATCTAAGTTCTTGCTGTAAAATATTACATGATAAAGTTCTTTATGTTCAATGAGTAAATGAATGAGAATGTCATATTTCCTTTGTGCTCTTAAAATTACATTCATCACAAATGAATTCTTGAGTTTAAAACAATTCATCTAGGATATTGTTATCTGAAGAGTTATAGTGTAAGATTTGCTAATACAGTCAATTCAGCCATCATACTTAGAGTATAGAGTTATGGCATCTCTTTGCATTTGACTTCTCATTTGTCTAATAGTTGTGAAATAGATTTCATTGTAAATTTTTTGTCATTATTGGTGAAAAAAATTTAAAAGTTCTGAATTCTCAATTGCATCCAATGAAAGCTAAAAGAAGATGACAAAGAACATTTCTCCAGTCGTCTTTTTTTAGTATCTATTTTTTTTTTAATTTTTAAATTTTAATTCCAATATAGTTAACATGCAGTGTTATATTAGTTTCTGGTGTACAATATAACAATTCATCAATTCTATACATTACTCAGGATTCATCAACATTAGTGTAATTTTAATCCCCTTCATCTATTTCACCCATTTGCTACCCACCACCCCTCTGGTAACCATCAGTTTCTTATCTATAATTAAGAGCCTGTTTCTTGGTTTATCTCTTTTCTTCTTTGTTCATTGTTTTGTTTCTTAAATTCGACACATGAATGAAATAATATGGTATTTGTCTTTCTCTGACTGATGTATTTCATTTAGCATTATAGTCTTTAGATCCATCCATGTTGTTGCAAATGGCAAGATTTCATTCTTTCTATGACTAATATTCCAGTGTGTGTGTGTGTGTGTGTGTGTGTGTCTCACATATTTATCCATTCATCTATCAATAAACACCTGAGCTGTTTCCATAATTTAGCTATTGTAGATAATGTTGCAACAAATATAGCAGTATTTATATCTTTTAATTAGCATTTCTGTATTCTTTAGGTAAATACCCAGTAGTGAGATTACTGGATCATATGGTAATTCTACTTTTAAATTTTTATGGAATTTCCATACTGTTTTCCACAGTGGCTGCACCAGTTTACCTTCTCACCAGCAGAGCACTAGGGTTCCTTTTTCTCCACATCCTCATCAACACTTGTTGTTTATGTTTTTTATTTTAGCCATTCTGACAAGTGTGAGGTGATATCTCGTTGTTTTGATATGCATTTCCCTAATGATTAGTGATGCTGAGCATCTTTTCATATGTCTGTGGCTATCTGTTTGTCTTCTTTACAGAAATGTCTGTTCATATTGTCTGCCCATTTTTAATTGGATTATCTGTTTACTTGGTATTGCGTTGTATACATTCTTTTTTACCCAGTTTTTTTTTTTATGTTACCTGACTTGACAATAAATTATATATAAAAATGTATGTATTCTTTATATATTTTGAATACTAACTTTTCATCAGATATATCATTTCCAAGTATCTTTTTCCCATTCAATATGTTGTCTTTTAGTTTTGTTGACTGTTTCCTTTGCTGTACAGATGGTTTTATTTTGATATAGTCCCAATAGTTTGTTTTCCCTTTTATTTCCCTTGCCTTGGGAAGACATATCTAGAAAAAGGTTGCTACATCCAATGTCAGAGAAATTACTGCCTGTGCTCTCTTCTAGGATTTTTATGGTTTCAGGTCTCACATTTAGGTCCTTAATCCATTTTGAGTTTATTTTTGCATATGGTATATGAAGGTAGTCCAGTTTCATTCTTTTGCTGCTTTTCCCCATTGCATATCCTTTGCTGCTTTGTTAAAGATTAATTGACCATATAGGCATGTGTTTATTTCTGGGATTTCCATTCTATTCCATTGATCTATGTGTCTATTTTTGTGCTGATATCATACCATTTTGATTATAATAGCTTTGTAGTATACTTTGAATACTGAGATTGTGATGCCTCCTCCAGTTTTGTTCTTCTTTTTCAAGATTGCTTTCGTGATTCCACACAAATTTCAGTATTATTTGTTCTAGTTCTGGGAAAAGTGCTGTTGGTATTTTGTGGGGATTGCATTCAATCTGTAGATTGTTTTTGGTACTATGAGTATTTTAACAATATTTGTTCTTCCAATCTATGAGCATGGAATATCTTTCCATTTCTTAAACTTCTTTCAACAATGCTTTACAGTTTTTAGATTACATGAGTTTTACCCCCTTGGTTAAGTTTATTCCTAGGTATTTTATTATTTTTGGTGCAATTTCAAATTGTTTTATTAACTTCTTTTTCTGTTGCCTCATTATTTTGTATCCTGTGACCTCACTAAATACATATGTCAGTTCTAGTAGCTTTTTGGTGGATGCTGTAGATTTTTCCATATATAATATTATGTCATCTGCAAATAGTGACTGTTTTACTTCTTCATCACCAATTTGGATGCTTTTTATTTCTTTTTATTGTCTGATTGCTGTAGTTAGGACTTCCAGTATTATATTCAATAAAAGTAGTGAGAGTAGACATCCTGATCTTAGAGGAAAAGCTCTGTTTTTCACTATTGACTATGATGTTAGCTATGGCTTTTTCATACATTACATAGCTTTATTATGTTGAGATATGTTCCCTTTAAATGTACTTTGTTGATGGTCTTTATCATGAATGGATGTTTCACTTTGTCAAATACTTTTGCTACATCTATCAAGATGATTATATGATTTTTATACTTCCTCTTGTTGATGTGATATATCATGTTGGTTGATTTGCAAATATTGAACCACCTATTGCATCCCAGGAATCAATCCCACTTGCTTGTGGTGAATGATTTTTTAATGCATTATTGGATTCAGTTTGCTTATATTTGGTGGGAATTTTTGCATCTGTGTTCATCAGAGATATTGGCATATAGTTTTCTTTTTATAGTGTCTTTATCATGTTTGGGTATCAGGGTAATGCCGTCCTCATAGGATGAATCTGGAAGCTTTCCTTCCTCTTATATTTTTTGGAATATTTTGAGAAGAATAGATATTAATTCTTTAAATGTTTGGTAGAATTCACCCATGAAACCATCTGGTTCTGAACTTTTTTGTTTGTTGGGAGTTTTTGATTACTAATTCAATTTCATTGCTGGTAATCAGTCTGTTCAAATTTTCTGTTTCTTCCTGATTCGATTTTGGGAGGTTATGTGTTTCTAAGAATTTATCCATTTCTTCTAGGTTGTCCAGTTTGTTGGCATATAATTTTTCACTATATTCTCTTATAATTGTTTGTATTTCTGTGGTGTTGATTGTTATTTCTCCTCTTTCATCTGATTTTTTTAATTTCTCTCTCTCTCTCTCTCTTTCTCTCTCTCTTTCTCGATGAGTCTGGCTAAAGGTTTAGTGCCATTGTGTTACCTGTAAAGCTGGTTATTTCTAGTGATGTTCTCTGTTCCTTTCTAGTCTTTGTTGCTTTTGGTCTCCCCACCCCACCCCCCACCCCATCACCACTCAAAGAGTTCTCCTTAATATTCTTCATAGGGCTGGTTTAGTGGTCACTAACTCCTTTAGTTTTTGTTTGTGTGGGATACTATCTCTTCTATTCTGAATGACAGACAACCTTGCTGGATAGAGTATTCTTGGCTGCATATTTTTTCCATTCAGCATGTTGAATATATCCTGCCCCTCCCTTCTGGTTTGCCAAGTTTCTGTGGGCAGATCTGCTGTGAACCTGATCTGTCTTCCCTTGTAGGTTAAGTACTTTATTTTTCCCTTGCTGCTTTTAGGATTCCTTCCTTGCCTGTCAAATTATTTTGTGAAATTGACTATAATATACCTTAGTGATGGCCAGTGTTTGTTGAATTAAATGGGAGTTCTCTGAGCTTCTTGGATTTTGATGTGTGTGTCCTTCCTCAGATTAAGGAAGTTTTCAACTATGATTTGCTCAGATAATCCTTCTGCCCCTTTTTCTCTCTCTTCATCTTTTAGGACTCCTATGATATGAATGTTATTCTATTTTAATAAGTTGCTGAGTTCCCTAAGTCTACCTTTGTGATCCATTTATTTTTGTTTTCCCTCTTCTTTTTAGCTTCATTATTTTCCAGAATTTTATCTTCTATGTCATTAATTCATCCCTCTGCTTCATCCATTGTTAATTTTGGCCTGACTAGATTTTAGTCCTCTTATCTCTACAGTAAGGGTTTCTCTAGTGTCTTCTATGCTTTTTTCAAGCCCAGCTAGAATCCTTATAATTGTTGTTTTAAATTCTAGTTCAGACATCTTACTTATATCAGTATTGATTAAATCCCTGACTGTATTTCTTCCTGTTTTTTCTGTCTCTAAATTAAAAATTTTTGAATTTAAAAAAATTAAATAAAGGAAGCTAGGGCGTTTTGGTCTTCAAGGAGAAACTTGACAGAAAAAAACTTTGTTTAAATTAAAAATTTTTTTTAAATAATGAAATAAAAATTTTACTATTTCTGTATTCCAGAAGAAAAAACAACAGAAACAAAATCAGAAGCAAAAACAAAAAACAATTAAATATGTAAATGAAGCTAGATCGAGTTTCCCCTACCCCTGAAAATTTGCTCTCTAATCAGTAGACTAGATTGAGTCTGCATGGAAGAAATTTGTGCTGGTCTTCTGTGAAAGAGGCCTATTACTATGATTCTCAGGCTGACTTGCCTAGTGGAGATATGCCCAGAAGGTACAGGGAGGCAAGGCTTGGTGTAAAGGTTCCATTTTCCACTTGGTGACACTGGTTAGCTCACTGGGGTCCATGAGTGTTGGTGGGCTAATGGTGAAAATGACTTCACCATTAATCTTTAGTCACCAGTCTAGTCTCTGGACCAGGAAGTTCATGCCCTCACAAACACATAAGCAGTCACCCCTCCTGTGTCTAAGTCTTTAGTCAGCTCCTCACCTTCACCCTGTATGTTTCCCAGCTGTCCACCTGCCGGTGGCACCTCTCTACAAAGTTTTATTTCAGACATGGCCATGTTTCAAAACCTCACACTTCAAAGACCTCTGTGGCTCAAACCCAGGCTGATTCTCTGGGGAAGGGTCCAACCTGTTGTCACTACTCGCTGTGGAGAGTGTTCTGCCAAACTTCAGGTCATTTTCTGGGTTACTTACACTAATGTGGTGCTGAAGGCCGGCTCCAGCAGGTCCAGGGGTCCCTGAAGGATGGACGGGTCGGCAAGAGAGAGAGTGAGAGAGCCCCGAGATCCTTTCTGATCACCAGGCAGGCATCTCTGTCCTGTCAGTTTTGGTGTCTTTATTTATAGGTCAAATGTTAACACAGCATCAGAAAATGGAATTTTTACAATGGATAGTTCTCTGTGATAAGATGTTTTTGGGAAATGTACAGAAACAGGTTTTACAGAAATATTCTTGCAGAATTGCCCCAATTATAGTGAGGTTGAATAATGAAGAAAATGACAGGGTGTTCACATTTTAATAATAGTAAGATTAAGTCACAGGTTTGTAGATACTCTAATCCATCCTCATCACAGCTGCCAGGGTAAGTAAGGGAAGGCGTTTGTGAAACGTAGGCCTTAGGGAAGGGGCTGCTATATACCGTCAGTTAGCAAAGGTGTATGTGTTAACTCATGTTCTCCTCTTATCTGTTCCTTCCCTCTAAGCTCTTTGTCTCTGGGCAAGACTTGATTTTCCAGTTATATTCTTTATGGCACCAGAGAGCCAACTGTACCTTTAAAGAGTTTAGCTCATTTCCAATACATAGAATAGCCTCTTCGAGTACATTTACCTTTGTGTCTAGGTTTATGATTTCTTGAATAACTAGGGCACGAGAGACATTTTTGGTTATTTGATTTACATGTTGAGCTGTATGAACATCTTGGACTGACGCATGATAGAAACAGAATTGTACATGTAAAGGTCAATCTTTTATGAGTAAGAGTCATTAGCCTGTTCATAGCTCAAGGGAAAGTATGTAAGGAAACAGGACCTGCTGGAGACACGATGTCTGTTCTCATAATCGAAACAAGAAGTTCCCACAATAAGTTCCTTCACAAGGTGCAATCATCATACCAGGGTCGGAATAAGGGGACAAGTCACTCTAGATATTGATCAACAAGGTACCTTAGGGGTCAGTGCTCAATCAGAAATAATTGAGTGGGGGTGCATATCGGTCATCATCTGATAGGCAAGAGACCATGCAAACTTACTTTAACCTCACCAGGAGTTTTCTCAACTAGTGGGCTCAGAATGGCTCTCAACAATGTGGGTGTTAACTAGTTGTATCTGTAGGATAAGGTGAGCTTAGGATCTTCCTCCTCCACCATTACTCCTGTCTTACACCTTTTTGACAAATGTAACATAATAAGATAACTGAAGGATGATAAAATAATGATGACTCATTTCACTATTATATCTAAGCATCCCAGCAGCCTTCTTGTCTTCTTATTAATTTAGTATTGTTTAGCATCACTGAGAATGAGTAATGATGATATAATTTTTTGGATGATAAAATAGAAAAATTTTTCAAGAGATGGGAAAAATGATCATTATCACTTTACAATATATTTTAGATTTTTATAAGAATTCAAAGGACCTATGTGGTAATTATAAGAAAAAAATAGTATTTTATTTGCCTGTGTAAGACCTCTCTTTGTATTTCAGAGGCTTAAAAGCAATAATTTTAAAAGACATGAAATATCAATACTTATAAATATAGCTCAAAAAATAAACTCAAGAACTAAAATTAGGTCCAATGAGTCTTGATGGTATACTGACGATTAAAGAATATGAAATATATAGCTAGCATAGCAAGCCATGATTTCATAAATATTATATAAGATGAATTAAACCTGTAAAACATCAGTTGAACAGGAAATAGGCTTCACATAATTTGTCCAAGCAAGCCACTAAAAAATTAAACTAACCAAAAAATGGCAACATCAACTTGCCCTGGGAGTAGGAGAGGGGGCTAATCAGAATCCAGAATTGTTACAATATATATCTATAATGTCCAGTTTTGACAAAATATTATGAAGCATGGACAGAAACAGAATGGTGTGACCCTTGTACAGAAAAACAACAACAACTACAAACATGACCAAGAAATAAAACTACTTTTAGGTGGCCTAGATAAAGGCAACAGACTTCAAAGAAGCTATTATAAATATGTTCAAACAACTAAATGAAACCATGCTTGATAATTAAAGGAAAGTATGATGACAATGACTCATCAAATTGGGAATATAAATAAGAAGATAAAAATTATATTAAAAGTGGAAATTCTGAAGTTAAAAAGTGCAGTAGCTAAAATGGAAAATTCACTAGAAGGGCTCCACTATAGATTTGAGAAGAAAGAATCAGTGAACTTGATGATAGATCATTAAAAATTATTTAATCTGAAGAACTAAGGGAAAAAAAAGGAAAAGTAAACAGATCTTCTGAGACGCTGTTAAGGATACCAACATGCATATAATGAGAACAACAGAAGTAGAGGAAAGAAAGGGGAAAAAATGTTTAAGAAACAATGACTGAAATTTTCCCAAATATGAAAAAATATTAATCTATGCATCCACATTCAACGAACTCCAAGTAGGAAAAACAAAATAGAATCGTATCTAAATATATCACAGTAAAAATGTTGAAAGTCAAAGAGAAAATCTTGAAAGTGATGGGAAAAAAATGATTTATCACATAGAAGAGAATTCCAATAACATTAACAGCTAACTTCTTATCAGAAACAATGGAGTTCAAATGATAGTAGATAACATATTTAAAGTGATTCAAAAAAAGATAGTTAGCCAAGGACTCTGTTAACTAGCAAAACTATCTTTCAAAAATGAAGAACACATAAAGATACTCTAAAATAAAGAAAGACATAGAATGTGTAACTAGCAGACCTGCCTTTAAAATTTTCTAGAGAAATTCTTTAAGCTGAAAGGGAATGACACTAGATTGTAATTTAATCCATATGAAGAAACAAAAAAATGCTAGCAAAGAAAATTATACGTTAACTATAAAAAGCAGCATAATTACATACTCCTTTTCCCTTCTTTTTGTAATTAATTTTAAAACAACAGGATAAAGCAATATTTACAAAATTGAATTATGGGGTCTATAGAATATAGAGATATAATTTGACTGTAATAATACAAAGAAGAAAGGAGTAAGAAAGCAAGGAAGTGACATGAGATAGTAACTTGAGTCTACAGGAAGAAACGAAAAATACCAAAAACGGTATAAGAAGATCAATACAAAAACTTTGTAAATATATTTTTCTGGTTTCTTCTTAGTCTTAAAAAGATATAAGATGTAAATCAACAATTATAACACTATAGTGTTATATTTATAATACATATAGATGTGATATATTACATTAAAAGCATAAAGGAAGGGGGAGAGAATAGAATGGAGCAAGTTTTCTGTATCTCACTGGAATTAACATAGTATAAATCTGAAATAGTATCTGATAAGTTAAGATATATGGTGTAATCCCTTCAGCAACCACTAAGAAAATAAGTAAAAAATATATAAATCAGAAGCCATTAGAGGAATTTTAAAAAACATAGAAAATATCTAATATGAAAGAAAGCAGTAAAGGGTGAACAAAAGAATAAAAAATACATGAGACATATAGAAAACAAATAGTAAAATGGCAGAAGTAAATCTGCCTATATTAATAGAAATGTTAAGTGTGAATGAACTAAACAATCTAATCAGAAGGCAAAGATGATCAGACTAGATTTAAAAATACAAAAAAACAAACAAGATACAACTAGAGTCAAAGATACAAATAGGCTAAAAGGCAAAAGATGAAAAAAGATATACCATGAAAACAGTAACTGGAAAAGAACTAGAATAGTATACTAATAGCAGACAAAATGGACTGTGACACACATACACGTTACTAAAGGCCCTCTATAATGATAATATGTTATGTCAGTGCATCAGAAATGTATAACAATTATAAACACATGTTCATAACAATAAAGCCCCAAATTACATGAAGCAAAACTGACAGAATAGAAGAAAGAAAAGCTAAAGAAAAATATTGAAGAAATAAGGATACAAATGGCTTTCAAATATGTAAAAAATCACAAAGGTGCTATGTGAGTTAGTAGAATTTGAGAAATACCACATCATACCACACTACAGCCATATATATTTCGAATTTCAAATTCATTCTGTATTGTTGTATGCTGACATTTTGGGCGTAAGTATCTTCTACTAATTTCCACATTTTAATCTTTTACTCTTCTTATAGTTCATTCTCACTGAAGTGTTTAAAAAAGTTTTCATAGTCTCTTTCATGCTTATTCATTTGTTTATTTCAGGTAGGCCGCATACAAAGTTGAAAGGAAATAACCTAAATTTAAAAACTGGTTAAAGTAATCCCTACCAAGTGTTCTGTATGGATCTTAGCATCTTCATCTTTAAAATATGGTAGGATGAGATGATCCGAGGTCTCTTAGACTTGTAGTTCTGAGCCTGATAGGAAGGAATTATTTTCACCAAGCTCACCATTAGGAAGGTCAGCAGGATCCAGATTGCTCAGTCTGAACTAGAGAGCTTCACTTTACTGCTTCACTAGGGTACAATTTCAGATTCTAGAAAGACTTCTAAGAGTGCTTAACATTTCCACAGAATTCAGTAGTTGAAGTTGGAGCATTTAAGGAAGCACATTCACCATTGGGTATCCTAAGTGGATTCTGTTCTGGAACATTTTCAGTGTTCCTGTTTAGGTCCTACTGTGTCTTGTGGTATGATCTGTACTCCTCACATCTACAACTGGCAGATGCCACAACTTATATATAAATTCCCTGTGAAAACCTGATCTTGCCTAGGTCTTGGGTCAGTATATATCAAATTGAGCATGACTACTCAGACACCCTAGAGAAACAGTAAAAAAAAAAAAAAAAAAACACCGTAATTTTAAGGATAGAAACAAAACTCTGTTTAAGATTTAGTATATTCAGGGGTGCCTGGGTGGCTTGGTCGGTTGGGCGTCCGACTTTCGCTTGGATCATGATCTCGTGGTTCGTGGGTTCGGGCCCCGCGTCGGGCTCTGTGCTGGCTGCCAGCTCAGGGCCTGGAGCCTGTTTCGGTCTGTGACTCCCTCTCTCTCTGGGCTCTTGCTGTCTCTCTCTCCTAGAAATGGATGAAACATAAAAAAAAAAAAGATTTATTATATTCAATATTCAATATTGAATATATATATACTGAATATATATATATTATATATTATATATATTATATTCAATGTTATATTTCTTAAGAAATGTCAGACTTAAAAGTTTCCAGTTCAAGTGAGACCTTTCTGTAGCAGCATGCTTATGGATGTGAAACTTTCTATATCTGGGAAGGAAACAAGGAGTACATTCAAACTGCGTCATTTAAAGAAAATTCTTAAAGGGAACATTTACAATGACACAGGCTTGTTTCAGGAAACCAATGAGAGTTAGTGCAATTACCCCAGGGCCAGAATCTGTGGAGAGTAGTTACCTGTATACTGAAAAGGACAGGAAGGAGTATTGACCAGAACCCAGAGAGGGTAGCTATATTAAAAAGGCTGCCAATTAGGAGCTGAGGCTTTGGGAGGACACAGACAACCATGGTGACCTGGCAGGGAGGTAACCTGAGGAATAAATATCCTGTCTTCGTTCTCCTCCCTCCTTGCAATGTCCTGCCATTGCTCTCCTTTAGAGGAAACCAATTCAAAGTTAGAAGGCCAAGAGATGCAGTAAATGCTATCCGCATCTTGGAGCCCAGAACAGAGTGGTGAAGGAGGGAGACTGGATCTAGAGGAACAAATGGAAATATTAATACAACTCCCGAAGATCCAGGGGTGGAGCAACCCAAACAATTGTGAGGTTATTTCACCCAAGGTCAGGATGAAGGTAAGGAAACAGAGTACCTAATATTCAAAATCTATACTCTCTGGATCAGGCATATGCTCAATGAGCCCTTGTGTAGCCCATGAAGAGAGGGTGCCTCATGTATGTCACCTACCCCAACTCTGATTTCACCTAGAGACTTGGAGTTGTTTGCCATAGAATTAAGACAGGAATGTATTCTCTTTTAAACTTTTTTTAAAGGTTTTTTACTTATTTCTGAGAGAGAGAGAGCATGAACAGGGGAGGGTCAGAGAGAGAGGAAGACACAGAATCTGAAACAGGCTCCAGGCTCTGAGCTAGCTGTCAGAGCCCCACGCGGGGTTCAAACCCACGAACCATGAGGTCATGACCTGAGCCGAAGTCGGATGCTTAACCGACTGAGCCACCCAGGCCCCCTGAATGTATTCTTTTTTAATCTGTAAACAGAAAAAAACATTTTGTTTAAAGATTTAAAAATACCTCTTTGGGCTTCTTCCTCAAGGAAGGGGCAAATTAATATACTACTCATACATGAATGCCCAGAGCCTGATGTGCTTAATGGGCTGGCTGGCATTGTTATTGAGCACTGGATTTTTAAAATTATTTTGTGCAGGTGTGTCATTGATTCCAACAGTACATTTTTTTCACATCTTAACATATCTAAAGTCAAAATGTGTCTTATACTTGATGGTGTCAGAAATACAATTAGCATGTTTCTTCTTAGAAACACATAAAGTAATAGTGTGCTTTATAATTGATGGCACCTTTGATTCGATGAAATTCAGTGTAAGTACTTTGAGGATGTATTGGGTTTAACATGTTTTTTATACCTATCACAATATCTAGCAGGTAATATTAGTCATGATATATCTTCAACCATGATTTTATGAATGAATGAAAGAAGTCAGTGAAGAAAGGAATTAATGAAAGAGTTCACCCGTCCTAGCTGATATATATTTTTAGGGCTTAGAGAATGTGGTGTCAAGAAAAATATCAGTTCATATGCAATAGTTGTTTAAGCTGTCATTGTGATCTTGCAGAATGATAGACTGAAAAAGCCTGAATGTTGCATTTGCCATGAGCATTCACTTAACTCTCATTATTTCATTTTCTGCCAAATTGATGCTAATTCTGTTCCCATGCTGTGCACTTTCTGCAATCTTCATGGTAATTTGAAAACCAGTTTTATAGCAGATTTTTACCCATTCCTTTCATCTTCCTCTTTCTCATCTGCTCTAAGACAACTTTTTCCCAATGGCACTTTCATTATCCTTGTTTCACACCCCTGATTTTAACCCTTTCCTTGTGAAATCAAAGTGCAATTTTTCAATGCATAGCAGTACCCATGAATTCTTTTACGTTTTAGAGTTTAAACATTTAATTTCATTTTAACACAATCCTGAATGCAAGCCTCTGCCTCAGCCTCATTGTTAATAGCAGCTGGTTTGGTCAGAAAAGAACATTACTTTTCTGGTGATGTACTTTAATCCCTCTCAGCAAGAAACTAAAATTATTTTCTTCTTTTTTGATGAATCATGCAATAGCAGCTTCCTAGCTTACCCATTATCTCTTCCTGTCAATTTCCCCTTTAAAAATAAGGTATTTATTCATTTTTAGCAAAAAGCAAGATAATGCAATATTAAGACTAATATTTCTGGCTTAAATTTTCTTGGAATAAGCAAAAGTTTTTATTGAAAAAGTAAATAGGTGTGTATCACAAAGCTGGGTACTAATTATTAGTCACATCAGATGGCCTTCCAAAGTGGTAAGCACCCCAAAGGAGAATAAGATCTCATTTGTTTGTAGAAGTTATGGATCACAATCTATTTCCAAATGTGGGCCAAAATAATGGTTTGGGCAACCATTATTTATCCCAAAGCTATTTTAATTTCTATTTTAGTGATTTATTAGTGTTGGCAAAACAATCTTCTTTGGCTATTTTTTCATGTTTTAAGTATACATGGTTAATAATTCTCTACCATCTGTAGGACGTTGGTGATAGATAGCCAGAAGCAACAGACTTACTGGTGAAAAATTATTGCAGAACCCAGTTGCAAATGCTTTTTAATGGCTAACTTACAGAAATTGATTATATGTTTTTTTTTATTTTTAATTACTAAAATGTATGGTGTTACACTGACAACTTCAGATCTTCTTCCCAACCTCCATATGCTTTAGGTGACACACGAATATTACCTAGTGCATATTATAGCACTCCATAAGCATTCAATATATGTTAGCTGCTACTGAAACGCCCAGAATTCGAGAGAACCCCAAAAACAGACCACCAGAGACCAGAGTCAAAGCCAAGCGGCAAGGGTTGTTTATTTGCAGGTTCGAACCCGGTCCTCCGCGCAGTCACTCGTTGCCGGTGACGCTGAGAGGCCCTGAACAAAGCCTCTGCAGCCTTTTTATAGACAGAAGTAAACAAGTCATGGGGAGGGACAGATTTCCATGGTTACAAGTTTGCCATTGGTTAACATTCAAATGTGAACATATACCGTATCTGATTGGTTCCTGCCATCAGATTTGGCTGGATCTAATTACAACATTTGGGATACCTTTGAATTCAGTCTATCATAGAGCGAGTTTTAAGTCTTGTTTGGCGACTAACAGGTTAACATCTCTCTCTCCAGGCCCTTCTCTCAGCAAGGTGGGGGGTGGCTGCTGGCCTTTTGGGAGTGGCTGCCCCCAGGGGGCTAGTCCCTTGGGCAATCTGGCGGCGGGGAAGCAAGCCTTAAGCTTTGTTACAGAAGCAGAGAGAGCTGGTTAGGTGTTAGCTTCCCGCAGCGCAGGCATTTGCTCAGAAGTGGAAAAGCTGGTTAAGTTTATTTAGGCCTGGGGCTATGTGCAGCCCGAGGTTTCTTTTAATGGAGGACTTAATTTTTGGCTCTACACTACTATTATAATTTTACATCTCCAGCTACTTTTTTACCCTCTGCCTCTCTAACTTCCATGCTCCATGGTGCCTTCTCTCAAATTCTTGGTGCCCTTTTGCCCTTGGGATTTTGTTCTCACCTCTTTCTGTTCTCAGCAATAAATCCTGGATATTATATCTCCCAAGCTTTTGCGTTTAGGTCTAATCTTCCATGGGGAATGAAGAGCTTTATCTAGTGCTAAGGAAATTGTATGCATTAGAAATTGTAGAGGGTCATGATTTGGGGAGGTAGCCTTCTCAAAACAACAGTAGGTTACCTGCCCTACTAACAAGTAAAGTCATTTAGGGATGAAGAGTTCAAAACCAACCACTGGAATTCTACCTTCTCATCACTTGTGCTGTGGATAAACATTCACCAGTTCTGCAAAGTTTTCTTATCCTCTTAGGATTATCTTCAGTGCATTATTCCACCTAAATTTCTCTGAGTCATCACTCACTTTGGCTAAGTCACCTTTGCTCCTGAATGAGTGCATAAAGCATTCTGTGTTTCGTTATATGTATGTTCTATATATTTACTTTCATTGTCAAAGTTCATTCTTGTTTTTTGTAGATGTTGTCTCATGGAAAGAATATGTTCCTTGCAACCAGAGAATACATTCCCATCTAGGCCCCTTCCCACTGAAGCAAGAACACATCAAAAAACAGCAATGTAAAGACTTGCCCTAAGAAAGCACTTCAGATCAACATTGCACACCAAGAATGCTCTTTAATGGAGAGCTGGGATAAGGCCACAGTTATACCCAGAGTTCTTAATAGCTTGGGATAGTGTTGAGTGAGAGAAGGAGATGCACTTCTGATAGTGTCATACGAGCCTCTTTGACTGTGAAGTAGCCACAAAACAGTTTCTGATGTGAGAAACAAAGGCACAAGGAAGTGGCAGATAAAATTAAATTTCCTTACAACCTGCAGCCCACTGACAAATACTTGAGGCTGGCAGAGTATAACATTTCTCCAGGAACTCCCTACTGTCTTCATGTTAAGGCTTTGGTAGAGAGAAAAACAACCTTTGCTTGACAATAGCTAGGCCTCCTGTATCAGTGAGTCCTCTTTAGCATATGAAAGTCCCTTTTAAAACTTCCCTTTGACTTTACCTCCCCCAACTCACAAGTGTATAATCAGTCTCTTTTCACAGTCCCAGGGCAGTTCTTGCCCACAGGTCCCATCCTGTGCTTTAATAAAATCACCTTTTTTTGCACCAAAAGATGTCTCAAGAATTTTTTCTTGCCGTCAGCTCCGAACCCCCATGACTCTAAAACGGCACTAGTTTCTAGGTTTTAAGTTTTCTACTTCTCACTCAGACCCTTGACAGTCTGAGATTTATTTTCAGCTACTTTTAGTTTCACACTGACATAGATAGCAGACCCCTATAACAACCTCATATTCAGTAATAAAATGTCTTGTTTTCCCATACATCTTCAGTTTGACATTGAGAAGATGCTCCACCTGGTTAACACATGAGAATTTAAACAAGCTAAATCCATTTGAGAGGATAGCTTTTCTGGGGAATGCGCACTTGGCTCTGATAAATCCCTAATTGCCCAAGCAGGGAATCCTGAGTGAAGCCTTAGGGAAGAATGTCCAGATGATTTGATAAGCTATTGCATCTATCTTCCCACGGAAGGATGTCAGTGTGCTTGTGGCTTAGGTCAAAAGAAATTAGTCTGAGTATTCAGTCTCAATCCAGTTTATGATTGACTGTTATCTGTAGCCTGAAATTAGCTTACATTTTGACAGAACTAAGTACTCCAACCTCAGGGAAAGTCTTGCCAAACTTAAAGAACAGGATGTAGATCTGCATTTGTGTCTGTGGCATGTACTTGTTTATTGGTATTTATTTTCCCAAGAACATAACTTTTTCAGCATACTTAGATGTTCCCAAACATATTTCTAAATTGTCAGACCTTAGAAACACTGGCTCCATGGCTCATCTACACATCCAGAGCACACCTACTCTAATCTGTCTTTACACTGTAAATAAGCATTCGCTGGAACTAGAATTAGAAAGAAAGCCTACTTTAAGATCAGGTGAGAAAGGGTAAAACATAACTCTTATGCTGGAGATATTCACAGTTAAATCTTCAACCAGAAGGCCCAAGTAGCAGTAACAACATCAACAGTTACCTCAACGGGAATAGCAGCTACCACTCCTGACTACTTTCTAGGTATAGTCCTGTGCTGAGGCCCTTGAGTGCATTTTTTCACCATCACCTCTGGAATAGTTACTATTCTTATTCAATTTTATGGAAAAGGAAACAGGCATAGCTTCTTGGCTACAGTCACAGAAGTAAATGGTGGAATTAGCTAGTCAGGGTGTCTAACTCGTGGTGATTATGCTATATCTCAAGTTAGCTGTTACCTAGTATTTTCAGTAAACGGTGTCAGCAAAAAGTTAGACAGGCCAGACTCTTCTTTACTCTGGTCAGCCTGTTAGAGACCTTCCATAATCTCTAGGAGAAATAAAAGTCACGTGGGCAACCTCTAACACCAGGATAGCAATGTCACATGAACCCTTGATCTAGCCAGTTTCAATTTGGTAATCAGCCATGTCCCAGGTGTGAGAAAGTGCAACCTAGGAGAGCATACAAGGAACCAACAGATGACAGTGTGCCCATGCACTGGTGGACACCCAGAGGGGCAGCTCTGCTCTCAGTAGCATCCACACACTTGTATCTTACTCTTCTATGGGAGTTCACAGTCATATCACATGCTTCATGTCCCCAAACTGTGGAACTTCCTTTTCTTCCTTCACTTCACTGCCAGATATATCATCTTGTCACTTCCCAAATTTAAAATCACAGTTGCCTCCCAGTACACATTAACCTTTGTGTTCTAAAGCCAGTCTTCTGATAGAAGTATAAAATCATCTACCCAGTCTTTGACCAAGAGACTTGCTATCACACCTCTGATATAATTCCTCATCCTTTGTCTGAAAGCAAACAAGAAATGAAGGGCTGTTATTTTTCCTGATACTGAGCCCACATTGACTACATTTCGGCATCTCCCATGTGAGACTGTCCCATGTAGTGCATATTAATCCACATTGAAATTTTCTACATCTATTACCACAAACTTCATTCAGAAAGTGTTCACTTCTTTCCAAGGTTATGATAAATTATTCTCCTGAGCCTCTTTCCTACCAGTGTCTCTATAAACAAGATGCCCAAACTGTCTTCAAATACCGAACGTGACACACCCTTCTCCAGCTTCCATTAACATTCTTAGTCCACTGATCCTGACCTTGAAACACCCATTGTACCTTCTTTATTTCTTGGGCTTTACTGTTTGGTCTCAACCTTCACTTCAGACAGCAAACAACTAAAACTATTAAAGGGGAGGGGCTTTTTTTTTTCTTTTAAGCTGATATGAATGTATAGTGCTAACTTTGCTTCACTTGCAGTAGATCTGCTCAGGCCCTACTGACTCTGAGTTGTTTCAACTTTCTAACAGGATGTATCTCAGGGAAAATCCCCATGCATACTTTTCCTATAACATGGTTAATGGCAGGGGTGAACAGTTCTGGTGTCCTGAGGGGAAACTCAGAAACATTTCAATACTTTCCTCTCCTTCACTACACTTTTTGCCATGTGCTACCACCACTCTCTCCCTTTGGCCTCTAATGGACTCTTGGATGGACTCTTTCAGTAGTCTACTACTAAATGACCTTAATGTCTCCAGTTTCTTAATTTCACAATTTTGCCACCAGTGATTTTTCTAGAACATTAATCTTACTATTTCAACCCCTACTGCCTATAGGAAACAAAAACAAAACAAAAATCAAAAACAACAACAAAAACAAACCACTTTCCTAAGCATGGTATTCAAGGCCCTTTATAATTTGTCCTGAAATTACTTTCTAATCTCACCCAAAATAACTCTGCCCACCTCATCACACATAATGCTTGTAATCTAGCCATCCCATGCTATTTCCCATGTCTAAATACCAAGTATTTACCTACTTGGTATTTTTAAACTTCTATGCCTTTGTCCATGCTGTGCCCTCAGCCTGGAGTGCCCTCTCCCAAACTCCTTTTCACTTACTGTTAAACTTATCCTCTGTGTTGTTGATCCACACCTGTTAATAGTGATGCTATGGGCTAGGAATGACTGAGACACACACCTGGCTGTATTACTCACAGAGTGATACCACAGACATTTTTTCCACCAAGGCCAATGTTGTGGTTGGACCAGTCCTTGTGGTTTTCATCATGATTGCAAGATGCCTACACTTCAGCAAAAACCATCAGGGAACTTTAAGGAATAAGATTTATTATCACCATTCCTGGACAGTATACTTGGCATGCTTGAGGCCACGTAGCAAGGTTCTGGGTAGACAGAGAGAAAGAGCATGACCTAGAGCTCTGCCTTAGGGTCCAAGGGTGAGGTATCTAGGTTTTCACTTGTTCACTTTGTAGTGGCTAATATAAAGCATAAAAGCAGGAATTAGGCCATGGGAAATCAGAGGTGGGATCACTCAAGTGGTCAGTCATCTAGGTCACCCAGAGCTTTTCTGAAAGAGGAATATTATGAGTGGGACAGCCGAAATCCCTGTCTGTTTAGCTAATAACTGTATGTTATTATATATATATATATATATATATATATATATATATATATATATAATATGTATATTATTATATACAGCTGGCAGTATGTTTATTCGAGATGGATGTATTTTGTTTTGTTTTTTCTTTTTTCTTAAATAGTTTATTGTCACATTTGTTTCCATATAACACCCAGTGCTCGCCCCAAAAAGTGCCCTTCTCCATGCCCATTACACCCCTTCCCCTCTCCCCCACCTCCATCTGCCCACAGTTTATTCTCAGCATTCAAACGTTTCTCATGGTTTGCCTCCTTCTCTCTCCCCAACTATTTTTTCCCTTCTTCTCCTCCATGGTCATCCGTTAAGCTCCTCCTAATCCACTTATACATGCCAACATTTGGTATCTGTCCTTCTCTGCCTGACTTATTTCACTCAGCATAACACCCTCAAGTTCCATCCATGTTCCTACAAATGGCCAGATTTCATTCTTTCTCATTGCCATGTAGTATTCCATGGTATAGATAAACCACATCTTCTTGATCCATTTGTCAGTTGAAGGACACTTAGGCTCTTTCCGTGATTTGGCTATTGTTGACAGTGCTGCTATGAACATTGGGGTTCATGTGCCCCTGTGCATCAGCACTCTTATATCCTTGGGTACATTCCTAGCAGTGCTATTGCTGGGTCATAGGGGAGTTCTATTGTTAATTTTTTTGAGGAACCTCCACACTGTTTTCCAGAGAGGCTGCACCATTTTACATTCCCACCAACAGTGTAGGAGGGTGCCCGTTTCTCCACGTCCTCGCCAGCATCTAGAGTCTCCTGATTCGCTCATTTTAGCCACTTTGACCAGCATGAGGTGGTATCTCAGTGTGGTTTTGATTTGTATTTCCCTGATGCTGAGGGATGCTGAGCATCGTTTCATGTGTCTGTTGGCCATCTGGATGTCCTCTTTGGAGAAGTGTCTGTTCTTGTCTTCTGCCCATTTCTTCACTGGATTATTTGTTTTTCAGGGGTGGAGTTTGGTGAGTTCCTTATAGATTTTGAATACTAGCCCTTTATCTGATATGTCATTTGCAACTATCTTTTCCCATTCTGTCAGTTGCCTGTTAGTTTTATTGATTGTTTCCTTTGCCATGCAGAAGCTTTTTATCTTGATGCAGTCCCAATAGTTCATTTTTGCTCTTGATTCCCTGGCCTTTGGGGATGTGTCAAGTAAGAAATTGCTGCAATTGAGGTCAAGGAGGTTGTTCCTGCTTTCTCCTCTAGGCTTTTGATGGTTTCCTGTCTCACATTCACGTCTTTTATCCATTTTGAGTTTATTTTTGTGTGTGGTATGAGAAAATGATCTAGTTTCATTCTTCTGCATGTTGTTGTCCAGTTCTCCCAGCACCATCTGTTAAAAAGGCTGTCTTTTTTCCATTGGATACTCTTTCCTGCTTTGTCAAAGATTAATTGGCCATACATTTGTGGGTCCAATTCTGAGTTCTCGATTCTATTCCATTGGTCTATGTGTCTGTTTTTGTGCCAATACCATACTGTCTTGATGATGACAACTTTGTAGTACAGGTTAAAGTCTGGGATGGTGATTCCTCCTGTTTTGGTTTTCTTCTTCAATATTACTTTGGCTATTTGGGCTCTTTTGTGGTTCCATACAAATTTTAGGGTAGTTTGTTCTAGTTTTGAGAAGAATGCTGGTGCAATTTTAATTGGGATTGCATTGAATGTGTAGATACTTTGGGTAGAAATGACATTTTAACATTATTTATTTTTCCGATCCATGAGCATAGAATGTTTTTCCATTTCTTTGTGTCTTCTTCAATTTCCTTCATAAGTTTTCTATAGTTTTCATCATACAGATCTCTTGTATCCTTGTTAGGTTTATTCCGAGGTATTTTATGGTTTTTTGTGCAATTGTGAATGGGATCAGTTTCTTGATTTCTCTTTCTGTTGCTTCATTGTTGGTGTATAAAAATGCAACCGATTTCTGTACGTTGATTTTGTACCCTGCAACTTGGTTGAATTCTTGCATCAGTTCTAGTAGGCTTCTGGTGGAGTCTGTCAGGTTTTCTATGTAGAGTATCATGTCGTCAGCAAAAAGTGAAAGTTTGATTTCTTTGGCAAAGATGGATGTATTTTGAAATGGATGCCTCAGCAAACAAAAGCTTGATGTCAGGCACTTACACTACAATCAAAAGCTTAATTTCAGGCACTTATACAACATTCACTTTTCAATACCCTTCTGCTTTGTGAAATGTACCCAACCTCTCTATAGCCCATCTTGGTTGGGCTATTTGTTGTGTGTTCAAAGAACTCCATGTATAATATATATCTCAGTGTACCATAGCTCTTTGTTTGCAGTGTCTGTCTCCCTATTAGATCTTGGGCCAGCGATGACAGGAATCCTGTCCTTGACCTTTATATCCTAGCATATGTCATTTATAGAATATCTATTCTTGGCCCTAATCTATATTATATTTATCATTCAATGTGGGACACATCAATCTTTTCCTATAAATAACAACAAGAACAGTAAGAACATCAGCTGATGTTTCCTGAGAGCTTTGTAGGTAGCAGCCAATATTTTACACACTTTATATGTATTAACTCATTTAATCCTTATATTAGTTCATAATGTAGATATATACTTATCCCCATTCATAACCAAGAAAACTGAAGTTTAGAGAGGTTAAGTTATTTGTCCCTACGTTATAAATCTAGTAAATGATAGCAACAAGATTTGAACTTCAATAGCCTGGCTTCACACTCCCAACTCTCAAGTATGTGCCATATTGAAATAGCAAAATGAGCCGAGGTGAGTTTTCTCACTTACTTTAGTTTATTTTCTTATTTTCCCAATAGAAATTTAAAATGTATGAGTGATTAATTAGATTAATTTGGATCAGACACAAGCTCCACTAATATTTACTCAAGTGATATGACCCCTGTGTGATGTTCTTCTAGCTACACAGTAGTCCCCAAACCTCTGGGGGTGTTTTACAGACTCCTTCACTGTCCCAGTCACTCTTCCCTTACTGAAAGGTCATTTTTTACACTTAGTCATCAAACACAATTCTTAGAGAAAATGGTATCTCCTCCCCCACCACCCAGCCCCTGTCAGTAGGAAATTCAAAAGAACCAAAATTGTGCCGAGGACTATTGGGATTCACACAATAAGACTAAGCCCTAGTAATATTTCATTGCCTTTCTGGAGGTGCTAAGTGATAAGGATCAGAATGGATTTTGTTGACTTTAATGGGAAAAGTGAGTCTTTTGTTATTACTCACCTTACTTTCCCTCAAAGAAAAACCCAACTTTGGAGCATTCTTTTGGACCATGATTGGATATGGGAGCATCCTGAGATTTCAATATGTCTAATAAAACTCGCCAAAGAATGGAGGCGTGATAGGAGGGGAGGTACATTATGGTAGCACAGAGATGTGTTTTGCTCTGAAAATGGAGCTGGATGTTCATTGTAAATGAGGAACCCGGAGTGAGATGTTTGAGAGCACAGCTGGGAATATGTGCAAAGCTCACTTTCATTTTCATTTGAATACCATAGAGGCAGCATTTGACTTGCTTAAAATTAAAAGGTACATCAAGAATGCAAAACATTGTATAAAATTTTAACCAGTCTTTTTGGTGGCTTCTTAATCTCTTATTAGTTTTTCACTTTTAATACTGTATTTTCATAACTGTTTTGGGGGCTGTGTGGTGGTTCATCATCCACCCTTGGCTTCCCTTTTCTAAAGTTGCATATGCACCTCTACAGTTAGATATCCACTACCTGCACTCAGTCTTTATAATCAGAGTATGCTTCCTTTCCACCTTTCTTCTCTCTGTTCTCTTTTTGCTCGGCTCTACCCATACTCTCTCTTCCCCTTGCTCTTCAGACAACTTTCTTTCTTCATTGCCCTCTTACTCCAATACACTACCAGTAAATTTGAAACAAATTCCAACCTGGAAAGTTTTGGCCCTCTTAAACAAAAATGATATTTTCTTCTGAAATCTCTGATGTGTGTGGCTTCTCCCTGTGGCTCAACTATAGGTATTACTCTAGCATATTCAAGGGTTGTCCTTTGCAGAGCTGGAGACTAAGAGGTTTGATCTTGAAATTAGTGAGTAGTGAACATGGCAATGAGCATTGGCCTCAGTGATTTTTTTTAAGTACTGATAATAATAAAAATAATAACAGGGACAATAGCTGCTAACATTTCTTGAGAGCTTACTATGTACCAGGTTCTAAGATAACCACTTTTATAAGTATTTTCTCATTTAATCCTCACCAGAACTCTGGGGAGGATGTTTGGTTATTATCCCCATTGTAATGAGGAAACCAGAGCACAGTGAGTGATGTAGGTCACATGGCAGTAAGAGGCTCTTAATAGCTAGGCTTCAGTGACACCTCAGCAACCACAGGGTAGTTGTGCGTCCTGGGATTCCAGCTAGGCTGATATATCGTGAAGAGCACTGGCAGGTATAAGCAGGCAGGTGAACACAAGGTGAGCCATGTTTCAATAGCCAGAGCCAGGTGATCTCAAGTGTCATAGAAAGGGTTCAATCTGGGAGCAGAGAACAGAGTTGGAGGTTCAAAGCTACTTACAGTCCAAGTCAATGAAAGCAGTAAATGATGGGGAATCTGAAACAAGGTAAGGCAACAAGGTGGATAGTTCATGGTGGTAATCAGAAGATTAGGGACTGTAGTGGAAAGTCCAGGAAAGAAGGTAGTGCATGACAGATACCCAGCGGTTGCCGTGCTGAAATTTGGAGGGAGGGATTTCACTCTATGGGAGAGGCACTGGCAGATCTGGATGGGGCCACAGCTCTAGGACCATATTGGGTAATGGGGCTCAGGGATAAGGACAGATCTAGTTACCAACCCTGGTGCACTGTGTCCAGATCAGATGGAAAGAAAGGGGAGCTTAATGTCACAGGAAAGATATGTCTCATACACCTGTGATCTCTCATTTGGGAAGCTGCTATAAACACACATAGCACCACAAGCTGTGTGACATGTTTTCTTCTTTCTATTAGTCCCTCAAAACCCATAGTTTGTAAATGATCTTTTATACCTAAAAGAGAGTGAATTAAAGGTTAACCCTAGCAGAATGTCACTTTCACACTCTGACTTGCTTTTTTTTTTAATGTTTACTTATTTTTGAGAGAGACAGAGACAACGTGCTAGTGGGGGAGGGGGTAGAGAGAGAGGGAGACACAGAATTCGAAGCAGGCTCTGGGTTCTGAGCCATCAGCACAGAGTCCAACACAGGGCCTGAACTCATAAACCATGAGATCATGACCTGAGCCGAAGTCGGTCGCTCAGCTGACTGAGCCACTCAGGCACCCCTGACTTGCTTTCTTGAACAAGTGACTAGGATACAGATGTAGCTGGCATGTTTGCATAACCCCAGGGATGCTAGTGAATGTGCCACGCATGCTGATACCAGTCTATATATCACAATAAAGAAGAGGCAGAAAATTGACCACAGAGGCAATGGGGAGTTGGTCTGGGAAATAGGGCAGAGAATGGGTCAGAGAACAACTGTGTTTTACTGTAAGCACTTCTATAAGTTTCAGTTTTATTGTTTTGTTATGTATGTGTGTATGTCTGTGTATTATAAACTTGAAAAAATGTATTAAATTTGACTATCAGGCAATCAGTCCTGTACTAAATTAAAAGGTAGAAGGGAGCACAGAGACCATCTGCTAACATATTGTTGCAGGCAGGAAATCTAGGCAATCTAACTGGCAGATATAAGAATTTTTAAAAGAGCAAGAATAGTAGCCAGGGACCATTTAATGTAGGCATAAAGAGGTTCATATGGCACTTGGAAATCATTATAACACAGCAAGTATTACATGTTATGGGGCCAGTGGTGGTAGTGCAGAGATCTCTAGGAAAGATCCAAGTATCCCCGTCACTCTGTTTAAGGAGGCAGGGAGCTACGTAATGTATTTTAGCAAGGCTTTTATCAAAAGGAGCTAAACTCACAAGACAAAGAAGATGTTCTTACGTGACTTTCCTACATAGCGCGTAAATTTTTTAGATATTTCTAATTAAACCTGCCAAACTGCATGCTCTCTGAGGACAGGAGCCACATCTGTTTTGTTCACCACAACTGCCCTAGGAGGAAAGGAGGAACTTATACAGAAGTTCCCTTTCCTCAAGCCATAGGAGATGTTTAGTCTGCTCAAGGCCAAGAAAGACTGCAGGCCTTGCCCCAGGAGCAGACCTTGGCCTTCCATGAAATGGGAGGAGGGAGGAAGCATTATTCTTGCTAGTAAAACAGCATTTCTCAGGCCTCTGAGATGCTCCTCACTGAGTCCCACATAAAACTGAAGAACTTAATCCGCAGCCATCATTCCTCGGCTCCATCTGGCTGCTGGAATAATTGAAACTAGAAACGTCTGCTTTTATTGCTGCTGGAAAGGAAAACTTAAGTTTTCATGGAAAACCTCAGTACTGCCTCAAACAAGAAACCTTATTGGGTTTCTGGTGAAATTTGATTTCTGTCCTCTAGAGTTTTCTAGACAGGGGGAAAAATAAGCCCTAAATAGAATGCAGCAGTAGGGACTTTAGGACCCTCAGTTCAATTCATAGCCCAGATAGGTGCCGGTAGCCCATTAAGGAGGCAGACAGGGAGAAGGGAGACCTAGGCTCACCCATAAGTAAAGCCTCCTAGGGGCCCCCAGGATCAGCCACAGAGCTCAGAGTCATCAGTGCCTTGAAGGTGGCCCAGGCTGATAAGGCAGGGGGTCAGGTGTCTCCACACCTGTGCCTCACTGTTCACACAGTTTGGACCCAGGCCATCTGTACCACAGCGTCACTGCCTGGACCTACCTTGGAAGATAGGGCCTTAACTCGCCCTCCACTCTTTCTCCCCTACTCCTTCCTCTTTCCTCCCTGTCTCTCACCTCTCCTAGCCTTTCACCCTCCTTGCTTCTTCTCCTGTTCCTCTCCTCCCTGACCTCCCTCTCTGTGCACTGCCTTCTCCCTCCCTTCTCTCTTTGGGAAGCCAAAGCCTTATCTAGCAGGCCACAGGGTGACTCTCCCTCTCAGTCTCTCTTCCTCATCCCTCCTTCTCTCTCCACCCTGACCTCTTTCCCTCCCTCCTTCCTTTCTCGTTCATTCTCTCCCTCTGACTTCAAATAGATAAAATAGATCTTTCTACTCTAAGAAAATCAAAGGTTAGTCCCTACTAGAGGCTTTTCTCAGTTCCCACATACAATAAATAGCCACCCATTTTCTCCCCTGGGTTAGAAAGAAGAGGCCACTCATGCCCAGAAGCCAGTGATTTTTGAGGCATCTGAAAGATTTTAAACAAGATGTCTCTGCACTGCCTTCCTTTTATACGACAGCACATCTGCCAGCTGGTGGCTCCTCACCTTGCTTTCCCCTCCTCCAGAGAACAGAATGTCAAGGGGGCTAAAGAAGTGTTTGTAGGGGCAAGAGTTGAAGGAAGATCCCAAAACTCCAGGAATTGAGGCCTTCACAGGACAGTTGCTGGTGGAGCTTGAGCCAGATGACTGAAGCCCTGAGCTGCTCCTTCTAGTCCTCCCCTAGTCCTCCCAGCCTGCCCCCCAGACCAGCAGTGGCTGACTCTAGAGCAGAGGAAGTTCAAGCTCCAGGACCCTTCCGAGGCCCTAGGAAGAAACTCAGCATTGTGTTCCCATGGTCCTATGATTTTGCAAAAGGTTTGCAACAGGAATATATGTTAACCACTGTGGGGATTGATGACTCTTTCCACTACTGCTTCCCCTCAGGCATACTTCTCCTCTGGTCTACTGGCCCTGTAGTGGGCATTCAGGGGATCCGACTAAGGAGAAGCTGAATGGGAAATGCATTTAATTTATATTTAGTAGGATATGTTTGTGTGGCGTAGTCACTTCCGTTCATGGGCAAGTCATGGCTGGCCATCCCGGTGCAGGAATGGCTTACAAGAATAGTGCCACAAGACTGAATCAAAGATGAATATGTCCTACGGCGCTAGGCTTCAGAAGTCTGTCGGTAGTTGTAGAAAAACAAGACTTAAAATGCATAGAGCCTGAAGCTAGTCTGTGGAAAATTCTTCCAGTCATGAGATGTGTAAAATTCCAAGGGGAGGATTCTGTTCTCATTGGTGTCCCATCAAAACAGAAATCAGGAATGTATTTGGTGATGCCGTATACACACTGATAAGCACACTGTGCTTTGTTTATGGGAATTGCAAGAAAGGAAATTTATCAGAAATCCTGTGTTTTCAGGACAGTGTGTAGCAGCACTGCACACAGCTAGCATGTCTGTAAGCAGGCATGCTTTAGTGCCTCCCAATAATCAATAATTTTGATCAGTCTTGCTAGAGAAAAGACTATTCTCTCTCATACAAAATCATTGCCATATAAGGAAAGTATCAAAGTATACAGGCAAAACTTACAGAGGAAAAAGTCATTTTAAAAGTGTGTTAGACAGTTAACTAATTTGAATATTAATTATTTTATGGATTTTGAAATGTCTGTTCCATTTGCCAGATTTTTAAATCATGAAATGTTTTGTAATTTATTTTTTCTTTCTCAAGTCATTTCCATACCTAATTTTATAGTCACATTTTCGTATTAATTTTCTTTTTTTAAATTTTTTTAATGTTTATTTTGAGAGAGAGACAGAACATGAGCAGGGGAGGGGCAGAAAGAGAGAGGGAGACAGAATCCAAAGCAGTCTCCAGGCTCTGAGCTGTCAGCACAGAGCCCATTTGGTGCTCAAATCCACAAACCGTGAGATCATGACCTGAGACGAATTTGGACGCTCAACCAACTGAGCCACCCAGGTGCCCTGTATTAAAGACTCTGTTAAAGAGCGGCCCCCCCAAATTGTTTAAGCCTCAGGCCCCACAATCCTGGATCCTCTCTACTGGCAACCTTAGTGAGCATCTGGAGAAAGGCCTGTTCTTTTCTGTCTCCAGGCGCCTGCTGCAGCCCAGCCCCCACATTCCCAGAGCAGTTTGTTCAGTGAGTCCTCCAGGGATAGCAGGTGGCCTTTCCTCCAGGATCTCTATTTTCAGTGCTGTGGACATTCTCAGGCTCCTACTGTTAGCAAGAGACAGCAGTGAAGAACAGCTGTTGGTGCTCAATCTCACTAGCTGTGCTGAGACCCAGCTGTACAAGTTCTCCTTTTGACATGAATCCATTTGAGGTTCTTTTGATCCAGGGAGAGGTAGGATGGTTTTCTGTCAAACCTTTCCTCTGATCTGTATCATATTTGGTTCAGGTGATCTGCCACACAAAACTGTCTTGTCTCATCTGCAGTAAGACCCTTACCAGTTTTCTGATTTTTTAACAGAGTTGGTGTGGATCTGGATGAAGATCTGAAGGAGCCCACCTCACACCAGGCAAGTCAAAGAAGCCAATTCATAGAGTATAGAGATATGAAATACTCTGTTCCATGGAATATTCCATGCTTGTCTGGCATGTGGCCAAGGGGCTCAACCTAAAAGGGGCTGCCTCCACTGATAAAACACATCTGGTGACTCTAAAATACTTGGGAATACAAGGTATCAATAACCTTTGTTATAGAACTTTAGAATGCATAGAACTAGCATGCTCTTGTACCCTCTCTATGGCAACAAGAAGCTGGAAACTGTACAGTGTAGAAGCAAGAGCATGACTCTTGGAATGAGGTAGCCTGGAGTTCAAATCCCCTGCCCAGGGACTTGCTAGTTAGGTAATTTCAGTGAAATTTATTCAGTGCATGTCTCGTACATGTTGGGCACACAACAAATGGACCTGTTTCTCCTGCATAGCTTCTCATTAATCAGATCTAGGTGTACAGAAATATTGAAACATTGAAAATTTGCAAAAGCACAGTAAAACTGTCTAGGTGATCCATTTCTAATTTTGCCGTGCAACCATTATATGTAGAGACCTGAAAATCCTTAGGGAAATTTGTTCAAAACAATGTGCTGTTCCTTCGAGTACAGGAAGTGTATTCTGCCAACTCTGAACTGGGACCTGACATCCCAGTAGAGACTGCCATTGGCAATTTTGCATTAACCATTTCTAATTTGGCACTTAAGACAATCATGTAGGCATGTTACACATTTTGCTGAAATTGTAAGCGAGCAGATAGACAATAGAATAGCATAAATAAGTGATGTTGCTTCATGACTCATGTTATGATTACACCTGGACTTAAAGAGGATCCATCTCTCTTTTATTTTGTGATTTTTTTTCTTTTCTATAATGCCATCAACGAAGCACAGCTGGTTAGTGCTGCTGGGCAAAATGTTGCTACTTTCCTGGTTTACATAGACATAAAGATGGAATGATCCTGTGCTCTATAAAAAGGGCTGGAAAACTAAGTTGGTTATGATCCTGGCTTATTGTACTTTGATTTTTTTTTTTTTTTTTTTTTTGTAACATGTGTTTCAAGCCAGGCTGGTGCTGTTTTCTCAGACTCCATAGCCCAGGAAACACACCTAACTGCAGGAGTGAGAACAGCAGGGGTGCCAGCACACTGGGATTGGGGCCAGCCTGGTGACCTGAGAAGGGAGATCAAAGCCCGTCTCCTTACACTGGTGGGCTGTAATGAGTGGTTAGTAAGGGGCCTTGGTGGCTGATTTTTGAAAAGCATTTTTCATCTCATATAGGTCAACTAATCTGTTCTCCTACCTTTAAGCAAAACTTTTATCTAAATTCTATCTTTCTCTTCTTTTTCTTTAAAAAAGAATAAGAAAATTCATCAAAGCAAATTCATCTTTCTCTAGCTGCCTGATATTTTGAAATCGCATATAATTATTAGGAAGATTACCTGTGAATCTAACTCCTTCCTTTTACAAATTAAACTTTTTATTTTAGCTCATTCACACCATTGTTAATTCAGTAATTAACTCCTACCTGAAGATACTTAAACCAGTAGAAAATATTTGTTGTTGTTGTTGTTAGAGAAATGAGATAGTGCATCTAGGTCCAGTGAAAACTGCATTCTTTGGATCTCGGACAGTTTTTCTTTACCTCTTTGAGTCTCACTTTCCCTGTCTGTAGAATGTGGTTGATAATAATATCTAGTTCTCCAGACTGGTATGACAATCAAGTGAAATTATATTTATAAAAACTATATAATTTAATTAATTTAGTTAAACCCATATAAGCTTACACATCTAATAAAGTAATAGTAAAATGTTTTAAGAGAATTTTAAAATTCAATAAAAAATATTACTAAGATCAGAAAGTCAAAACCAGAGGGATAAGAATAAGCAGATCATAAGGTCCTATATACTTGCTTGATCAAACCACAAGTAAGATTTTGTAGCCAAGGGGGAAAGGAGGAAAAAATAATCACTAATATACTAAATTAGTATCATTAGAGGGAAAAATAGTACTCTCTCCTCAAGCGGTACAAAACTTCACAGGCCACTGTTTTAAAAGAAATTTCTCACTTGGGGCTTCCTACACAGGACACATAAAAAGCTATACAAATATTAGATAGCTAATCTTATTATAAATTACATGGTTCTAACTGAATTGCTGCTCCTTAAAAATAATTTTGTTTTTAAGAGGTGTCCTGAAAGTGTTCCTATTCACAATAGTATTTGACTACCAAGATAGCTACATTTCAGAAAGAGATTTTCTCCAAACCTTGGAATAATTCTTATCTTCTGTGTCAAGTATATGAAAAAGTGGCATCAGGCTAGAAATTAAAAACAAAACAAACAAACAAAACCCACAGTGTCCATGCCACTGATACCTGTCCTGGACAGTTTTTTGGGGGACTTTTCAAACCATGTGTCAAGAACCTGTCTGCCCTCATTTTGCCTCACAGCTCTTTGCTTAATATCAGCATCCGTAGAACTGAAGAGCATAAACTCTCATTCATAGGAGGATTGTATGTTTCCACTTGGTTTGCATGTATTCAGTTGGGCTTGTGTTAACAAATACGATGATTTTCACACCGGTCAACTTCTAAAAAGAGAAGAAAAGAGGAAGACTATTTTTACCAAAAGCTAAAACTTTACGGTTATGGCAATTACTCCACATCAATAACAAACATTTGTCATTATAATTTTTAAGGAACCTCTTCTTTCTCAGTTGCTGGGTTGTAAAATAACCTTTGGGAAATATGAACTTCTAGCTGTGACTAACCAACAATATCATAATTTTCCTTTTTTGCCTTGCAACACCTTTAAAGTGTGAATGGTATTACACTTTTGCTTGTACTGGACCCAAAAGTTTTAGAAAGCATGTTCTACCTGCAGGTATTAAAGTTTAAATATGTACTCTATGCAAATGTGCTTCTTTGAGAAATGGGAGATAGCACAGCTGTGAATTTTATGTCTCTTAAATTTAAAACAAAAGCAAAAACAAAAGAACCCTGAGGCTCCCACCCTCCTCCCCAACTACCATCATAGAAGGTTTTCCTTGTAATTGATTCTGTGTCCTTGAAAGCACAGCACTGCACGGAAGTTAAGAATCACTGGAGCAGCACACTCACCTTAATATTTTAATAGAAATTCCTGCTGCCCAAGGAGGATTGTCAGTATTGTTTCTTTTTCCCTTTTTTGCCATTTTTCTCATGATGATCCTAATATTTGTTGAGTACAGACTAGAGTTAACACTTCTAAGCACCTTGTCTGTATTAACTCAATTTCCAAGATAGCCCTATCCCTATGAGCATGTACTATTATTATCCCCATATTACAAATGAGGAAACTCCATACAAATAAGTTAAATAGCTTGTTCGAGGGTACATAGTGTGAACAGGTGGAATGTTAACCTAGACAGTCTGGTTCCAGAACTTCCACTCTGAAATGGTATCCATTTAGGCATTCATTCATTCATCCATACCATCCACCATGTCAAGCACTAGTCTATGTGTGAAGAGGATGTAGCCAGTTACCAGTTCAAAGTTTTCACCCTCACAGAGCTTTTGTTCTAATGGATGATGCTGATGAGAAAACAGGTAAATGACTACATAAGCTCAGATAATGATATGAGTACAGCAGGTAAGAGGATGGTGAACAACGGAGGAGAGGCAATTACCTCATCAGGGCAGGCCTTCCTTTTTTAAAAAAATTTTTAATGTTTATTTATTTTTGAGAGAGAGAGAGAGAGAGTGCATGAGCAGGGGAGGGGCAGAGTGAGACAGACACAAAGAATCCGAAGTAGGCTCCAATCTCTGAGCTGTCAGCACAGAGCTCACTCACAGACCATGAGATCATGACCTGAGCAGAAGTAGTCTGGATGCCTAACCGCCTGAGCCACCCAGACACCCTAGGACAGTCCTTTCTAAGGAAATGGCATTTGGTCAGAGGTCTGAATAGTGTGGGGAAGTGAGCTGTGTAGGATCTGGAGGAAAAACAGTCCAGAGAAAGGGTACCACAAGGATGAAACCCATAGAGTCACAATGGGTTGTGAAGTGCTCCATGAGTAGCAGGAAGGCCAGTGTGGCTGTGGATTGGTGAACAAGGTAGGAGCAGATGGATATGAACTGGGAGAGACAGAGAGCAGCCAAACCAAGGTGACCAAGGTGATGAGTATAATTTTATTCTACTTGTGATGAAGGAAAAACTCTTAAAGGTTTGTAGCTTGAAAGTAATGGAATCAACCCTTTTTCAGAACTCATTTTTCTCCCATCTGTACTCTGCTAGCTGTTACAATGAGGTTAATTTTCATTTTTTCTAACATAATTTTTTATTTTTTAACACTATGCTTGCTTCTCTATGTGCTCTCTTAATTCTAACTGCCATTTTTTTTTCTTCCCATAGTTTCTTCATTGAAGTTCTGTTTTTGGTTGTCACTTATGCTTCTGTGTAACCTGTGTGAATCAGGTCTGGTCACTGCAGCTCAAGGAAGTCAGAGCAGAGCTGAGAAAGGTCCAGAAAAGGGCAACTTCAATAACTTAGCAGAGGGAGATGAAAAGGATTACTATTTCTCCTGCAGAAAATTAGCACTAAGAAGGAATACAATAAAGTGTCTATAAAAATATGGAGTGTGACTAAGGTAAATGAAGTCTTGTTTGCTAATTCCTAGAAAACCATAACCTGGAGTACACCTGAAATCTGAAAGAGCTCATTTGAGGAAGAATAAAAGGATTTGTTCTTCCCCAATTGATACTTACTACTCATGGTCATCTAAAGTTGCAAGGGCTGGAAATATAAGTAGGTTCAGGAGGAGAAGAGATTAATTAGCAGATGGTGGGATCATCTCATCTTTAAACAAAAATTAATTTTTCCCTGTGAGTATTCTCAAATCTAATGTCCTAATTAACATATAGGAAACAGAATATTCCTATATATGAAAAATTAATTTTTCCCTGTGAATATTCTCAAATGTCCTAATAAACTTACAGAAAACAGAATAAATATTCCCATATATAAATATACAGATGTGTGTGTACATATCAATACATACATATATATGTAACATTTTTATTACATATATATTAACATTTTTATATGTATGTATTTTATATACATAATATATTTCTATATTAACATTTTTCCAAACTTGCCCCTATGCAGTTGGAATTAACTTCACAGAATATAAATTCCATACTATACCTCCACAACTATTTCAGAAATAGAATACTAAGCTCTATAAAATTGATCTGACCTAGATGAGGGGTTTTCATGTTGCATTGTAACTAACAGTATTTTGAGAAAAATGAGAGGAAGTTTTCAGAGCAAATCTCCTAGGTTTTCCCTTGGTAATATTGACTTTATTGAGGTTATAATTACTGATGTTTTATACATCCAAAAGTGTATTTCCTCCCACTAATTTTTACTGCATAGGACTAAATTCCATATATTTCTCTTACCTATACATTCTACCATTGCATGTTCTAGAAAGCAGGAATGATGAAAAAGAGCAAGTGAAGGAAGATGGCAACTACAATTTAGTGAGCACTTTTTATATATTAGGTGCCATGTGTATACCCACATTTCTTTACCTTGGCCAAACAACACCTGTTATAACCCCTACCTTATAAATTATGAAATTGAAATTCAAAGAATTAAAGGAACTTTCCCAAGACAACAACAACAACAATAACAAATTTCAGACACTTCAACAGCACCCAAACCCTAGTCCCTAGTTCCTCAGCTCAGTGAGGCGGTAGCTCTTTGCTTGGACTGTTCCTCTGCGTGGACTCTGTCTTCTTGCACTACAACTGGAATAGGGCCTCCAGGCAGAGTCCAGGAGAAGATAGCCTCCCAGCATTTGTCATCCTTCTCTTGAGAATGACAGGCTTTTGCTGCCTGTCGTCTAACGTCTGAGTTCTAACATATATTTATGAAACCAGTTATTATATGATAGTCAACCAGTACATATTTTGGAAGTAATTTTATAAGAGGATACATTGTTTTGTTTTGTTTTGTTTTCGGATATATAACACTGTATATTCGAATCACAAGTCTCAGTATGAGACTCTTTGCTTTGGTGTTTGTGGTTTGGGGCATAATGGGGGACACTAAGGGACATTATGAATTAGGATCTTCTTACACCAGGGTGCATTTTCCATTAGGATATGTGTACATGGATGTAAGCATGTGTATGTGTGTGTGCATATAAAAGAGCACCCTAACTAAATTATTATATAAATCGGGCATTAGTTAAGAACACAGTGAATTAAGTATAGTGAGATGATGTGAACTTCCTCCTGCCTATAAATTGATCCATCATTTTATGCCTTGTATTCACTCCAAAATCCCTAACATGATATATTGCATCTAGGATAAGTTTTGATATACCCTTAAGGGGAAAATGTATCTTCTATACCCCAAATATGTTACCTTTGTGAATATAGTTTGTAAACTACAAAGAGTTGTGATTTATCATTTTATTATCTCTTCCCAACTTCCACTCCAATGCCTTTTACACTGGGAACTAACAATTCTAGTATATTGTTGTATTAGCTTTCTATTGATGCATAACAAATTATCCCAAAATTTTGTGGCTTAAAACAACCAATATTTATTATCTCACAGTTTCTATGGGTCAAGAATTTGAAAGCAACTTAGCTGAATGTTTCTAACTCAGGTCTCTTGTGAAGCTGCAGTCAAAAATGTCAGCTAGAACTATAGTCATCTGCAGGCTTGACCGGGGCTGGGGTATCCACTTCCATGTTGGCAGAAGGCCACCAGTTCACTGCTGACTATTGGAAGGAAGACTTATTTCCCCACCGCATGTATCTCTCCCTCCATACAGTTGTCCTGGTGTCCTCCCAGTATGGCCACTGACTTCCCTCAAGTGGTCTAAGACAGACAGCAAAGAGGCAGCCACAGTGCCTTTATATGACCTAGTCTTGGATATGGCCCACCATCACTTCAGCTCTATTCTAATGATTAAAAATGAGTCATTAGGTATAATCTACACTCAATAGGAAGGGAAATTAAGCTCCATCTTTTAAAGGAAAAAGTGCCAAAGAATTTATGAATATACGTTTGTAAACCATTGCAATATTATATTTACCCAAACCAAATAATTTACTTTCCCCTGGATTAACTTGGATCTCCTATACAGAGAGCCTATTTGAACATTCCCTTTCTTTGTAGCTAAACCATGAGTTTAGTCCATCTGGTAGTTTATCTATGTCTACATGTCACCGTAACAGTTTTATCCATCCTTGACTAGTTCTTTCCTTCATTTTTTTCTTCCTAAGCATGTATTTTCTGACTTCTGGAGAACGTTTATGAATTCATCATGGCTTGGGAACAGTGAGAAGATTTGCATAAAGTAGTTTCTTACTGGAAGCTAAGAATTAATGATATATCTTTTAAAATGTAAATTTTTAAAAATTTCCTATTGACCTTCCATTGTATTATGCTCCTTCCTCAAAATCCAGTAATTTTTCTCTTTAGAGACACAGAATCTGGCCCTCTCCTTGGAAATTAGAAAATCAAGGCAATAAACTTGAAATTATTACATAAATACATTTCAAATTGTGGGGTAATGGTAGGGCAAAAGTACTGCTATCAAATTCTATTCACAGGTACAACTTGTAATAATGCTCTGGAACCCATAAGGAGATCTCTGGGCTTGTTATGATAATTATTTGTCTTTATTATAATTCTGTGCAACTTCCACTGGCATTAATATTGAATATGAAATCTCAAGAAATAGAAAGGAAAATCTCTCTCTCCTAATCCATTGAATCCCCCTGAAATGAGGAGCAATCCCACATGATTATCCCAGAGCGGAGTTCACCCAGTTCACTTAACAAAGGCCCAACATTTGAATATTGATAGAGGAATTTATTTGCATTTGTTTAGTTCTTTTTCACTAAGGTTAATACAACAAGCAGTCCCTTCTTGCTTTAGTGTCTGGATTTCAAATTTCTGGTCTGAGCCTTTTGTTTCCTCCCAAAGGTCTAAATAAGGATAAAACAGGGGCACCTGGGTGGCTTAGCCGGTTAAGCGTCCGACTTTCGCTTAGGTCATGATCTCGCAGTTCGTGGGTTCGAGCCCTGCGTCGGGCTCTGTGCTGACTGCCAGCTCAGAGCCTGGAGCCTGTTTCGGCCTGTGACTCCCTCTCTCTCTGACCCTCCCCTGCTCGCGCTTTCTCTCTCTCTCCTAGAAATAAATAAAACATTTAAAAAAAAAAAAAAGAATAAAACAAAGAATACCTTCACAATTTTCCTATTGGTCCCTCTCTGGGGTAGTGCCAAGGGTGAGGGGGTCACTTAAAAGGTAAGCAATCACTCCCTACTGTGCTCAGTCACTTCCCAACCTCTGGTGTATTCCCTTGTCTAAGGAGGAAAAAGAAAGATATCTAAAGTTCCAGTCACTTTTACCTTTTCCCAGAAATAGAAGATAATAAAGGAACCAGAAATTGCACATATATCAAACACTCTGCTTCTTAGAGGTATCAAGGGCAAATAAAAGTTAAGATTCAGTGCTCTTGAATCTCTGGTTCCCATTTACAACTGTGAAACATGAGGCTCAGAGTTGATAAGTGTATTGTTATTAAATGGTAAACGGTAGAGTCAGAACTCAAATCTTGGTTTTCAGTTTCTGTATCCTCTGTGTTCCAACACGCACACCACTTCCCTCTGGGACAGAGGAACTCAGAAGGAAAGAAATACTGCTAGTGATAAAGAAAATACCATCAAATTCCAGATTCTACTTCTAATGATTGCTCATATCCATTGTCCTTGGGTGTGAGTTGATCTCTGCTTCAGAGTCATCTAGGTAAATTAATGCTACGTGCTGTCCTCTGCCCATCTGGACCCTCCCAGAGGTTTGCCCTCTGTGCTGCCTCATCAGATACCTTTCCTGTTCCAGGGTGAGTGCAAAGGCTGGCCTTCCCTTGGCACATTTATCTTCAACCCCCAGTGAACAAGCAGTGCACACAGTAGACTAACTCATTTATTTCTACTCATTTATTGATGGCCTTTCATAACCGAGTTATTAAGTCATCTATAACTTCAGAGAAATAAATGAATAGATCCAGAACTAGGCCAACAGATATTTAAGATACCCACTGAAAATTTTATCTAGGATGGGCAGAAAAGTCAATGCTGGGTCATCAGTGGCATTTCCCTCACCTGGGAAAACATGATCTATGTTATATTCTAATTAGAACCCAGTCTATTTCTTTACAAACTAATAAAATAAATAACATCTCCAATCTCCCAAGTAAAATAAAGAAGTTTGAACAAAGATTACATTTGTTAACATTTTCCAAAGTGCTTCCTAATATGTGTTGCTCTTATCAACTGTCAAAAAAATATCTCTGAAAGTTTTACCAGGAGTAGAGTATAAAATCTTTCACTAGTGCCTATGAGTTCGAGTATATTCCCTTCAAGAAATAAAATAAAAAGAATAGGGAAAGAGGAAAGAAGGGCAGAGAAGGTTTCTAAGACCTTGGAAAACCCTTGAAACCAGTATCAAGGAGTCTAGAAAAATTCCTAACACTGGCATTAAGTTTCTATAGGGACACTTTCAAACCCATCAGCACTTTACCCAGATGATGGGATCCATGCATTTTCATTATGTTTTGGGGTGTAGCATCTCTATCTTAACTTACATGATCACCCCAGAATTCTGACTTCATCTCCCTATTCAAATATTCCTTTGCCCTAGTTTACTCCCCACTTATAACTTGGGGGGGTACCTGGGTAGTTCAGTCAGTTAAGTGTCCAACTTTGGCTCAGGTCATGATCTCACAGTTTATGGGTTCGAGCCCCACATCGAGCTCTGCTGACAGCTCAGAGCCTAGAGCCTGTTTCAGATTCTGTGTCTCCCTCTCTCTCTGACCCTCCCCTGCTCATGCTGTTTCTCTCTCTCTCTCTCTCTTTCAGAAATACATTAAAAAAAAAAAAAAACTTGGGGCCCCACCTAGATGAGAGAAATGTTGGTTGCTGAGAGGTCTCAAGTGTGCTTGGAAACCTCTCTGTGCCCAAGTTGCCTCAGTTTCCTCATCTGTAGAATAGGAATGATAATAGAACATACTTTATATGTTGCTATAATAGTTAAAAGAGTTAATATATGAAAAGCACTTAGAATACTGTCCAACAGGGGCGCCTGGGTGGCTTAGTTGGTTGAGCGTCCGACTTTCGCTTAGGTCATGATCTCACCGTTCGTGGGTTCGAGCCCCGCGTCGGGCTCTGTGCTGACTGCCAGCTCAGAGCCTGGAGCCTGTTTCAGTCTGTGACTCCCTCTTTCTCTCTGACCCTCCCCTGCTCACGCCGTCTCTCTCTCTCCTAGAAATAATAAAGATTAAAAAAAAAAAAAAAAAGAATACTGTCCAACAGATGGTAAGTGTTCAAGAAGTGTCAGCTGTAATTATTGTTGTTGTCATTAATATTATATATTAATATTAATTAATTAATATTAATATATTTTATATATAGTGTTTTCCATATGATTAGGACCTTGGAGACCAGCCAGTCCAATTTCTTCAATTAGTTTTGCAGGCAAGGAAACCACAGCCCAATAACTTATATAATGTTTGTAGTTCCTAACGTTTAAAGACTAAGTGAGATACTGGCAAAAAGAACATCTTTGGAATCCTGCAGTCCTACATTCAGATTCCAGCTCTGTTGCTTGTGCTTACTAACCTTGTGACTTTGTACTCATCTCTTCCCTCCTCTGGACTTCTCTAGGTCCTCACCTATACAATAGGTGTAACACGACTACCCTGATAGTGTTTTAAAAACTGAAAAATAATGACTGAAAAAGTTAATGACTGAATAATAGGACTAGCACGCTGCCAAGGAATTAATGAGCATTCAAAGTCATTATTGCAAATGTCATTCACCAGGGCTGCTGCAGAGAGGGTGCTAGAGCCCAGGGCTTCCAACTGCCAGCTGAGCTCACCACCATGCAGCCTACCTTTACTTAAAAATAAACAATCCAACCAAAACCATGAATTTGCTTACACTACATTCTATCAGTTTTTGTCAATGACTATCTTGTCATCAGTAGATGTTATAGCTATCAAAAAGCTGTGCCTGCTGATGGATAAGATTTTGTAAGTCCTTTATTGTTCTTAAAGAAAAGAAAAAGAAAATGGGGGCAGGGAGAGAACTCTCCACTGTTGGCCCAAAGTTTTTCTAACTAGTTTGGTTTAGGATGAGTAGTTTTACTCTGCCAGCTAAACTCCAAAAGCTGTGCCTGTTGGAGAGATGGTGACTCAGAAACAGCTTGCAGATGCTACAAAATAATAAAACACTATGTGCAGCCATGATTCTGCAAATCTGACACCTTTGTTGGGATAGAGAAAGGCTCAGGGAAGGACAGAAATTGAATTGACACCGGTTTCCTTTTGAGGGGAATATGATGAACAAAGTCTAACTCTAGATAACAAGGCATGGCACTCAGGTCTATCAGAAAACAAATTTTTAAAACTTAATGTCCCTGAAAAGATCATAGATGTCTCACGGTGGGCCTGGAAATGAGGAATGGGTTCCACGGTTCAAAGTTTGAGAAACACTTCCCTCTTGAAGATTTTACAATATTCATTTATAAATGAAAGCCTCTGAGAAGTCCCGTATATAAGAGACCTTTCCAACATTATCAGACCCGTCTTTTCCTAAACAATGAGCACAAAATTTCCAGTAGCACCATGTAGGACAGTGGCATTCTAGGAAACACCGCTCAAGAATTTATACAAGGTTTGCTACCAGTTTGAGTTTTAATTTTGTTGTGAGTCTCTGCTTCAACCATTTTAGACAAAGGATACAGACTAGACATGGACCACATTTTGCTTTCTTGTATTCCCATTTTATTTGTGGGGGTGGAACTATAACATCTGCTGCTACACATGTTTCAGAGAGCAGAACACATCTCTTTATCATTCACCATCAATGGAACTGCCTGGGAATGGGGAAAAAAAGTAAATAAAATAAATGAAAGCAAATCTGCTTGGGTTCATCTAAGGGCTGGCTTTGGAGCAGCCAGTGAGTTGCCACTGTCTTCCACACATCATCATTCCTTGAGAATATTCACATTGTTATTGGACTGTGAACAAGTGTTACGATTTGGGGATGAAAACCGTGGGTCTGAACAAAGCAATGGAACAAAGCCATAAAGTCCATATTAAGAAATACAAATGCTTTTATTGATAGAGAAAGTTACAACCTATTGAAGCCTAGAAATTTCTTTTCTTAATATGCAAAATAGGATACACAAAAGAACTAAAAATGCCACTGAATCCCCTTCCTACCACACTGCAATGTTCCTCCTTATCATCTATCTCTAAGATTCACCTTTTTTCACTTTCTTTTCTTTTCCTCACATTTCATCCTCTACTCTCACATAAACACCCATCAAATGCTTTCTCTTCTTTTTTCTTTTTTGTTGTTAATTTTTGTTTTATTTCATAATCATAAACTTAACTCTGCAATTGAGCTAGACTTGGAGCTAGACTTAGTAAGGAAAATATGGAACACAAAGAAATGCCGTGAGAACACAGATTATAGGATATTTTGAGCAGATGGGGGTAACCGGGTGCCCTTCTGAGCCTCAGAAGGAATAGTCTGGTAGTTAAGATAAAATGCAATTCACATTTATTAGATTTGTCCACAGTCAGCAATAGTGACCTTGCTGGTCCTGTCATTCCTAAACCCAAAGCACTCCATACTTCCACAATATTCATGCCTTCTTTTACTTTGCCAAAGACCACATGCTGACCGTCCAACCACTCAGGCTTGGCAGTGCAGATGAAAAACTGGGAACTGTTTGTGTTGGGTTCAGCATTTGCCATAGACAAGATGCCAGGACCCATGTGCTTCAGGATGAAATTCTCATCATCAAATTTCTCCCCAAAGATGGACTTGCCACCAGTGCCATTATGGATGATGAAGTCAAGTCACCTGGCACATAAATCCTGGAATAATCCTGTAAAATCAGGAACACTTATAACCAAATCCTTTCTCCCCAGTGCTCAGAGCCTGATAGTTTTCTACTGTCTTTGAAACATTTGTCTGTAAACAGCTCGAAGGAGATGCGGCCCAAGGGCTTGCTGTCCACGGCAATGTCAAAGAACTCAATTTGGTGGGGTTGACCATGGCTGTCTTAAAGGCCAAATGCTTTCCCTTCTTAATTCTTTATCTTCTTCCCTCCCACCCTGACCATTTTGGAAAAAAAAAAAAAAAAAAGACAAGTACATTCAATTATTACAGGCTTTCTATAAGTAATATGTATTTTAAAACTCATAAAATCAAAATAGAAAGATATCAAAAATAACCATAGCCTTTGGTAGTGATCAAAAAGAAAATGAATGAAAACTAGCTTAACAATTATTAGATTGTTATCATCCCTTTAGACTTGACCTTTTGGTAAGTTATAAATAAATACCATCCAAATTTGACAGAAGTAAACTACAAAAATCACACAACAGCAATCTGACAGAAATATCACTTTTATTGATGTCAAAAATATGGCATTTCTTAGATGTTTAATAAAGTAGGGATTATGAAGCAAAATAAATGTTGAATTATGCCACAAGAGTCTCATCCACATGGCAAGATCTATGAGCTCATTTGCTTGGCAACTGCTTTGCCATTTAGAATAATATGCCTACAGCCCAGGGGTACCTGGGTGGCTCAGTCATTTGAGTATCCAACTTTGGGTCAGGTCATGATCTCATGTTCCTGTGTTCAAGCCCACATCAGACTCTGTGCTAACAGCTCAGATCATGCAGCCTGCTTTAGATACTGTGTCTCCCTCTCTCTTTGCCCCTCCCCTGCTTGTGCTCTGTCTCTGTCTCTCAAAAAGTAAAATTAAAAACATTTTTAAAAAATTGCCTACAACCCAGAAAAAAATTTTAATGTGGTTAAATTTAACTTGTTCAACATATATTTTATAGTGAAAATATATGAATATGTTCTATACTAATGTTGATGGTATATGTCAATATTTTATGTTGATTATTTATCCTATACCTTTTTCTATTGTCTTTCTCCAGGAAGCAAATAACTTGGATAAAAACACAACCAAAACAGAAAGTGCTTGGCTCTTCAGAATGTGGTACAGCTTTGACCACAAGTATCCTTTGATAATGATGATTTCCCAGATCCTACTGCCTGGCGGAGATTAACTTCAAGCACTTAGTCATTGAGGTGTATGTTCCTGTTCTTCAAGAAACACAGAAAGGTAAAGTGAATTCATCACCAAATTTATCAAAAAGTAAAAAGGTGTAAGCCTATACTTAAGTGTTACAAAGAGCTAAAGTGAAATCTCTCAGAGTCAAATGAATTTGGTGTATCCATGGCAATCTAATATTTCCCTAAACTCCAGATGATAAAATCATATAGACCTGAGGACTGATCTATTTAACTAGTTTTACTGTTCGTCCGTTTGAAAAGATCTTACTTCTGGTCGAGTTGTCCAGGGTAACAACAATCCTTCACCCTTCTCCCAGAAACCCATTTGTGTGCTCTTGTTTCATGTGGTAAAAACGTGGGGTGGGGCTGGAGACAAAGGGAATGAGTAGCCTGAGAGAAAGAATAAGTCTGATCACCATATTATAAAATAACATTACTTTGTTTTCCAGGCAGATTTGAGTTAGCTTTTCCTCATGAAGGCCAATTTTAAAATTCTACCAATCAGTGTAAACATAGTGGCCTCAATACACCTTGCCTTGTGACTGACAGGGCTGAGAAGTCAGGCCTGAAGGGCTTTGCCATTGTGAATTGCAGTAAGTGGTCCATCTCTAATCCCAAGCAAAAGCGCCACATAAGAAAGGGAAGAACAGCACTGAAATTGAATGTGTTGGGTCTTTGTAGTTAGTTTTCCACAGTCACAAATCCTTCTCCTTTCAGGGAGAAAATGTCAGTCACTGGGTGATTTAAAGGGCCTAAGTAATGATTAAAACCACAACAGATCAGTGGGGGAGGAAGTAGAATTAAGAACAATGAAAAGAAATTCAAAGAGTAAGGTGAAGAAGAGGTAAAATGAAAAGAGGAGAGGAGGCAAGAGCAATACAGGAAATCCACATTAGGGAGGAAAGGGAGGCAAATTGAAGGAATGGCTATGTAAGAAAAAAAATTATATAAGAATGAAGAGAAGCCCTGTGAAGATTGCAGATATAAGCAAAAGTAGAGCAGGTGAGATTTAAAAAAGCAATTCTGCAAAAGTAGAACATTCCAAGAATTACAAAATAGACATGTGGAAGGTAGAGGTTTTTTGAGCCTACAGTTTTGTTTTCCCACAGCCCTTCTGTCTCCAGACAGATACCTTTCCTTGCTCAGTCTTAAGCCTTTATGGACAGTAGGTTTCCACCACTTTAAAAGCACCATCGTGGCCATTAACTACCTCTTGGAGGTTCTGTGTCGGAGGCCAGCTCCCTGAAGGAAGAATGGTGTCGGCAAGGGAGGGATGAGAGAGTCCCGAGATTCTTTCTGATCACCAGGTAGGCATCTCCGCTCTGACTGGGGCTCAACTTTATTTTATAATTAAGTGTTTGGGGGATGGCACAGAAGTGGCATTTGCCTTGAAAATGATTTCTGATAACAAACTTCTTTGATATGTAAGAATTTCCCAGAACATAGATTTGTAGAAGACTCCTGCATAACTTCTATCAATAGTGATTGAGGTAGGTGATGTAGATGCTTATCCTACGGGGAAGGAAGGTATCTTAGCATACCAGACAATGTTTTTAGCATAAAAAGGGTGAAGTTAGTTCTTTGTGGGCAGGGGTCAATAGCTTATTTGTTTAAGGCAGAAGTATCAAGAAAAACAGGTCTTTCAGGAAACAGGTTTGCTCCCATAATCAAAAAAGAAGTTCCTCAATAGGTTCCTTCACAGGGACCATATTCAAAGCCAGAATAAGTCACTCACAAATGCCTTGTGGAGCCGGGGGGAAGAGGGGGAGGCAGGACTCCAAGCAGAAACAATTGGGTATGGGTGGATATCTGTCCTTAACTCTAAATTAGGCTTTGTCTCAGGGCCAGACTCAATTGTAACTCTTGTGTTCTTAGCCCCCTTTTATTATGTTAAGTCTTGGATCTGCAAGGTCCATAGGAAGAGCCTTTTGACAATCATCCACAATGCTTTCATCTGAAGTCTCTTTTGAAAAGGCAGGAATATGCTTTTTCTTATGAGCAATCTGTGTGTGGAATACCGGTCTGATCTGGAATATTGTGAGGCCTGGTCAATACCCGCAGCCTCATTTCCCACATGAGCCAGTAGTAGCAGAAGGAGATACCAGTTTCGTTTCTCATGGCAGGTGCTGTGCAAACGCTGCCATTTCCTCACTGTGACTGTCATCCAGTGAGGCCCCTGCGGCTCCCAGCAGTTCTGGTATCTCATTAACTACGTAAAGCCTTCCTGGCCTCTCTAAGGCAAGCTGATTCTTAGCAAATTATTCCAGTTTATTTTCTAGGTTGATTTCTCATCTGGAAACACAATTTTCCCCTGCCATTGCTTAAAGTATCTGAGAACCAAATTTTAGGAAGTTATAAAAATTTGACTAAAGAATACACAAAAGGCTGCTTGATTATGAAATATATACAGTAAGAAAATGTCTTTTTGGTTTCCTGGACCCAATTTTCAAGTCTGGAAAATTGTTACTCATGCCTCTGACACACTGGCTACAACTTGGAGGTTCTTGTAACCTCCTCCTTGGGTTCAATTAATTTGCTGGAGTGGCTCATGGAACTTGGAGAAACATTTTACTAGCTTAGTAAGTATCACTGGTTTATTATAAAGGGATAAGAGATGCAGAGGGCAAAGTATGTGGGAACGGTCACCTAGCTTTCACGACCTCTCAAAGTGTACCACTCTCCCCCAAATCCCCCACATATTTACCAACCCGGAAGCTCTCTGCACCCTGTCCTTTTGGGGTTTTATGGAGACTTCATTATATAGGCATGACTGGCCAAATCATTGACTGTTGGTGATTGAACTCCATCTCTAGCCCCTCTCTCCTTCAAGAGGTGAAGGAGGGGGAAACTGAAGTATCCGGCCCTCCAGATTGGCTCTCCAGGCAAGCAGCCCCCATCCTTAGGTGGGGTCCGAATGCCACCTCATTAACATAATGAAGGATACCATTATTGCTGTAATCACTTAGGAAATTTAAGACCAATGACCAAATATATATGTCTTATTATAAATCATAATAACATAAAATGACAATTCGGAAATGAGATATAAAATGTTTTTGTTCAAATTCTAACATTGCTGTGAGGAATGCTTTATAATGAAGAAAAGGAATAAAGTAGAAAAAATAATTTGGAGACCAGAAATGAAAGTGGAAACTCACCCAAAATTTTAGCTTAGAGCAGTGACACTAAATTCAGATGATGTCACAGTTTTTAATCTCATGTTTCACCAGGGGTTTATTTCCATATGATTATGGACAGATTTGCAAAAAATGAAAGCAGATTTACCCTGTCAGTAGCATCTCTTCTCATGGTAATTTGTCCTCCTGTGCATTCATTCTAGAAATTGCAGTGCTACCATCACTGCACAAATATATTTTCACTTAGACAACAAAGTTTTTATATCCTAGTTAGGCTCTGAATTCACACCTAGAGAGTAACAAACCAACCAGTTTCTACTCTGTGACCTTTAGATACATCTGTATTTCCGGAAGCAAATCATCCACTTAGTATTTATGTTTTTCCTGCTCTTCACTTAGAACACAGGTGATGTGCCCTTCAAATCTCATAGGTAGGCTATGCCTTCCACTGTCAGTGTAGGATGATCCCCCATCCCAGGGTGAGGTTGCCTGGCCTAAGCCAAAAAGAAATTGTTGTCAGGCTGAAAGAAACTGACTGTGCAGTTTGGAGTTGCTCAAGTTTCATTTTAGTAACATTGCATCATGCAAATGAGGCATCATAAGGAATTACTGATAAAAGGAAAAGAAGAATAAATAAGCCTTCATGTGCACTGTATCAGTCAGGATTCTCCATACAGACAGAAACAGAACCAGAAGGAGTATACACACATGTGTGTGTGAGTGCACACACACACACACATACACATGCATAGATATATATGTACATACACATACATATATACATTTATATATGTGTACACACATATGTATACATATACATGTACTTATACACAGATTTAGTTCAAGGAATTGGCTTATGCGAATGTGTGTGTGGGGGGGGTGCAAGTCCAAACTTTGTAGGCCAGGCTCTCAGTCTGGAAACTCAGGCAGGAACTAATGGTGCAGTCTTGAGGCAGAATTCTTTCTTCCTTAAGGAAGCCTCAGTTTTGCTATGAAAGTCATCCAACTGTCTACATGAGGCTCACTCACATTACTGAGGATTATCTCCTTTAAGTCAACTGATCAGTGACTGAGATGTTGGCCCACATCTACTGAATAATTGGGTCAACAAGCCAATTATTGGGTAATAACAAAACCAAGCATCACAGTACACAATTCGCATTCAATTTATACCCAAAATTCAGACTCTAGAAAGACTCTCTTAATGTACTGTTGGCATCAGTAAAACAAGCCATGGTTTCTCAGATAGTTTGCTTTCTTTTTTACTTTTTCATAGCATAATTAATACACATATACATTTCCATAACATTTCCCCAAAAAAACTATGGAGGAATTAAAAAAATAAAAATTAACAATTGATAAGGATGAATAATGGCCAAGGGCTGTGTTGAGTCCCTTACATTTATAATTTCATTCCACCTCCACAGTTCTGTAAGAGATTGTAAGAGTCTAGAGAGTATGATCCAAAACAAATGGATTGCTAATTGTGTTGTCCTTCACTGAAACAACCTGGGTTCTTTTGTTCAAGACCATTATTGGAAGCCTATGGTGCCAAAATAGATGGGTAATTAAGATTTCATTGTGATTCAAGGCTGGCAGCAATTCTGAGGAGAATTTGAGAAGGGGTAGATGAAAAAAGAAATGATATTACTGACCACAGATAATTTGCTAGTGGGTACAATATTTCATTTGGTGTTCTCAACCACCCATTTCATTTTATTTCATTCTTTTTTGGAGGTGGAAGAAATAAAGTCTCAGACAACTTAAAAAACTTTGGTAAGGTTCCATAGATAGTGTTATTTCCATGATTCAAGCCCAGGTCTCTCACCGTCAGGTCCATCAATACACTTATGCAAACTTTCTCATTGACAACTCTGTATCCAATATATTCCTCACTTTACATGTAAAACCCCAACTTGATATGTTCATAAAGTCACTATTAAAGTAATGAATATTATGACTGCTTACATGATGTGGTACAGAGCTCACATCTCAAACATTTGTTGAAGGTATGTGCAGTGATAAAGTTAGGGATCCTGATTGGTCATCCTAAGAACAGCACCATAAAGGAGTCCCCAGGTGTCTGGGTCAGAGCCTCAGCTTTTCACGGGCAGAAAGTTAAATATGCCAAAGACTCCAAGAATGGTTTAGGTTCGTAGAAATGGATGCACCTGAGCCAAGCTCGAAGGAGGTACAAGAGCCGGACACCAAATTACTAAATCATGATCTGTATCCCCATAGGGAGAAATGTCCTTTCCCAGCGATGGGAAGATTCAAGTCACAGCCTGGTTTCTAGTGACCTATTTCTTTCTCTTGCTCCCTGGCTCACTCTGGCCTTCCTGAGATGTATCAAGCACATTCCTGCTTCCAGGCCTTTCCACTGACTCTTCCCTCTCCTTGGGACACTCTTCCCTCAGACATCAATATGCTTCCCTCCTTCTCTCTTTCATTCAAATTGTCAGGGAGACTTTCCTGGCTCCATATTTAAATTAGCAACCCCAACAGGAGCACTCCTTCATCCCTTATTTGCTTCATTTTTCACCATAACACTTATCACCATATGACACAGTATGTATTTTATTAATTTGTTTTAATGGTCTCCTCCAACCAGGTTATGTGCTTTCTTGAAACAAGGATTTGGGTCTGTTCTCAGTCACTAATGTGTCCTCAGGGCATAGAACAGTGCCTACCACATAGTGGACACTCAGTGAATATTTGTTGAATGGATGAATGAATGGATGGATGAATGTATGAATGAATGAATGAAATAAGCAAGCAAGCAGTATTTTCTATTCAGGGCACCTTCATTCTAGACATTGATGTAGCAGGGAAATCCAAATAATTATTTTTTTTATGTTTATTTTTGAGAAAGAGAGAGAGAGAGCGTGTGTGTGTGAGAGTGGGGAGGAGAAGAGACAGAGGAGACACAAAATCTGAGGCAGTCTCCAGGCTCCAAGAAGTCAGCACAGAGCCTGACATGGGGTTCGAACCCATGGACCATGAGATCATGACCTGAGCAAAGTCGGACACTTAACCAACTGAGCCACCCAGGTGCCCCCAAATAGTTATTCTAGGTTGCTAACTGAGTTCAAAACCAGGGCAAAGTAAAGCAGATAATTTTGGGGTTTCACCCAGACTGCCATTTGGTATCCAATAAATATCTATACTCCCAAGAATCAGTGCCCTCTCCCCCAGGCAGGCACAGCCACCACAGCAGACATGGATCTGTTTCCCACTTGTTTCCTCATTTGTTTCTGACACCTTCCTATGGTTGGTTCATCCTCCCTTAGGCTTAATTAGTACACTTCATCTGCTGCATGTAAGCCTGGATCAGGCTTAGAACCCACTCTCTGTCAGGGTGACTTTGAATACATTTTATCTTGCCTATTGTGTGTTAATTTAATTAGTTTACAGAGCTCAAATTTTTAGAGCCACCTATCATCCTCACTAACAATCTCTTATAACAAGGAGGTTAGAAGCAGAAAGTGATATCCTCTTATCCATATTTTTAAGACACCAGGTAAAATGATTTGCTCAGATGTGCAGTGTTACAGCCGGCATGGGAACCATAGGCCGCCTTATTCACAGGTGACTAATGATCCTACTCAGCTGTCTACTTCCCAAGTCTCTTTCCAGTCTATCATTTATCGTGTCTCTCCTTAAGACATGTGCATGTACATATTAGTCTTACAATTGTGAATGACACAGATAAGAATGACCTTTTCCAAAATAAAAAGGGCAGCCAAAATCATTTTTAGCACTTCCTGTATACTGACATCAACTGAGAATAAGGAATTATTATGTGGTTGCCAACCTTTTACATAAATGTAAGAAAGTGCAAAGATAACAATGGATTGGCAAGTTGACACAGTAACAGAATGACAGAAAATCACAGGGATGGAGACTTCCTTCCCGTCCCATTGCTGGTTTGGAATGAAGAGTGCACTGAGGTATTGCCAACAAAATGAAATGCCCATGGCAGATGTGTGGATGCTGCAGCTCTCGAGTTTTCCATTAAAGAGTCTGGCAAGAGAAGTGGGAGATACCAGACCCCTTCCTCTACCAAAGTGTGACAGGCTGAGGCTGCATTCCAGGAAAGTAAAGGCGAACATCAGGATCATCCAAAATGACACTGGGAACCAAGTATTTAAGGAATTTAAATGTAATTACGTTATAGTCTTAAAAAAAAAAAACCCTTCCCCTCCTAAAACCTGACAGGATTCATTATATCCCACACAGTCATACTTATTTTAAATTGTAGGTATGAATATTGTGAGCAGCAATTTCCATTTTAAATGATGATCACTGCATTGCAGTTTTACTTATTCTGACTAGCAGAAGCAGCCATGAATTATTTATTGGGGTAATACTGTAGCCTTGTGAATGACTTGAGTTTACTTCACAAAAAACTCTCAGATGAGCAAGGAATGTTAGCTCTATGATCCCCATTTTATAAATGAGGCAACAGAGCCCAAAGGAGAGAAAAAGCATATCCAAGGTTACTGATGGACTTGAAGCCAGCATTCGTAATCAACAAAGAGCAGGCTGTGTCCGCCTAAAGAGTCCAAGGATCCTGGCTCTGGTGGTCCATCCACTGAGTTTTGGTAGCATAGATATATGTGTGATATTATTGTTCACAAGTGTGCCTGGCATACAACTGGCAGTTGTATATGATAGCTTCTTTGGTGGCTTATCAAAAGCTTCACAGTTTGGAGGCAGAGGATATCTTTCATTCAGTTTTATTTAGTACCTACTATATGCCGGGCAATATACAAGGTTCTGAGGACCCAGCAGCAAACAGTGTAGATATTGTTGACCCTCATGAAGTCTTGCTTATTTGCCTCATTAAAATAAGTCATGACCCCAAAAGCCTTTCAAATGGAAAGTGGGTCTTAGCATAGGAAAGGGAGATACTGGTATCACCAGAGTTTAACTGGAGGAGGGGGCAGGGAGACCTCTCTGGAAAAGCTACAAATTAAAAGCATTTATAATCCTCACTTCCAAAATGTGAACAGATAACTTCATAAGTGGTTTCAGTAAGCAGATTTTGAAAATATTGGAAATATAAGTAATCAGCTTTCTAAAGACTTTCTCTGCATATGGTACACATGACATTGTAACCGTTTCCCCCTGAGAACCTGGCTGTAAGGAGGAGCTAAGCTTGCACCTGGTATCAGTGCAGCTACCACTCTTATCCAGGTGGATAATCCACTGGATATTCAGCTTGACTTTTGGTCATCCTTGTCCTCATAGGTGCTAGTGTAGAAAGATCTTTATAGATAGGTCTTGACATAGCACCTAAGTGAAATGAAATTAAAATCTACTGAAAAAACAAAACAAAACAAAACCCACTAGCTTTCTGGATCCTTGTGTTCCCACAACTGGTTGGTAAGAACCAATGTAGGGGGATATTAATGGTACCTGGATGGAAACATAAACTGTCTTGCTCAGGACATGCCTTAGGTCTTCATGACTTCTCATTCCATATAATGGGTATTCCTATTAGTGTCCTCTATTTTAGCTAAATCTATGAGAAAACCTGGTGAGTTATTAAAGTAGGTTTTTTTTTTTTAACTATTGGTAACTTTTTCATTTACCTCTCAGAGCCAAAACATGATTTAAGACAGTTAAATGGTACAGTTTTCTCAAGACTCCATAACCTCAACACATTGCAGTATTCCATAGCTGGACTAAAAACTCTTCTGGAGGCCTGAGAAGTGACTACAAGTAGGACTTTGTGAATTCTTGCCCAAAACTATTGGATCCCCCCACCGTGAATGTGAAAAGTTATGGGTCCCGAGATGATAACTAAGGTTTCTACAATAATCTTAGGATTCGACAAGAGTTTTGACACCCTTCCTTTGTTTTGCCTTTTCTATAAAAGTTTTAGGAATATTCTATTAAATGAAAATGCTTTCCCATTTCATCTTTACTTTAAGCAAAGGATATGAAAATCTAGATTTATGCATATAAGAAATCAGAAGATGACTCCTCTTCTAGAATGGATTCATAAAATAAATTCCTCTAAGTCCAATTTTTTAAAAAAATCTATTGAGCACTTTCTCACTGCAAAGCACCCTATTAGATCCTTCTCATTTCACTGTTTATTCACTTAGTCATTACTAAGACTAAGTTGTTTATCAAGAGCCTACCATGAGCCAGCCACTGTCCTGGTCTAGGGACACAGCCATTGACAAATTCTCATGAACCTTACATTCTACTCTGCCTCTGCTTTTAAATTTCTGATTTACAGATGTCTTTTCAGGAACATGACTGTGGTATAAAGAAAGGTACATGTAGACGTTCCACTCTTGGTTTTCATCAAACTGAGGAAAGTCTGGCTCACGGGCCAGGATATACTAATTTGCTATTGTAACCTGCCTGCTTACTAGCAGCGTAATTTTGGGAAAGGTATTCACCATCTCTGTGCCTGGACTCTAACTGCAAAATGTAAATACTGGAAGTTCCCACCTCTGACGATTGTTTTGGGAATTAAATGAGTTAACACAAAGCACTTACGAAAGTGCTCAATAATGTTAGCTTCATTATATTATCATGACTGCCTGTTGATATCACATCTCTTAAACGGAGACATCATATAATCTGCTTAGTACTCATCATCATTTATTATCTCTGAGTGACCAAAATATCCATTATCTTGTATGCTTATAACTTTCAGTTGCAACAACCATATTTTAATACCATAAGAAAGTCTTCAGTCACCACATAAATCAAAGTTTCCACTTAGGCTATAAGTCATATATAATTCTTCTTATCTGATCTTGAGTCAATGGATGATGTTAGGCAGTTTCTTTGTGTTCTCTGTTCTGTGCATGCAATTGCTTCATTTATGATTTTTCTAAGTTATAGTCCATCATTCCATAGTTATTTTTCTGTAAATTACACCACAGATAGCAATTTTGACTTGATAGAGAAGTGCAGCATTTTGCTGTTCCACAATGAAAGCAATACAAGCCTTTGATGATAATTATTCCTCTTGTACCTTCTCGTGATAAAGGAATCTTTCAATTTTACCTTTCAGGTGAAGCTGTGGTGTTTTGTCATTAGCTGTAAGATATATTTGAAGATTTCTGGGTCAGCATTGAATCATTTTATTTGAAAAAAAAGAAGGAAAAAATGTTAAGACTGGCAAAAATATATGTATTACCTTAATCTTGCCAGATTTGAATTTAGGTTTAATATCTCTTCCCTGTGGGAAAGAGTATTTTGCTTAAATTTTTTTCAATTGTTACATGGTCACTCCTTCTCGACTGTAGGAGCCAAGGCATTAACAGGCTGCCAACACATTCATGAGCTCCCAGAAACACATTATTAGCATGAACCATTGCCACCAGCCTCACATATTTTCACTTGACAGAGAGACAGAGACCAGGTCTTCCCCAGGGACCACACTATTCAGCCCTTGGCTGCATGTGAAGTTGTGGTAGACACAACACAATGCATGTGGGCAGACATGGCCCTCCCTAATTAAAGTTCACTTCCCCAGGTAGATGGTGATGACAGCTTCTCAACGTACATCAAAGCAACTCATAAATAAGTGGGCAATGAGATAAGTATCCTGCCAGTTAGAGGAGGGAGAGATGGTTAGAGAAATAAATACTGTTCTTTTAGTCATGTGGCAAAGAGTCCATGGAGGAATTGGGATTTCCTAACATGAAATGAAACAATGGGAAGGGAGGAAGAGCATAGTGAGCAGAGGGACCACCATGGAGAACCCATGCAGGTGTGGCATGAATAGCAGAAAGGAGCCTGAATGGATCTGCCTGCAAGGCACAGAATTGGAAGAAAGACGAGAAAGGAGGTAGTCTCCCAAGAACAGGGCAGTCAGCTTTTAAAGCAGAGGATGACATTCTTATTCCCTACACCTAGTATTATCAGAATTCTCTCTTATTGGTATTAATTTTATATTTTTAATACATCAGGTAGCTAAAGGTAGAGAGCAATGTATCATAGGCTGAAGGGCCTTTGAAGTTTCCTTTCTGTCACAAATCTGATTCATCTGTGTGACAGTCACTTATCAGGCACCTACGCATTTAATTCTTCCAGAATTGGATTTAGTTTTAATATTTATTTCCCCTGAAGAAAAAATAAGTATTTTGTTTAAATACTCTTCCATTGTTTTAACTGAATTTAGTTTTAATGCTTCTTCTCTAAGAACAAATATAAGTATGTCTTCGAGCTTCTTTTGAGGTCACAATATAAGAAATGGTAAGATAAATAAGAAATGCTAGTTGCCCTCAAGATGCCAGTATCCAAATGAGGTAGAGACAGCAGCCAGCAATGAGTAAGAACTATATTAAAGTTATGAGCAAAGTGTTGTGGAAGCCAGCGGCTGGCATGGCCACTAACCAGCTCTGAAGAATCAAGGAAGCCACACAGAAGTAACTTTGGAACTGGGTAGGAAAAAAGTAAGACTCTGTAAGGAGCTGGGCTGAGGATGTGAGAGACTTTCTGGCAATGGGAACAGCCCAGGCAAAGACACAAACAAGATGTGACGTGTTTGGAAAATGGTGAGAGTTTCCGTGTGACTGGATCACTGGGAAGTGAAACTGGAGAGTTATTGTGTGGACAGATTGGGCAGAACCACCTGTGTCACAGTCAAGAAAATGGATTTTATCTTATTGACTGCGGGAGACCAATGCAGCACCTTAAGCACAGAGTCACACAGTCCAATCTGTTATAATGAAGAGAACTCATGGCCATGTGGAAAGTGGTGCGATGGGGAGAGCAGAAAACTTAAAATGATTCTGGATAGTTGCTAATGAAAACACCCACCAGTTTCCTATGTGGATAAAAATGAGGACAGGAATGTTTTCATTCTTCTTTGAAAGATACTTTGGAACACTGAGGATGTGTTTCAAAATATAAATGTACTAAAAGACAAACGTATTATTTCAGTAAGAGATTGGTACTTACATTTCACTAATAAAAATGATCCAGTGGTATGATTGTTAAAGTCTACCAGAATACTTTCTGGTCTATTTTTTTAAATTATTAACATGCTATTGATTTGTACATAAAGGGAAATAATAGACTGGTTTCTTTCCTCTAACAAAGGCAAAAAAGAAAATCAAACAGGATTTAAATATGAGAAAGAGAAGTTGAACAGGCAAAAGAAAAGTCATTTGGAAACACAAATTTTGATTTTCATACTTGGGGTACAGTGCTGAGTGCTGGCAGCCAGCAAAAAAAAAAGATGATCAGGGGATTCTGCCCTTGAGCAGCCAAGTGGCTCATCAAAGGAAACCATTTCAGTTGTTTGTTTATCCTCCAGAAGACCCAAGGGGGTTAACTTGGACGCTTACAAAACAGGCAGTCTCTGCATTCTGCATTATGTCCATCATCATATCCTTTGTCAGCATCTCCAGCCCTATTTAGGCCAGGTCCGCACCGTCTCCTCATTCATATTGTCCACTGGTCATCAAAAAAGTAAATTAAAAAAGCCAAGGCAATCCAGTTTTAAATGAAATTGCAAACAAATAAAATAAAATACATTTCCATTGTGGTAGGTGCAAGAAGCCTTGATTGGGCCTGCTTTCCCCCATGAAGTCGGCCTCGCTACTTACTTCCTCACCTTGCTCTCCGCCAGTAGCAATCTTGCCTTCTTGTCATTCAAGAAGTGCCTTTGCCAAGTACTGTTGAGGTGACCAACTTTTTTTATGTTTTTCTATTTTGGCGCTGAAAGTCCTGCTTCCCAAGAACCAACCCCCTCTGTCGTAGGCACAGTGGGACAGTTGATCATCCTGGTACTCTCCCCCGGGACTGTAACCATTAACTCCACGCTGCAGTGGTAATAAGACACGGGAATGCTGCACCTTGAAAGGTTCCTAGAAGCATCTTGTATTTTCTATCAAGTTCTTTGAGTAATTTTTTTATTGTGGTAAAATACACAATACATAAGATGTACCATTTTAACCATTTTTATTTATTTCTCTTTCCTATTGAAGTATAACTAAGATACTGTGTTATATTAGTTTCAGGTGTATAACATAATGATTCAACAATTTGATACATTACTCAGTGCTCATCAGGGTAAGTGCACCCTTGATCCCATTTATCTATTTCACCTATCCTCCCACCCCACCCTGCGCCCCCCTCTGGCAACCAGCAATTTGTTCTCCCTACGTAAGAGTCTGGTTTTTTTGTTCGTCTCTAAATGTTTCCTAATTTAAAAAGCTAAGTCAGTATTTCAGCTCAGCTCCTCATATTTCAGTTGCCAATCTATGGTCAGAAATGGGAGAGTTTCTGACAGAAGTTTTATCTAATGTAACAGAAATGTTGAAGTAAAATTCACCTTCAAAGAAAAGGCTGCTTTCCCCCCCCCAAAACTGATGCACTAGAATGCCACCAGCCCTCAGCCCATACTGTTTTTTGGGGACCGTACTTGCCAGGGGTAGCTGATGCTCTGGGCTTTTAAATGCACGGGAGGACGCAGCGGAGAGCTAACCTTTTTCCAAAGGAAACAGACACATCCTCAAACAGTTACGTTTTACATTTCTTGAAACCATTTCCTTGGTATTTCTTGAAATCCACCCGAGTGTTGGGTTTCACCGACCTGTTCACCGTAAACATAGCCAGAGCTGATTTCCAGCTTGTATACACAGGCTTCTAATTCTAAGCAAGTCTACCTCTAATCTTTTATTATGCAGTTAATAGCGGGAACAGGAAAGAGCGCAACTGCTTCTCCCTTTCCTCACTACTCTTTCCCAGCGGTCGAAAACCCCCTCCCCACATCCTGCACTGCTGCCTAGTGCTGGGATTGCAGGTGCCAAGAGCTTTGCCTTTCCCTCCCCTGCTTTGTGTAGACACACATCCTGCTTGGAGCTCCCCAAAAGCAGCGTGCCAGTGTCGGTGCAGTGTCAGTCCAGGGGAGTGGCTGCCCCAGGCTGGCTGCATGCACTGAAGACCCCAGGTGCCAAAAAGAAGAGGGGCCCCCAACTCAGAAGCAGGTGTTCCACATTGAAACAGCTTCAGCAGCACAAGCTCAGAAGCCTTGTCTTTAGCTTGACCAATTATTTTCTGTTTTTTTTTTTAATTCTTAATTTAAAGTCCTCAGGCCTTCATTGAACTAAAATGTTTAGAAGATGAACATTATGATAATTGATAATTGTACAAGCACTTTGCAAACATCAAGTGCTTCATAAAGTTGAAATGATACTAAATTCAGTGACAGGTTTATAGGCCTGAAGGCCTCAGACCCACTCTTCAGATATAAACAATTTTATTACATTTTTATTATTTTTAAATTCTAGCTGATTTCCTATGATACTCAAGATTATGATGAGCACATAAGTCTCTTCTCAGTATACAGATATGTCTTATTGAGAAATCTTCCTCCCCACATCTCTGGCACTCACAAATCCCTTGAAGATGACCCACAGTGAAATGGATATACCCCATGCCTCTATCAATTAGCCCATCAAGAATCTCTATCCCTTAAATTCCTAGAAACATGCAATCTTCCAAATTCAATCAGAAAGAAGTAGAAAATTTTGACGATTACTAGTAACAAAATTAAATAAGTAATCAAAAAACTCCCAACAAACAAAATGTCCAGGACCAGATGGCTTCACAGGTGAATTCTACCAATTATTTAAAGAATCAATGCCTATTCTTCTCAAACTATTCCAAAAATACAAGAGGAAGGAAAACTTCTCAAATTCATTCTGTGAGGTCAGCAATACCCTGATACCAAAACCAGAAAAAGACATTACAAAAAAAACTACAGGCCAGTATCCTTGATGAATATAGATGCAAAAATCCTCACCAAATATTAGCAAATCAAATCCAACAAATGTTAAAAGAATCATTTGCCATGATCAAGAGGGATTTATTCCAGGGATGTAATGGTAGTTCAATATTCACTAATCAATCAGTGTGATACATCACATTAACAAGAGGAAGGATAAAAACCATATGACCCTCTCAATACATGCAGAAAAAAACATTTGACAAAATACAACATGATAAAAACTCTCAAACAAAGTGGGTTTAGAAGACACAAGTGTTAACATAATAAGGGCCACGTATGAAAACCCCACAGCTAACATCATACCCAATAGTGAAAAGGCATTTTCTCTAAGATCAGGAACAAGGCAAGGATGTCCACTCTCACCACTTTTATTCAACATTGTGCTGGAAGTCCTAGCCATAGCAGTCACGCAAGAAATGGAAATAAAAGGCATCCAAATTGGTAAGAAAGAAGTAAAACTGTCATTATATGCAGATGACATGATACTATATAGAGTACCAACAAAAATATCAGAACTAATGAAGAATTCAGTAAAGTTGTAGGATACAAAATTAATACACAGAAATCTGTTGTGTTTATACACACTAATAATAAATAGCAGAAAGAAAAATTAAGAAAATAATTCCATTTACAATTGCACCAGAACAGTAACATATTTAGAAATAAATTTAATCAAGGAGATGAATTACCTGTACTCTGAAGACTTTAAGACTCTAATGATAGAAATTGAAGATGACACAAACAAATGGAAAGATACACCAGGTTCATGGACCAGAGAAATTAATATTGTTAAAATGTCCATATTACCCAAAGCACTCTATAGGTTCAATGCAATCTTTATGAAAATACCAATAGCATTTTTCTCAAAACTGGAACAAACAATTCTCAAATTTGTATGGAACCACAAAAGACCTCAAATAGCCAAAACAATCTGGAGAAAGAAGAGCAAAGCTGGAGGTATCATAATTTGAGATTATAAGATGTTCTACAAAGCTATAGTAATAAAAACAGTATGGTAATGGTAAAAACTAGACACATGGATCAATGGGAAGGATAGAGAGCCTACAAATAAATCCATGCCTGTATTGTCAATGAATCTATAACACAGGGGGAAAGAATAAACAATGAGGAAAAGATTGCTTTTTCAATAAGTGATGTTGGGAAAACATGACAGCTCCTGGCAAAAGAATGAAACTAGAACACTTTTTTACACCATACACAAAAATAAACTCAAAATGAATTAAAACCCTAAATGTGAAACCTGGAACCATAAAACTCCTAAAAGAAAACATAGGCAGTAATCTCTTAGATATTGGCCGTAGCAACATATTTATGGATATGTCTCCTCAGGCAAAGGAAACAAAAGCAAAAATAAACTATTGGGACTATATCAAAATGAAAAGCATTATGCACAGCAAAGGAAACTATCAACAAAACAAAAAAGCAACTTACTGAATGGAAGAAAATATTTGCAAATAATATATCCAATGAGAGGTTAATATTCAAAAATTATAAAGAGCTTAACAACTCAACACCAAAAAAATCTAATTAAAAAATGAGCAGAGGACCTAAATAGATGTTTTTCCAAAAAATATATGTAGATTGCCAACAGACACATGAAAAGATGCTCAACATCACTAATCACTAAAGAAATGCAAATCAAAACCACAATGAGATATTACCTCACACCTGTCAGAGTGTCTAGCATCAAAAAGACAAGAAATAACAAGTGTTGGTGAGGATGTGGAGGAAAGGGAACCCTCATGTACTGTTGGAGGGAACATATGTTAGTACAACCTCTGCAGAAAACAATATAGAGGATCCTCAAAAAATCAAAAATAGAAATACTGGGGCATCTTGGTAGTTCAGTCAATTAAACAACCAACTCTTAATCTTGACTTAGGTCATGATCTCACAGTTGATGAAACTGAGCCCCGGATTGGGCTCTGTGCTGACAGCATGGAGCCTGCTTGGGATCCTCTCCCTCCATCTCTCTCTGCTTCTCAAAACAAACAAACAAACAAACAAACAAACTTAAAAAAATAGAAATACTATATGACCCATTAATTCCACTACTGGGTAATTACTTCCAGAAAATGAAAACACTAATTTGGAAAGATATATGCACCCTGATGTTTATTGCAGCATTATCTCCAATAGCCAAGATATGGAAGCAATCCAAGTGTCCACCAATAGATAAATGGATAAAGAAGATGTGATATATATATACAATGTGTGTGTGTGTGTGTATATATATATATATATATACAATGTGACGTGTATATATACACACACACACAAACACACACACACACAATGGAATATACCATAAAAAAAGAATGAGATTTTGCCATTTGTGATGACATGGATAGACCTATAGGATATTATGCTAAGTGAAATAAGTCAGACGGAGAAAGACAGATACTACATGATTCCACTTATATGTGGAATCTAAAAAACAAAGTAAATGAATAAGCAAAAGACCCACCCTTAAATACAGAAAACAAATTTGATGTTGCCAGAGGGTAGGTGGGTGATGAGATGGGTAAAGGGTATTAAGGGTATTAAGAGGTACAAACTTCCAGTTATAAAGGAAATAAGTCACATAGATGAAAAGTACAGCACAGGCAATATAGTCAACTATTGTGGTAATGTTGTTTGATGACTACATATATTATGGTGAGCATTGAGTAATATATAGAATTCTTGAACCACTACACTATACACCTGAAATTTATCTAAAATTATATGTCAACTATACTTCAGTTATAAAAAAGAATCCCTAATCTTGCACAACCTCACTTTTATGTGAAACCTAGAAAGTTCAAGCTCATGAAAGTAGGAAATATGATGCTGGTTACCAGGGGCTGAGGTTTAGGGAAATGGGAAGATGTTGGTCAAAAGGTATTAAGTTTCACTTATGCAGGATGAGTAAGTTCTGGAAATCTAAAGTGCAAGCATGGTGACTATACTTAACAATACTGAATCACATACTTAAAATGTGCTAATAAGATAGTTGACCTTATATATTCTCAACACACACACACACACACACACACACACACACACACAAATGGTAACTACGTAAGGTGATGGATTTGTTCACGAGTTTGATGTGGCAATCATTTCATAATGTATTCATATACCCAAATATCATGTTGTACGCCTTAAATTTATATAATTTTTATTTGTCAATTGTACCTCAGTAAAGCTGGGAAAAAAATAATCCCTGTCCTTGACCTTCCAGCAAGTAGAAGCTGGAGCTCTTCCTTCCTGGCTTAGCCATTGTGAGAGCTGTTTGTGTTCCTGTTAGGAATTACCAATTAAATCGCTGATGAACATAGCCCTTTTGCTTGCTCAATCTCTTGCAAATCTTTGAAAATGTTGTCTAGGCCATTTAGAAGAGACAGACTGGATTTAAACCAGAGTTTTCCAAACTGCTGATCAGAACTCACTAATGGTTCTGATCAATTTAGTGGGTTCCTAACCAGCACTTTTAATAAACAAAAGCAGGGGAGAGAAAATACAAGAGTGCATTGCAAAATTAGAAGTTAATACTATTTCATGAAATTTATTTCAGAGGTGTGTGTATGTATGTGTGTGTGCATGCACACACACGTGCTCACACACGCACACACTGCTTTCTGATATATAATGTGTTTCTTAACTGGAGTCATGATCAAAAAGTTTTAATACTTAATCTAAGCTGACCTCAGGCCCTTATCCAGGAACCCCCAGGCCTCTTCACCTAATTGCTTTAAGTACCAGGCAAGGTCAAAGGAGCTGTGAAGAGCTCAGAGGAGAGAGAGCCATAACTCTCCTGGATTATTTTGGAAAAGTTCATGGAGTTAGTGGGTCTGAGCTGGACTTTGAGGAAAAGGTAGAATTTGACAAGGAGCAGCTGGAGGGATGCAGAGGAAAGGCCGGATGCAGGAGAGAGAAAAGCAACACAGAACTATAGAGTAGAACAAATTTGAAGATCTGGCCACTAGACCTCCCTTGGACCTTCAGCTATGGAGCCTCAAGTTCTAGACCTGCTCAGAACCAATATATTCTAATCTGTGAAATGAGTATAATTGTACCTACCCCACTCAGTAACCATAATTTTTAAATGGAAAAAGGTTAAGTGAAACCATTTTGAAAACTGTGAAGTATCAAACACTAGATAATGCTTATAAGTTTTTTAGGCAAAGCAAAGGTGAGAATGTGGGAAAGTACTTCGTATGCTTGGGAGAAAGTGGGGATGGCAGCTTGGTACATTCAGTGTTGGATATTAGAGAAGGGACTAAGAAGCCATGTTTGAGGAACTCCATAAAGATTTTGAGTATCAGGTAAAGGTCTCTGGGTTTGGTTCCATAGATAATGGGGAATCTGATGATTTGTAGACATAGGAGTGGCACAGAGTCTTGTTTTAGAAAGATTGATTCTAACATCAGTAATTAGGGAGAAGCCACAAAGACCTAAATTATGGTTGTTGCAATAGGAATAGAAAGGAAAGGGAGAGATTCTAGAAAATCCTGGCCCCAAAGTCACAGAATCCAATGCTGTGTTACTAAGGGTATCAGGGCTACAGAGAGGAAGGGCCAGGGAGGTGTTGGTATAAGGAAGTGGGGGGCTCTGAGTGGCTGGGGGGGTCCAGCCCTCCTCACTGTGCATCTGCTTCTGCCAGTCACAGCAATAGTGAAGGCTGGCAGGTTACTTGAGTAGAGAAGACAAGCAGTTGGTTTTCCCCAGGTGGAAACTTATTTATATGAGCCTGCTCTGTCTTATTGCTGAGTCTATTCTTTGGGATAAACAAGCCATTCACCTAGTCTTGCCTCATAAATGGAGTTCTCTAGACCTCTGAGTGAACTCATTTTTTTTCTGAGCTGCTCTCTGTTAGGGAGATGCTCTGCAATTAATATCCTACTCAAAAGGAGGCAGAATGCTTATTTTAGTATTTCATAAAAATTCAGTCACATCAACCTGTCTTCTGTTTGTAGACTTTGCTTAAATGAGCCTTCAGGTTAACTTATGTTATGAATATATCACTGATACAATATCCAACCAATTGAAGTTCAAAAGTATTGGTCTGGAGCAGAATGGAGTCAAATAAGTAGGTTAAAATCTTTGCCAATTACTAGCATTGAGGAAGTTAATGAACTCTCTGAACCTTGATTCCTAATCTTTAAAATGGGGATGATGATCATGATAATACCTATCTTTCAGGATTGTTGTAAGATTTGTGACATTAGACTTAGTAATTATACCTAACACAGAACTTAGAAAAAAAATAGACCCTTAATAAGGGGCTGCTATTGTTATTATTATTTAAGAGCATCAATTAATGTGCTCCACCCTCCTTCATGATCACACACTATGGCTTTTCCCTAGTTCCATGGGATGAGGCTCACCCAGGTTCTGCCCAAGGAGAGGAGCTTCCAGGGCTGACCTCGAATCGCCTGCCTATGCAGGAGCAAAAGGCACTCACAGCTCCTTTCTTCTCAAGTAAACACCTTTAAGCCCACCTACAGGCTTTTCAGGCAAAACAGCTTTGTTCCAGCTCAAGGGTGGTCTGATCATGCCACACTTCACTGGGAGTAAACACATGGAGGTAGGACTACTCTACATGCACCACCCCAGTCTCCCAGTAGCCAGGAGCAAGGCATTCAAAAAAATTTTTTTTAATGTTTTTATTTATTTCTGAGAGAGAGAGAGACAGCCTGAGCAGGAGAGGGTCAGAGAGGGAGGGAGACACAGAATCTGAAGCAAGCTCCAAGCTCTGAGCTAGCTGTCACCACAGAGCCAGATGCGGGGCTAGAAACCCACGAACCGTGAGATCATGACCTGAGCTGAAGTTGGACGCTCAACCGACTGAGCCACCCAGGTGCCCCAGGAGCAAGGCATTCAGAGCTGGGGAAGATGGAGTCCTCTGGCTGCAGTCAGCTGAGACCCGGCACAGCTGGCTTCCTCCTGCCCCATGGTCAAGAGAATAGTTGGAGATCCCATCTGGCCATGAAACTGCCTGTTTTTCCATCATAAAATATGATTTCAAGTATTACACTAAAGCATCCCTTTCAGTGAATGGAGTATTCCTCGTGAGAAAAGTCAGATATTCTCTAGCTAAACTAGAAACCATATTCAGTGAGCATGTGGTCAGGCCCCAGGGGTCACAAAACAGCAAGATTATAAGTCAGAAGTCCTGGTTTTGGACCCCAGCTTGCCGATTTTTTTGAGCAAACCACATCAAGAATTAGTTTCCCCATCTGTACAGTACATGGAATGTACTTCCTATGCTTTAAAAATGAGAAAAACTCTCCTAATACATAGTAGTCTGCACACAAATTCAGGAACCCTTGAGGCCTTGACCACTCATGATTCCCACACAATTTCCTCCACGTTTTTTAATAGGCTTGGAAATTAGAGCTCACTTTTCAGTCTTGTATGTCTATTTATGCTTTCAACCAAAACCATATTGCACAATGGACATGCTTAAAACAAATACTTCATTGAGAATTTGGCTTAACAAAAGCCACTTTTATGAAAAGGAGTGTATATTCTTTCATGGTTTTGTGTGAAGAAAGGAAAGAGATGCCTGGCTCTCTGTTGCACACTTGGAATCTATTTTCCAGAAATAAGGCATATTGGTCATGTTTATATTCTTACAAACTCAACAGAATTAATAGCCCATTTTGATGGCATATAGTTAATAAAGGTACTTTCTTAGACTCTGAGGAAGTAAATAATTGACATATTAACTTCCTATGATTCAATCACAGGAAGCATACATGAAAATGGAAGAGATAAATGGAATAAAATTGAATATTCCACCACCAATAGCTGCTCACCCTCTCATCTAGCTTCCAGAATGGCCTGATTTTACCTCATTTCTGACAGAAACAAAGAAACCAATTTTACATTGCTCCTGACAAGCCATGAACACATCCTTTTTAAGAATCTTCCTAAATTGTCACTTTACAAATATTTTTTTTTCTAACTGGATCTTCTGCATCATCCTGGTTTTGGAATAATCCTTTCAAGGCAGAGTTAGAAATAGCTGCTCACTCACAGGTTATCTATGAAATACATCTCAAGTGTTTGGAAGAAGTGCTGAAAAGCCAGCTATCCTAAGTTAAATGGAGGGGGGCTATAGATAAGGGTGGGCAGGTGACAACTCTGGTGGCCTTTTTGTTTTAGCAAAGTCCAGGAGGCATTTTTCTCTCTTTTCACATGGGGAAACTGAGGCTCAGCAAAGTTGAGGCCATGGGACATCCCCATCCAGGGGCCCTTTCCCAGTCTTGTGCTTTATAATTCTAGTCCTTAGTTGGGAACAGTTTCCATTTGATTTTGGTTTAGCCAAAAAAGCCTACAATTTCTTATAAAAATTTTTCTTTGGAGGAATTTCATTTTTCATCCTTCATTTATCTGAGCAATCTTCTTGAAATCCCATTTTCTGTTTCTCAGAATTCCATTTGTTAACACAGACAAAGCTATTCCTGCTCCTTTCTCACATTACCATCTGATTAAACTATAGTTAAATCCTCTTTTCCATTAAAACCCTAAACTATTCATTGCCATGCTTGTTCCTAAGCCAGTATGTGGCCAAAGTCAATGAGAGCTTTCAGAATATACCTTGAGTGTTCCTTGCTGAGAAAAATCTTATCCATCATCTCATAGGCTCACAGATTGGCACATTCTGAAGTTGTAGCAATTGCTTCAGTATAAGTCTTCTACCAGGTCCAAGTTCAGGTCCTTGAACTGTGAGATGCTTTTTGTTTATTTGAGGTTTAGTTGGTGAGGAGAAAATTCCATTTCCTTTCATTTGCTTTTCCGGAATAACTAGTCATTTTCCTTTCTGGAAAAAAAGAAAAGTTAGACTTGCCCTTGGCTGTGATATCACCTATTATGTAGTGAAGGAAATTGACAACAGTCATCTGAACATTTTTGTGGAGTTTAAATGTAAAGTTCTTTCTCACTGTGTTTCTCTTGTGTTGTAACAGCTAGTGTCTTATTTTTTTCCCTTTCATTTTATCTAAAGGCTTTAATAAAAACAATATAATTTAAAAAGCCACACAGTACAGAAATGAGGCTTTGGATGATTATTTTTAAGTATATTTTTTACAACATAAAAGTATATTTTATTTTTCTCTAGCAATTAGCTCAGCATTCATTTTACTGAAAATAATGGGAAAATTAAATGAGGTTCCTTGAGTAAAGTTATGGTTTTTATCCTCTCTCTCCATTTTTTTCCTCATCTGGACTACATTTTGTATACAATGTTGTTGCTTTACCTTTAACAAGTGAAAAGTAGAGAGTACTTTTCCCCCAAATTTATTATTCAGAGAGAGTTTTAACTTCCAGATGGGGAGAAATCTATATTCAGATAAGAATATATACAAGCCTCTGCTTGTCTTTGAAACTTGTTTTGTCTGTGCTTGGGCCTTCCTACAAATTTCAAGGGAGGGGAAGCAGTTAAAATTAGACTTAGCTCTCTTTTGCCCTCTGGTATAATCAGAAAGAAATTCTTTATGATCAGTAGCTTTAAAGATGTATAACTTTAACAAAACATTATTTTTTTCTTCTTCTATAGACAAATTGTATTAAGAGAGCATATGAATAGATGATCTCATTCATCGACATGATAGGGATTCCAGTTCACTAAGAAAAGAATCTATCTTTTTTCCATATTTCCTATGTTGGAATCCATGCTCCATCACTTCAATAATACCTTTGCAAACACTTCCAGATTCTACTGCCCATTCTTTTTGGTATATCCATCTGCTGACACCCTAAGCAGTGATAAGCCCAACTCTCTACTTCTGGAGGGGCCACAGCTGAGTAGCTGAGCCTCGTTATAGTTACATACCTGGGAGGACTATTTCCCTTATAAATTATTGATCCCCCACCTCAAACAGACCCATACTGCCCAGCTGTTTTTTGTGAGGTAAATACATGAGGTAAAATCTATCATAATATTTATCTTTAATGGCTTTTCATACCTAATCTGCTGTCCTCAAACTTCAACTCTCCAACTTCCTATATCTCAATAAATGAGCTCACCTCCTACTTCACAGAGAATATAGAAGCCGTTAGGTGGGAACTCCTCTCATCAATCTATCAAACATTAAAACTAACCTACTTCTATGCTTTCTCTTTTCTTATAACATCAACCAATTCCTTCTCAATTTAATACTTCGGAATGGTTTCTAAGCATGCTTACGTCTTAATCATTTAACAGTAACATAAATAAAAGTTTCCAGTAAACCTCATAACCTATATATCAGTCATCTTTTATCACCTTCCTTTCGTAGTCAAACTTCTCAGAAAAGTTGACTATATCCACTGTCTCCATTTGTGCTCCTTTTATTCACACCTCAGACCACTTAGATCTGGCTTTCACCTCGTCCACTTTACTAGAGCAACTTGTTACATCAACAACGACCACCATATCCCTAAATTAGATGGGTCTTTTTCAGTTTTCTTTTGACATGTCTTCTTAGCAGCATGTGATACTATTGGTTGCTCCCTTCTTGTTGTAAGACTTTCTTTGCCTTGTCTTCCCTGACTCAACACTTTCTTCGAGCTTCTTCCTACTTCTCTGGCCAGTTATTTCTGGACTCATCTTCCTTTGTTCATTAATACTGATGTTAATCAAGATTCCATCCAAGGCCCTCTTCTCTATCCCTAAGTGATTTCCATCTATACACTTAAATTAAAATAACATGGAAACAGAGATGAGTCACAGATTTATAACTGTCAAACTCTAGACACATATACTCAATTTACTTGATATCTCCATTTGTATGCTTTAAAGACTCATCACTGTCCATATATCCAAAACCAAACTCAGGAATCACCCTCCAAACCTAATCCCTCAGTCCAGTGTCTCCTCTAGTCTGTTATGCAAACAAAAAACTCAAGTGTTTTCCTGAATACTCTCTTTCATCCAGCTGTTATGTAAATCATCCTTCACCAGTTTTACTGCCTTCAGAATTTACATTCAAGATAAATCCTTTAGAATGTTCTGATTGTTATTGTTTCATTGGATTTTTTTAAAGAACTACATAACACCTTTTTTTTCTCCCACACACCGAAACAAGAAAGAATTATAAATGGGAAATGATCTAAATAAAATACTGCACAGAGTCAACTATTTTTTGGAAAAAAGAAACAATTACATGCCAGGAAATATTTTGTTTTTTAAAAGAGAAACATTAGCAGTGGGCATCATTCTTGTTATTTTTTCAAGGTCATAGTCACTAAATTCATAGAACTGAGATGCATAAAGGATTGCAAGCTACACCAAGAATTTCAAAAAGTCTAAATGGATTAGTGACTTACCTTCTTAGATACTTCTGTTTCTTACATTTGATAGAGTTATAAAACAGTTTTAAAGTGAATTTTCTGATCATAAAATCTTGTAAATGGGGCATCATCATCATATCGGATTTCTCAAGAGATCTGTAACTTGGTCTATAAAAGAGATGTCTCAATATATTTTAAAATTATTCTAAGTAGAAAGTACTATGGAGTTCAAATGAACATTTTATCCTATCCTAGATTATATACTAGTAAGGAGAGAGAGATGCTTCTGTAAAGCTTCCTAAGGATACAGAATGCATTAGAAAAATGCATCAGGATATTGAATTATTGGGGAAAATAAGAGTTGCATTTTTGCAAATCAATGTTGTACCTATATTGAAAGCTTAATATTCACAGGAGACTTCCCAGATAATATACCTCCTTCTGCCAAAATACAAAGCAACCTCCATCAGTTAATAATAAGCATGACTAATTATTAACCTGAACAACAAATGACATCAGAGAAAACTGGCATAAATTATCCCAAAATGAACTGTGAGTGAATCTGTCCATTTAATGAATCTAATTTACATGATTCTTCTCCCTGCTGTTCCCTTTGTAAATACTCTTTCATTTAAAGAATTTTCAGCCCAAAAGCTAGAATCATAATTATTCTAGGAGTTATGTGGCTTTGATGGGTAAGCCATTCTTTTAGCCATAACCTGCAAGCTGTTCAGATCATTGATCACTACACCTGGCTGTTGGTTTAGGTATAATATTGCTCACGTATTTGGCTCAGGACCATGTTCAGAGCTTAGATCATAGACAAACTCCTTAAATGGGAACTCAAGGGTCATAGAACCATGCTTCAAAGCCAGCACTGTTGGGTAAATAGCCTAGGTGAAAATACAGACAAAAGTGCTTTCTTTTATAAATAAGCCTGAATCACCTTTGATACCATCTGAGCAGTCAGTAGTAGACATGCCACCTTCACAATCCTCCAAGATCCAGAAGACCCTCTAATTTCATGTTGGGGGGTCAGGGGTGCACAATAGGGACTCCTGCATTTTCTTGCTGAATCTTGAGACCACATTATGAAACCATGTCACTGATTTGATCAACTGCCATTTTTGGCAGTTCTCTCCTATCTGTTGAAAATTACATTTCGTTCTTTACATCTTGCTAGAACACCTCATTTTGAGAACTGACTACTCTTGCCCTCTATTTCTGTCGGAGGCCAGCTCCAGCAGGTCCAGGGGTCCCTGAAGGATAGACGGGGTCGGCGAGAGAGAGAGTGAGAGAGCCCCGAGATCCTTTCTGATCACCAGGCAGGCATCTCTGTCCTGTCAGTTTTGGTGTCTTTATTTATAGGTCAAATGTTAACATGGCATCAGGAAATGGAATTTTTACAGTGGATAGTTCTCTGTGATAAGATGTTTTTGGAAAATGTACAGAAACAGGTTTTACAGAAGCCTTCTTGCAGAACTGCCCCAATTATAGTGAGGTTGAGTAACTAAGAAAATAACAGGGTGTTCACATTTTAATAACGCTACGATTAAGTCATAGGTTTGTAGATACTCTTATCCATCCTCATCACAGCTGCCAGGGTAAGGGAAGACGTTTGTGAAACGCAGGCCTTAGGGAAGGGGCTGCTATACACCGTCAGTTAGCAAAGGTGTATGTACTAACTTATCTTCTGCCCTTATCTGTTCCCTCTCTCTAAGTTAGGCTCTTTGTCTCTGGGCAAGACTTGATTTTCCAGTTATACTCTTTATGGCACCGGAGAGCCAACTGTACCTTTAAAGAGTTTAGTTCATTTCCAATACATAGAATAGCCTCTTTGAGTACATTTACCTTTGTGTCTACTTTTATGATTTCTTGAATAGCTAGGGCATGAGAGACATTTTTGGTTAGTTGATTTACATGTTGAGCTCTATGAACATCTTGGACTGATGCAACGGTAGAAACAGCATTGTACATGTAAAGGTCAATCTTTTATGAGTAAGGGTCATGAGCCTGTTCATAGCTCAAGGGAAAGTATGTAAGGAAACAGGACCTGCTGGAGACACAATGTCTGTTCCCATAATCAAAGAAGGAGTTCCCACAGTAAGTTCCTTCACAAGGTGCAGTCATCATACCACAGCCGGACTAAGGGGACAAGTCACTCTCGATATTGATCAACAAGGTACCTTAGGGGTCAGTGCTCAAGCAGAAATAATTGAGTGGGGGTGCATATCGGTCATCATCTGATTGGCAAGAGACCGTGCAAACTTGCTTTAACCTCACCAGGAGTTTTCGCAACTAGTGGGCTCAGAATGACTCCCAACATATTTCCCCATTTTTCCTAGAAAAAAAAAAGAGTTTTAAAAGAATGCCCTTCTGTTCTTATCCCCACAAAAGGAAAAACCAAAAGGTGGGATGCCTGGATGGCTCAGTCAGTTAAGTGTCCAACTCTATCTCAGGTCATGACCTCACAGTTTGTGAGTTTGAGCTCCATGTCCTCAGTGCTGACAGTTCAGAGCCTGCTTTGGATTCTCTATCTCTCTGTCTCCTTCTCTCTCTCTCTCTCTCTCTCTGCCCCTCCTTCCCTGCTCATGTGCACAGACTCTCTCTCTCTCTCTCAAAGATAAATAAACATTTTTTTAAAAAAGGAAAAATCGAAAGGAATTTAATATTTCCTGTTACACATGTGCTCATGTGCACATGATCACACAATTAGTCTCCTTCATCATAAAGAGGAAAAGAGCCAATGGGGGAAAATATCTAAAACTTCTTTCGGTATTAAGTCCAAGGGATACTCTGCAGTCAAACCATCTATTAAGGTCAAAACCATAATCTCCTCCTCTGGGTGTCTAAACTACCCATATCAGTCATTTCTGTGAATAAAGGAATAAAGACTAGAAAATAGGGTATTTTCAGATTTGAGAAATTGTAGAAGTGCCAGTGCTATGGATGGCAATAGTACCAGTTGTATTATTACAGTCATTTTTATATTACTAGCATTTGAGGATTATATTAGCTAGTATTTGAAGATTGTTTTTGACAATTTGTTCAAAGAGAGATAAAATAGAAAGAAGGAATGATCTTTTCAAGAAGAAAAACGTGTGTGTGTGAGTGTGTGTATGCACACATATGTGCTTGAACATGCACTGGACACACCCTACCCAGCCTGAGAGATTAAATAAATCACCTAGTAAGTACAAAAGGAAGCTCATTTTCAGTTTGCTTGGTCTTTTGAAAGGTGATATGTTACAGTGTCTACAAGAATTGCCTGATTTTAACAACTTTTTCGAGTTAATCTTGACAAATCTAGGTCCTAGCACTTGTTTGGCCTTAAAAATTATTTTATTTGTAGATATTGCTCTGGTTGCTACATAGACAGTAGCACTGGGTGGAGTATTTTAAATCTAAGATAATTCAATGATAAACAAGAATACATCAGCAGTAAGCTTTGTAAATGGCTTCATGAGAAGAAAATCCAGTAAATACTGGATCAGGGCCCGCTGGTCTTAAGGAAGCAGAAGACCTGGCGTTTGTTTCATTGAGCGACCCCTTCCAAAGGGATCAACAGCAGCTTCAAAGATGGTCAACAAATCACTCAAATGTGCTAAGTGTGAACTTAGGAATATAGTTTTCATATTTACCTTTGATGGCCTTCTTCTGAGATGATAGGAGATTAGGCCCCGCCCATGACATGGGTTCCCATAAAACAGCTCCAAACATTCAGAAGTAGATTCACCAGGAATTAATATCACTCAACTCTTAGGGTCCTTCACTTAAAGGAGCCCCTTTGTAAAAGATCTGCCCTGATTTTATTTTCGAAAGTTTATATTCTTTATGTTAAGAAGGGTCCTTCAAAGTGGGCATCCTTCAGGCTGTACAAAATCTGGATCCACTCCTGTCTAAGTACATAAACATGATAAAGAAAACATGATGAATCTATGGTCTTACTATAATAAGTATTATAATATATTGTGTCATTGTGAAAGACTTCATATAGCACCATTTCCTGCATTTGCTAATTGGACTAGTTTTAATAAAAGAATATATTTTCAATTTACTTGACCAGGATTCAAATATTCCTCAGAAAGTTTAATATTCAGTTTGGTATCTGAGATGCTACTCTTCTCCACATCTCTTCCCAACCATTTTTCGCCTTTTCTCTGGCTCCTGATACCATGGCAAGCAACATGACATCTCCTGAAAAGTGTGTTTAATTCACAGATGCCCAGTAATGGTTATTACAAGATATCCTACGATACCTTTAATGCTTCAATATAAATTTGTATTGCACAGCTATGACTGGCCTAGAATGACTCTCTTGCCCTACTTTGCAACTCAATGCAGCTATGAATTGATGATTACTTTTAAATCCTATTCTGGATCCACTAAACCACCCTTTAAAGTCCTTAACTTAAGGCATGGGAGACTCCCAAACTGGTCGCATCTCAGGTAAACATTCTCACAACCAAAAGTTCATAGGAACTAGGCACCTGTAAGCCCTCTGCTCCAACAGAAGCACAAAAGAACAGTGAAAAAAATCCTAATTAATCCTAATTAAGGGAAATCCCTTCCCAATGATACCAAATTCATGCTATCCTGAGATAAACTCAGAGGAAAGAACTGATTATATTCAATGTAAGTGCCAAAAGACATTTGAACAGACTTTAATCAGCCTAAAGGAAGATTAGTGGGAAGGCTAGTTTTAAGAATTTTGGGGATGCCTGGGTGGCTCAGTCACTTAAGCGTCTGACTTCAGCTCAGGTCATGATTTCAATGTTCGTGAGTTGGAGCCCTGCGTTGGGCTCTGTGCTGACAGCCTAGAGCCTGTGCTTCATATGTGTCTCCTCTCTTTGTCCTTTCCCTCTTCGCGCTGTTTCTCTCTCAAAAGAAATAAATAAACATTAAAAAAAATTTTTAAGAATTTTGTTAAGGGTTTCTTAAAGAATTTTCCTAGAATTAAGTACCCTTTTCAGCCTTAATTATGATTCTGCTACCAGTAAGAATGATATCGTTCAAATGAACTTAACTACACAAAACATAGAAATTAATACAAACTTTTGTGCTATTGTAATAAATTTCCCATTTCTTTTTTACATTCCTCATTCTGACCCATCCATGGTGTTATCTAGGAAAGAAGAAATGAAAGGGTGCCTGCTAATAGGTTTTTGGACCTTATAGAATCTTTTTTTTTAATGTTTTATTTATTTCTGAGAGAGAGAAACAGCGTGAACAGGGGAGGGTCAGAGAGAGAGGGAGACACAGAATCTGAAACAGGCTCCAGGCTCCGAGCTAACTGTCAGCATAGAGCCCGACACAGAGCTCAAACCCATGAACCCTGAGATAATAAGTATTATTATCCAAAGTTGGACACTTAACCAACTGAGTCACCCAGGCGCCCAGACCTTATAGAATCTTTAGTGAGTGAAGGAAGGTCTCAGCAGAAGGACTTTTCTGAGTATATTCTGAAACATAAACAGATGAATACATTAAGGGTGAATAATTATTATAAATTGCATCTGAGAAAGGATTGATGCCCCCTTTCCAAGCAGAAATCTTGAAAGTGCAAACAGAGAACACTGGGAAAGCTGCCAAAGACACGAACCAAAACCCTTTTGAGAGAGTCTCTTTGAAGATTCAACTAGCCAGAGAGTGGTTGAGACGGGGACTCATCTGGTTTTCCATTGAAAAATTCCAACCACTCAAGGTTTGCCATGGTGCCTGGCACATAACAGGTGTTCTAGTATATGTCTAGTAAATACTGAATCATCAGGTAATCAAAAAAGGTCCTTCGGTTTAATTATAATAAAAACACTGACGTATTCCACTGAGAGTCTTGCTCTATTCCAGGTTGCTGTTTGGCATTGTCTTTTGACTTCTACCCACTCTTTTATTGATTGATTTGCTTTTTTTGCTTAATTTTTGTGGCCCGGCATGGTTGTGCACAGAATCTGGAACCTAAGACTGTATTAGGCCAGTCAAGCATGAAATTATAGTTTGTGGCTGACAATGCGCAAGGGTGCCCAAGAGACTAAGCATGATATGATAGCACTGAGGGCTTCTAACATGAATTTAATCAACCATGATTCCAGGTCACTTATTATTTTGTTTACAATGTCATGATACAGAAGTTTTCATGTTGTATCCTTAATGCTTTTGAGATTTCTCCTATGTAATAGTCTTTGACACGGTTGGGTATTTTTCCATGTCAGTTAACACCTTTTTGGGAGCTGTAATTGTATGTAGCACAGCCCCTAATTCAGACAGCACATCACTTGACAGAAGCAGTTACCAGTCCCAGATTCATATTCATAATTGTAAGAAAACAGTACATTGAGCAACAGTTGTTAACCCAAACCTGATGATCAGAACTAAATTCAGCAAAGATCAGCTTTGTAACAGGAAAGAAAATCATCAGAGTAGATGTGATTGTTGAGAACTCCAGGGTACGCCTCCACGATCTGCTATTTTACTAGAAACTGTTGTTCACCAGGCACAACGACAGCTTTCAACAATGTGGCAATATCATGTGTTGGAAAGTCTGAAGAACATCACTAAAAAGGATCTGAAGAGTAATTTATTCATTGTTAGAAACAGAGTCCTATGTCGGTGTAGAAGGAGGGAATGGATAGAAAGAGAGGTAGGAGAAAAAGGGAAACCTGTGCATTGAGCAAGAATTAAGCCACCTGGGGCTCAAACAGAAGATCCTCACCCAGGGCTTGAACTGAATAGGTGAGCAAGAGAGCTAGAAACTGCATTTCTTCCCCCCAACCACTCTGCTTATATGCTGCTGTGTAAATTGTAATTAATTACAGCATAAAGAGAAAGCAGGCGATGTGTACTAATAGTGAAGGAGGCCGAGGGCACCTGTCCAAGGAGCCATGTGATAAACCTCCACACCAGGAAGGAGCACTGAGAAGACTGTGAGATAGAGGAAGGTGGAATTCCAAGTGACTCACAAATAGTTATTAATGATGATTATGAGTGAAACCATCGGTGGCAGATAGTGGCCTGGAGAAGCCAAAACTCTACCCCTTGGGTTGTCAGATGACAGTTTCATGTGGGAGGCACCGGTAAGATTTAAATTATGGAGTCTGAAGGTTTCCAGCATTCTCAACCACTCCTTGGCTAAAATTCCAGCCAAGAATTGAGAAGAGAGGTGAGGAAATTTTCAGATCACATAGCATTATTTCATAAGGTAAAGGTGGTATAACATTGCAGAACTTAGAAGGTCTTCGGATTCAAACCAATGGGTTCAGACCTCTGTGTCTTTCACTTAATAATTGAGTGACCTGGGCAAGTCACTTAACTTTTTTAAACCTCTGTTTCCTAATCTTCACAATTGTAAGAAACTGTTGTTATAATGGTACAGTGCCAAGCACAATGCCCACATTCATGATTATTTTAATAACTTGGAAGCCTAGACACACAATCCTCAGACTGTTGTATTTTTTTTTAACATAAAGGTGACTGATTGCCTTGGGCCACTCTAATTCTTACCTTATACCCAGTGGTTGCTGTGAGTGTAAGCAAACACCTGTAAAGCCATCTTCTGGCTTGAGGGTGTAGTCTGGTATATCATTATTTTTAAAGACCTATTTAAAGATATATGTATGTATGTCCCAAGATTTACACACACAATTTGGGCTAGAAACGAGTTAAACCAAAAAGAAATGATTAAACAGAGTTGACTGGATCCTACTTGCTTCCTTTCTCCCTCTTTTAGTAGGTTTCACAAAAGTGTTTGTTAAATATGACACTGCCCTGTCTGCCTGTCAGGATTTTCAGTCTGACGCAGAAAAACACAAAGGCCAAACGGGGCCACAAATGTTTACAATGGCCTTCTCTTTGCTACACGCCTTGTGCAAACTGAAATATTATAGAAAACAGGAGCCAGTTTTATTTATAATGAAGCCTCTAAAAATATAGTTAGGCACAACTGGGTTGACAGCCATAACACTTTGACACTGCAGTCAAAATGAGAGCTCTTTTCTTCTTTGAAGCCCTCCAAGACTACCAAGATAATGTAGCCAGTTTTCAGCCTGGTGCAAGAAGTACACATTCACATGTCTTAACATACACATAAGCATACATTTTAATTAACTATTTATTTAAAGGGACATCCATAGTGGTCTCTTATAAATAAAAGCCACTACTTGGCATTCAATTGCTTCTTTTACCCTTTCCCTTAAGTACAGAAAAAGAAAAAAGCATGTGACTCACCTTCATGGGGTTTTGACTGGTTCACCTCTGGCCTTGACAAGAAGCATTAATGAGTTCTGACTTTCAAAGGACCAAGGAAGATGCCCCTCTGCCAATAGGGAGGACACAGGTTTAGGAAGAAAGGGACGTGGGACCAGGGTCACCATAGACTGGGGATTCCCCTTCTCACTCTTTACTTCCCCAAGAACTTTTACTGGGGTTTATCAAGCTACCTCTACAGTGGGGCAGCTCAGAATCCATTGGGGGCATCAGTTATATTGTCATATCACTGGCCCCTCCCCTAAAGATTCTGATTCAGGCAGCCTGGGGGTAGGGGTTCCATATGTTTAACCACTAGCCAAGGGGATTCTTCTGTAGCAGGATGATAGAAAAGCTCTGGGAAAGTCCAGAAGTTCTGTGAAAGAGCTCCCAGTCAGATTCAAGTAGAGCTTGACTACTATGCCCATTTTCCAGACACTAACACTGAGGCCCAAAGTCACAAAGCAAGTAAAGAGCCAAACTGGGTTATGAACCCAAACCTGTCAGAGTCCAGAGTCCATATTTCACCCCACTATGAGATAGTCCCTCCAATGCAGCAAGTGACTAAGTCTTAACACAACACAGTTCCTCTGCTGTGGCATCTATGACTTTGCACCATGTTAGCTTCAGGTAGCTCTCTGCTGATATATGCTATTGAGAAATCTTATCTTTAAAACCTTTGAAGTCCATTCGCCCTAATGTAAGGACCTGAAGGTAGATCCAGACCTCTCCTGAGAATCAAGTTCATGGGCTTTGTGACAATTCTTTTCAGCTATGTTCAGGCCACTTTTTCCAGACATGTGCAGGATCAAAATTGGATTTCCAGTTGATTAAAACTGAAAGTAGTCCAAATGATTGACATATGCAGATGTTTTCCCCAGAGATTCCTTAGATCTTATGCTCTTCATACCAATTATAGCCTTTATTTTTCAAAAAATTAATAAAAGCAAAACTTCTCTGGTTGAAGATGGAATGAATATCCTAAAATCTAAAGTCCAATTCTCTCTTCCATCTTCTCTTCCTCATGACCTCCACTTAGATCCCCTCTCACTCACCAAGGAATCTGGGAGATCCACAGAACATAGCTGGAAAGTCAAGGCCCTAGGGTCTCCCTCCACTGATAAAAAAACAAATGCTAATGAAATGTGTAAGATTTTACCAACAGAGTAAATCAGAGCATATAAATAAAACACCCCTTCCTTGGCTCCGTCACTAGTATGATCTGACAGTTGAAGTCAGTAGACTTGGAGTTAGGAATTCTGCACTCTGTTGAGCGTTCCACCACTGGCATCCGTACTATCAGGGCAAGCCATGGGGCTCACCTGACTGCAGTGACATGCCCCTCTCTGAGAACCAGCCTTCGTGGCTTATCACCCAAGCCAGGAAGCAGCCTGCTGGCTTGTAGATGAGATACAGGCTGTCTAATTAGACACACATCATGGGTGCTGGCTATAATAGCTGCCTCAGTTTTGTAGAGATTCTAGAATTGAAGTTTCAGACCAAATAAGAACTTACTGTTTACCATAAATACTACCACTAGTTTCCTGCTTCCTGGTACTGAAATGACCCAAATAATTAGGCAGCCATAGAGCATTATTTGGTTGCTAAATAACAATTGGTGAAACAAACCCAAATTGTATAGATATCTGTGAAAGGACATTTAAAATGAGTAAATATGTCTCTTATTTATAGATGTGTCTTTGTACTGCTTGTTCACAGGAATCACAACCAAGCAAACACACCTAGTCAGGCCTATAATGTGAGGTCTATACAGGGAGAATTTGAGCCAAACAGAACATAAAGTGAAAACACTGTTCCTGAGGCGTAGGAATTACCATACCCTGACCCAGAGAGAAATGCTCATGTTCCCAACAATCTTCCCTCAAAAAGACTGTAGGTGTAAAATCAGCCTAGTTCCTGGGTCAAAGGGCCGGCCCAGCCTACTGCTTCACAGCAAAGGTACTCACGTTTTAGTTTCTGAAAGTGAATTTCATCATACGCAAAAGTAACAACGCACTCTCCAACTGCTATTATGTCTTATAATATATTTCCTGTGTTTTATATGTGATTTTAATAAAAGGCCTGAAAGTAACAGGGAGGAGTCAAAAGAATATAACTTTTGGCATCCGATTGCCTTAGGATCTTAAGCAAGTTACTTAAGGTCTCTGAGACTTGGTTACCTCAGCTGTAAATTGAGGATAATAAACACATACTGAAAGGATTAATATGGGGATTAAATGAAATGATATATCTATGTATAAATCAACAGACAGAAGAACCAAGAAAGCACAGGTTTTATTAGTAGTATTTGAGTAAAGACCAAACAATGGCAAATCCTTTCCCATCTTCCCCAAATCATCTTCTCTCCTTTCTAAGCTCATATTGAAAGAGAATAAAACCTCTTTTCTTTAATAAATGTTCTCATTAACTAATACCCAGTCAAGAGATCTCAACCTTTGGGCACACACGAATCCTTGGCTTCATTGGTTTGGGGTAGACCCTAGGTATAAGATATTTGTTTAATTTTTTAATTTTTTATTTTTGAGAGAAGGAGAGAGAGCATGAGTGGGGGAGAGGAGAAAAGGGAGAGAGAGAATTTTTTACTTTTCTTTTCAACTAACACCTTTTTTTTTAAATATAAACTTATTTTTTTAATTCAAGTTAGTTAACATACAGTGTAGTATTGATATCAGGAATTGAACCCAGTGATTCATCATTTATGTGTAACACCCAGTGCTCATCCCAGCAAGTGCCCTCCTTAATGCCCAACAGCCATTTAGCCCATTCCCCCACTCACCTCCCCTCTAGCAACCCTCAGTTCTCTGTAATTTAAGAGTCTCTTATGATTTCTCTCCCTCTCTATCTTTTTTATTTAAATTCAAGTTAGTTAACATACAGTGTAGTCTTGGCTTTAGGAGTAGAACCCAGTGATTCATCTCTTACATGTGACACCCAGTGCTTGTCCTGAAATGTACCCTCCTTGATGCCCATCACCCATTTAACCCATCCCCCTCCCCACCCCCATTAGAGAAACCCTCAGTTTGTTCTCTGTATTTAAGAGTCTCTTATGGTTTACCTCCCTCTCTGTTTTTATCTTATTTTTCCTTCCCTTCTCCTCTGTTCATCTGTTGAGTTTCTCAAATTCCACATATGAGTGAAATTACATATCTGTCTTTCTCTGACTTACTTAAAGCAAAATAAGTAGAAGATATTTTTTAAAAGCACGTGAGTATTTCAATGTGATCTGGGTTGAGAACCAAAGGCTTAAAAAATAGCTTACTATTAGTTTTTCTGATTCAAGAGTCTCCCCACTCCAATCCATTCTCCAGTGTACTAGTTAAATCGTCTGCCCAACAATCAAATCTGACCTTGTCATTCCTATATTTAAAACCCTTAGTTACCTTCCTTTGCCTGTAGCAAAGATAACGAATATATTTCTTCTCTTAAAGACCAGTTCCAGTAGGTTGGTGGTGGCTTCCACAGCTTTGTTATAGAAGGACTATATGGGTTGTCCTGGGCTCAGCAGAAAAGAACACCATTCATGGCAGATTGAGGACATCTGTCCTCAGTGAGGTCAGAAAATGCAGAACTCTGGGATGTGCCATTCCCAGTATATGGGATACAGCTACAGCTCTAACATGGCTTAAAAGATCTTCCACAGTTTATTTCCTGCCTATAAAGGCCACAAGCTATATTCCCAGTTGATTTCCTTATTTTTCCTCCCAAACACGAATCCTTAACTCCATGACTTTCCTCACACTATTCCTTTGCTAGAAATGGCCTTGTCCTTTCCTCCCCACTTAATCCTTAATCCATCTTCAAGATTCAGGCTGAATGTCACCTTTTCTGGGAGAATTCTATGAGTATGCCAGATATAATTAGTCTCTTTCTCCATCTCTATGCTTGTGAAGCATTTCCCCCCATCTTTTTAACTGACTTTGTCATAATACCATATGGTAATTTACTCTATGTTTACATATTCAAGTCCCCGAATATATGATGCTCATTGTTAATGCTCAGTAAATGTTGATGAATGAAAGAATGAATGAATGAACGAACGGACAGACGGACTCGTTGACTGCAGATACTATCCCTTACTCATCTTTGTTTCCCAGTGTCCCGCTAGTAACTGACACATAGTAGGAATTCGGGGATTTGCTGAGTGACTTGACTGAGTCAGTGTCTACAGGCTCTGCTGCCACCCATATGGCACAGTGATCTGGGCTCATTCTGAGTCACAAATCACAATCTGCCAGAAAACTTCCATCTGGAGAGATCGCTCCCTGCAGCAGCCTTTCCTTTCAGTCTTTAGGCCTGTTTTGTTCCTTATTCAACAGGAAATAATTGAATGCTAACACTGACTCAAAAATAACTCGGGAAGCTATAAAAATTGTAAAAGGTCTATTAGTAATATTGCGCAGGATGCTTCATGGCAGCCCTGCAGAGGGCCATGCACCTAGTTCCCAAGGTTCCCTTTTGCATTCATATTATGCATGCTCTTCTTATCCAAGTGGTCAAGACAGCCCACCAGTCCATCACAACTCTCTCATGTGCAAACCAATCTGCTGGCTATGTGTGGAATGAAGGGGGAATGCTCAGGGTATGCTCCAAATTAATCCTGATCAGGTAATGTTGTGCAGAAGAAATGTTACATCTGATCTTTCTCACCCCATCCCACCTGAAGCAGAAGTGTTGTACTCTCTCTACTAAAGGTGAAATTCTGCCCTTAAAGATTTCTTCTATAAGCATCATGCTGAGATCCACAAAGAGTTAAGCTTTCTCCATTCCATGTGGTTTACTCATTAAAATCGGCATCGCTGCAGAGCAGGAACTATTTTAGCTCTATGCATAAGTGGAATATCTAATATAGGATTACATTCTAATGAAATATGCATTAATGCAAGCCTCATAAAATGCTTTTCATGTTCTGCAGGCATCCAAAAGTTGAAAATGCCTATAATCTTATTTTACGTGCTGTTCAAATGATGATACATCAGGTTAATATGCTTAATTAAAAGTCACATTTGAAACTTTCAAAGGGATAGTTAATTCACTATTGGCATTTACTGTAACACAGTTAAGCATTGTGGAAACAAGACAATGGGACATGTCACTCCCGCTAGGAACAGAAAGACAATATTTTATGATTTTCAGGAAACAGCATGTGCTTGACACCCAAGAAGGTGCAACTAACCGTGCCCTAAAATATTTGCCATTAATAATAAATTTTTACTTAAAGAGACATTCTCAAAATAATATCCAACCACTTCACTGTCTACTTGTAAATGAAAATTAATGAGAAACAGATATTTCCAGGTGCCATTTATTCCACATTTTGGATCTGATTAGTTGACTATTGGGCAGTCAACATTCCTCAGAAATGGCCAAAGATTTCCCGAAGCCTGTCCCTTTTAGCTTTTGATGAGCTAGCTGTCCCCAGTGTTGGACATGAGAATTGAAGCTAATAAGTCCCCTCCCTGCCACTTGGCACTGAATTGAAAATAAAATGACTGAGCTTATTCCATTCACAGACGGCTTGACTTCCCATTTATAAAGCTTTATCTTTTAATTTTCCTGCTCTAAAGTCCATGTTGGTTTAAAATGTAGCTCGGCGATCCTCTGCCCATCAGTGCTCTTGTGGATGATTCTGGCCTGTCCGGAGGCTTGTCTTTCCTCACTCTACTGTCTCTGTCTCCTACACCCCGGAGTCAAAGCCTGGCCACATTCTGCTTCCCACAAATTGCGCCTACAGTGTTTCACAAGTATTTCAAAGCCCCTTTCTCAGGATTTTCTCTTAATTACCCTCCCTCCTGTATCCTGGAGATAAAACACAGAGCCAAACCTGCGGGCAGTGCAGGTGTGGAAGAAAAGCTGGGGGAAACGTGTCTTAGACCCGGTGGGTGCCAAGCCAAGGGACAGGGATCGAGGGCTCCTAGCCCCTGCCAACGAGGTCCTCAGGAACCCCATCCCTGCCAAGGAGGGAAGGGCATTTCCAAGAGGGCAGACAGCTGGGCACTCAGAAGAGGAATGGAATGGGAATGAGGCTCCTTCTGAGGGGCAAGCGAGGTGGTCGGCCACAAGAACCCCAAGGCAGAGGAGCTGCCTGCCAGGTCAGCGAGGCCACAAGTAAGTGAGCTGGAAGCACAGGTGTCCGGTATGCCTGCAGTGTGAGCATGGCGGGTCCAAGCAAGCCCAGCTTTACCTATATCATCCACACACACGCCCCAAGAACTTGATGGGAAATCAAAATTGTTTTGCTAATCATTGATTTCAGATTTCCTGTCAATAGAGATCTGTGCCACCAACACCATAAAGGAAACTCCCTTTATGGTTTCTACAAGTTACTTATTTTTCATTTCGGTTATTTTGTTCCTCATGGCTCTACTGAGTTCCCTGTTCTCACCTTTTTTTACTCACTCATCAACCCCCTTACTATCATTTGCACCCCAAACACACACACACACACACTTTCAAGGGACAATAAATTACCAGGTCTGTAAGGTTGCCCTAAACAAGGAACATTCCTTATCCTGCAGAATTTACTGTATTATAGAGCAACAGCACCCTGTTCTTAAGTGGCTGTATATATAAAATATATATTTCTATATATCTATATCTATATAATATCCATAATATATCTATATCACATCCATTATGTATATATATATATATATAATATAGTAACTGTATTATAGAGCAATAGCTCTGTGTTCTTAAGTGGCTGGATATATATAATATCCGTTATATATAAATACATGTATATATATATTTTATATATATATAAAATACAGCAACAGCTCCCTGTTCTTAAGTGGATGGATACTTGAAAAGTCAGCTGTTTGTCTACCTGATCCTTTTAGAACAAATGCCACATGCAAAGGTCAACTTCAGTGGAAAGTTTGGAGCCTACCTGAGGCAATAAGGTTATATTTTCAAGGCTCTTTAACAAGATCCTTAAAGGGTCAAATGTGGTCAAGCAAAGTTGATGCAGATAAGGAAAAGCATGAAACAGGCCTACATACTGCAGGCACACAAGAACAGCCTTACCAGAGAGGAGACACACATGTATGGTTATAGAAATCCTTGGGGTCCATAACAAATAGGGTGTTGGGAGAATGGATCAAGTTAATCAGAGATAACAACCCAAATATCCTCCAGCAGCTAAAGCTAACATGTGATTAAAAAAAAAAAAAAATGGAGAGGCCTTGTATATAAAATGCGGAAGCTAGGAAAGTTCAAGCAAATTACCTCCAGGTTCAAGAATGATAAAATTATTTCCAGGTGGAGAGTCGGAAGTTCTGATAAGGAGATCACAGGGAACTGGGTTTGGAATACTGTATAGGGCTTTGAATCAAGGAGCTGGAGGAAGGGAAATGTGTCAAGCATGATCAGTGACATCTAGATTCCAGTGTTACATCAGCATCCCATTAAGATGGCAGGAAAATTTCTCCTGTTTCTTTATGGTTCACTGTTGCAATTATTTCAGGCTGTTCAGAATAATTCAGCAGAATAAACTTCAGTATCAGCAAATATCTTAAGACCATATGGGTGGTAAACTACTTTGTATTTTTTTAATTACCAGACTTTATTTTTTTTAACGTTTACTTATTTTTGAGAGAGAGAGAAAGAAAGCACAAGTAGGAGAGGGACAGAGAGAGAGGGAGACAGAGGATCTGAAGCAGGCTCTGCACTGACAGCAGAGATCCCAATGTGAGTCTCAAACTCATGAACAGTGATATCATGACCCAAGCCAAAAGTTGGATGCTTAAGCGACAGAGCCACCCAGGTGCTCCTACACTTTATTTTTTAGAGAAGTTTTAGGTTTACAGAATTTTGAGCAGAAAGTACAGAGTTCCCATATACTGCATCATTCGCTGCTCTATTTTAACATTTTGTGTTAGTGTGGTACATTTTTATAATTGATGAGCCAATATTGATACATTACAAACTAAAGCCTAAAGTTTACCTTGTGTTCACTGTCTGTATTGCACAAAGGCAAACAAGGAGGACCAGAGAAAAATACTTACAAGTTCAAATGATAGGAATCAAGGAAAGTTTCAGGGCACAAAAAAAATAGAATCTATGGGTTTTATTCTATGGGTTTAGGCCAATATATAATGACATGTATCCACCATATCATAGTACCATATGTAATAGTTTATTTTTTAGCAAAAGCTCAGATTTCTTGGTATCTATCTATTCTTTGTTAATTAAGATCCATGTAGGCAGGGAAAATAGTACTTGTACATCCAGCAGAAATATTCAAATAGAAAAACTCACCCTGTTGACAAGCATTCCAACAGGAAGAAAGGAGCCTTTGAAAACCCATCTTTCCTCAGTAAGAATAGCTTACCCAGGTTTGCAACTTTTAGTGGAACATGTAAGTTGGGGACGGGGCTAGTTAGTGCTCAGAGTTTAGAACAAATTTGGAAGAACTGGTAGGGCTACCCACAAAATTTACTGTGTGCTTGATTTTTCCCTAGGTGACCTGGAATATCTAGTTACTACCACATTGCATAACAGTGTGGGAACACCAGAGTTTTGGGGTCAAGATATCCTGTTCATCCTATTTTACAATCGAAGTATTATCCAAGTACACTGAACAAGAAAGATGTTAGAGGATATTTCTATATCCCAAGTAACTGGCCATAGATGGAAGATGTTTGTGGAAGCACTAAGAATAGTGAAGCAGAGAGGGGGCAAAGGAGGGGGGCCAAAGGAAAATACTTCTAAGTTAAATGATAGGAAATGAGAAAAGCCCCAGGGCACAAAAAATAGAATCAGTCTACTAGTAGTAATAAGAGGAGATGGGAAAATAAAACAGACAAAAGCTATGTCTGTTTTTCCTCTTGAATTAAAATTCATATTTATTCCGCATGGCACCATGCTAAAGGACTTCTTTTTTGCACTGTCTGATCTAGTGTCTATAGTGGCTTTTTTCCCCCACATTTTAAGAGGCAAGTTCCTTTACCATTCTCTCCCCCCCTTCCTTTACTACCATTGCCCAAGTCTACTTTTATGAATTTTTTTCTTGAATTATGGGAGGCAGTGATTTTTTAAGAGAGGAATTTTAGCACTCATTTAGATTTATCATCTGCCATTTCTGGAGACTTTAAACTTCCTTCTTTCTGTCCTGTCTGAAAGAGCCTCCACAAGTTGAGTTCTGCTTGAAATTCTAGAGGAAATATGTTTCCAGTTCCCCACTGAACTCTTAGAATACTTGCAAGGACCATTTCTGAGCTTTTTCAACTGGAATTATCCTAAGACTTATTTCTGAATGTGTGTCTGCTGACAGATTCAAGAAGATCATTATTGCTGAGGGAAAAAAAATTTTTATTTTCCTGGAAGATAGATGAGTGCCTCTATCACCATTTGTAAGAACTATGAGCACAAAGCAAGAGAAAATGGGCCCCTGAAGGGGAGACATGTGACCATTGATTTTAAGTGCACAAAGATATACTACATCATTGACCCTACAATATTTATTTAGTACCTACTAAGTGCGAGCCACTGTACTAGGTATGAGGATAGAACACATGGCCCCTATTGTCTCATCACTTACAGCCTAAAATCTAGCAAAGTGAGGGGTGCTTGGGTGGCTCAGTTGGTTAAGCATCTGACTTTAGCTTAGGTCATGATCTCACAAGTAATGGGTTTGAGCCCCACATTGGGCTCTGTTATGACAGCTCAGAGCCTGGACCTTTCTTCAGAAAGGTCTCTCTCTCTGACCCTCCCCCATTCATACTCTGTGTGTGTGTGTGTCTCCCTCTCCCACTCTCTCTCAAAAATAAATAAACATTTAAAAAATAAAAAATAAAATCTAGCAAGGTGAAAAACAAATATCAAATAAGCATGTGGAATAATAACACAGTCGGTCATTGTTTGCCGTGATGGAAAGTAGCCATAGGAGGAAGAAGCTATGTTAGGGAAGGTAGCTAGGGAAGGGCTTTCTGAAACTAAAAATGAGCTCTCTTGAGCTGAGAGAAGAGGGTTTCAGCCAGAAGGAACACCATGTGCAAAGGCAGGGAAAGGGCTTCATGTGTTTACAAAACATAAAAGGAGCCCAGGAGAGAATGACTGAGGAAGAAGGTCCAAGGGAAAGCTGGTGAGGGAAGACAGATCATTGTGGGCCTGTAGGCCTGACTAAGTTGTATATATTTTATTCTAAGTGAAGTAGGCATCCATCAAAGGGTTTTAAGCAGGGAAGTAATGTGACCTAATTTATTTTTGTACAGCTCACTCCTGTTGTGCTGTGGAGAACTGTTGGAAAGTGAGTGTGGCATCTGGAAGGTCAGTTAGAAGGCTGTTACATTGGTGCAGCAAGAGACAAGGGTGGCCTAGATGCAAGAAATTGTGATGCTTTGAGAGGTAGTCTTGGAGTAGAATCACAGGACTTTCATGCATTTGGTGTGGGGCGTAGGGTGAGGGAAAAGATGGACTCCCAGGTTTCTGACCTGAGCAACCATGTGGATGGTGGTCCCAATTACAGAGATAGGAAGGACTGGCACGTGGCCGGGAGGACTTGAAAATTCATTTCAGACATGTTAAGTTTGAGATTAGCCAATTAGATTAGCCAGTTAGATATATAAGTCTATAGCTCAGAAATATGAAGATCTATGGATATGTATCTATATACATACATATGATTTGTTAACCTCTAGATACTATTGAAAGCCATGGATGAGATCAGTTAGAGAGATGGTGTTTGGGGGAAGAGAGAAGGTCTCAGGACAGAACTTCCAGGTACACCACTGTTTAGACCTGGAGAGAGGGATGGGATTCAGCAAAGAAGATTGCAAAGGAGAGGCCTGTGCATAGGGAGGGGGAAGCAATGTCTTGAGAAGTCAGGTAGGAGAGTGTGTGGGTCTGAGGGACACAGAGAGGAGTCCTTTGGAGTTGGCAACACAGAAGTCATTAGTTGATCTTGACAAAATCAGTGGAGTGGCAGGAGCAACAGCTAGTGAGGGTAGATTGAGGAGTGAATAAAAATGAGGCAGTAGAGAGAATAAACATAAATTAACATTTTGAGTGAGCTCTAAAAGGAAGCAAATGGATGGGGCAAGGTGTAGAGGGAAGTTAGATATGGGAGATACTAGAGCATGTTTGTGTGTAGCTGATGGAAATGATTCAGTAGGAAGGGAGACAGCAGTGATAAAGAATGAATAAAAAAGGAATTCCTTGAAAATGTGTCAGAGAATAGAATACAGATCCCATGAGGGTTACTGGCTTTTGTGGGGAGCGTTGTCAAATACATGGAACAAAAACAACAGAGTTTGCAGCCCAGACAGGCGGGAGTGTGTTGGGGAGCATGGGGGAGGGGGGAGATGAGGTGGTTCCCATCTGTTATAACTGATGACTCCCCTTTATTTGCTGTAGAGTATGTTTTTAGGTCATCGGCTGACAACAAGGATAGAGCAGGACTAGAGGAGAGAAAAGCAAGTCATTTTAGGGAGGAAAAGCAAGCCTTCTAAACACACACACACACACACACACACACACACACAATTGGGTATCTGACAGGGTTGAGCACCCAGTTGAGGTTTGTTACCATGAGTCAGTTGGACAATTTTCTCCAATGCTGTCCAGAAAAAGGATCATTCACACTTCTTCCAGAAGGAGTCCTTTCATTTGCCATAAAATGTGTCCCTGTTTAGGCACTAACATTCCGTAGCTTCAGCAATGCCTACCAGAACTAGAAGGTCTCCCTGAAATGAAACCCAAACACTACACAGGTGCCTGGGAATAAGATCCAGCAAGTGCTGACAGAATATGAAACACACGTAGGGAGGAATTTCTTCTTTTTTCCCTATCCCCTTCAAAGTAGTCATTTCTCCAATAATTGAATCCAAAGATAGTCAAAAATCTCCTTTCACTACACATCCAAGATTTATAAGTTTCTTTCTTTCTATTATTGCTAACAACCTTTTACTGAATATTCTGTGAATATTCACATATAGCCACATAAATAAAAGCACACAGAGCAGTTGCATGCATGAATAGAGAAAACAATACCATGTAGTATCAGGGCTTAAACCATAAGGAAACAGAACAGATTCATCCTTCTTAAAGCAGTACATTAAACTCAAATGCATTATGATGCCTAAGAACTGATTGAGGGCATATCTGTATATTCCAGCCCATGCACAAGTGATGTCTGATATGTCCCTCTGTGTTTGTTTGCCACAAGCTGATCCTATAGGCAGAGACCAGGTCTGCAGGATTCAGTTTAAACAGTTACTGACAAGGGACCAATAGATCTTCCACAACTGTCCCTTTTAGTGCTACCGCGGGTGGAACTAACTGGCATTAGGCTTTGGGCTTCCAAAGATTTGAAGCCCCCACAAACCCAAGGGCATGTTGTGTCTTATAGAACCAACCAGCCAAGATCTTCCAGGAGTGTCTGTGCTGCTCCACTGCTCCTGCTCACAGCATCTCCACCCTTAGCAAAGTTAAGGAAGACTTTTATGGTGACTTGCATGTGTGACATGTAAGGCAGGGTCGAGTCTTGGGAGCCTACGGTACAACACAGAAGACCAAAAAGACAGCTAGGCTGACCCTGCCAGAGGAAAACTCGACCTGACAGTAAGCTCTGTCTGAACTGAGGCCAAGGACAAAATTTTGGGGTATAGAGGATGAGGAAATCAGAGACATGGTTGACTATGCTCCACAGATCTACTAACAAATACAAGGCACCAAGGCCAGTATTTCAGATATTTTCTGGAACTCAAAGCTCTGATTACTTAAGCACTGTGTTGGGTATTTTACATGTACTTCCCCATTTAATCCTTACACAAAGTATATCTTATAGGTGAAGATACTCTGGGGTTGAGGCAAGTTAATTGATACAGTGACATGACCAATGAGGACAAATTCAACCAGAGCCAATGGGGAGTGGGCTCAGAACTGTTCTCTTCATTGTGGAAAAAAATGGAGGGCTGCTTCTTATTTCTTTAACTGGTCATTGAGAAGAGATAGAAATACATATGAAAGAAAATAGCAAGTCACTTATAATCTGACCAACCAGAGTAAAAGATCTAGGGAATTTTTTCTTCCTTTCCAAGAAGATTTTTGATGACAGAAGTGACATTATTTTAAGATTAAGTTGACAGCAGTCGACAAGGTGGGAAAAGCAGTCTTTCAGAGGCTACAGTAAGAGGCTTAATGCAGACTAACAGAGATGCAGCTACCATTTCCCAAGCATCCACACTGTATCAGCACAGCCCTAGTCTTTTACATCTGTGCACTCCTGATCAACCCTGATATGCAGGTATTACTTCCAAAAGTGGAGGAATGGGGTCACATACCAGTAAGAGGAAGGTCCCTGAACCCAGCTGAAGCCCAGGTTGGTCTGCCTGGACAGTGCTTTCCCAGGGGCTGTGTTGTTGGAGCTTCAAGGACCCAATCAGGCCATGAGAAGGGAGAGGAAGATTTAGACCAGGTTCACATGTTGCCTGAGGAGCAGTGCAGTGCACCTACGTTGTTCCCACCTGTTTGTTAGGTCCTGTTCAAGGAAGGCTTATGCTGTTCTCATTGCTGCCCCCATCTAGGAGAGCAGGAGTTTTAAGTTGACAAAGGAGAGAAGTGATGATAACAGCAAAGAACAGCAAAGGGAAGTAACTTCCGCCTGGATCATCACCTCCACCAGCAAGAGCAGACTGATAAATGTAATGCAAAGAAAAACAGATACGTCGGGACCAAATATATAGGACCAATTAAATAATTAGAAAATTAGGTGACCATTTTCTTAGGCTGACAAACTGAAGACATAAGCCAACTTCAATAATCCATTTTTAAAATATCAGTATCCTCGAGGTGCATATATGTATTACAAATGGAGCCATATGCCAGAAACAAACAAACATAACCCTCTATTATGATTACAATTATATGAAATATGCCAGACACTGGTCTGGTAGACTTCTTTTTTCTTTTAATCTATAGATATCCTATTTTGTCCTAATAAATACCTTAAAAGTAACTCTTGGAATTTCTGGCTTGAAGACACACACAAAAATGAAAGGCCTAGATCCACTGAGGAAGAACTAGTTCACAAGCAAAAAGAGGTACAGGTCCTGCCTCCTCTTTCCCTGGCTGTATTAGTCAGGGATCTTCAGTGAAACAGAATAAATAGAAGCTATATATAAAAAGATTTATTTAAAGAATTGGCTCACGTGGTATGGAGGCCGAGAAGTCTCAAAATCCACAGTGAGCATGCTAGAGATCCAGGAGAGCAGATGTTATAAATTCCAGTCTGGAGGCCAGTAGGATCAAGACCCAGTGTTTCAGTTTAAGTCTAAAGTCACCAAAAGGCCAGCTCAAAGCCAATCAGGCAGGAGGAATTCCCTCATATTTCTGGGAGGCCCAGCTTTTCTGTCCTATTTAGGCTTTAAACAGATTGGTTAGAGCCCATCCACATTGGGTAGGACATTCTGATCCACTCATTTTACATATTCAGGTGTTAATGTCATCCAGAAACACTCTCACCAATATACCCAATATAATGTTTGACCAGGTAACTGAACACCTTAGTTGTTAGCCCAGTCAAGTTGACACATAAAATTAACCATCACATTAGTTAACTATGTAAATTAAGGAAAAAGATTCAGATGAGATCCACCAAAAGGTCAGGTCTACTGTGTTCCCAAAAGCTGGAGGCCAGGACTCCTTTGCACCCCCTTTCTCTTCTGAGAAGTCAGTGGAAGGGACTTCCCCTTTTGACAAGCTGGGACAGGGGAGAAGATGATCCACCTAGATTAGAGCATAGTTTCCTAATGTGGAATCCAGGGCCTAAAGACATCATCAAGATGTTGTGTGGATGCTCACCTGCCAGGGGAGAGACTTTATAACATCATCAGACTATCTAAGGATCTGTCACCTAAACAAGGCTAAGAATCACTGCTCCAGAGTGAATAGAGTCTTAAGGATATGAAATTCAGAGTCAAGAACCATTGACATTACAAAAATATTTGAATTGAATTTGTAAATGTTCCTTAGTTATAAGAAATATACTTCAGAACAATGTATGTACTATTTCAGCTGACTCTATGGGCCCTAGTGATTAAAATTAATGTGAGGGAAATTGTCCTGACATACAGACATACCTGACACACAGACCACAGTGCCTCTGTCAGACCCTTTGGTCTCTCTGGAAACAGAAAATATAGGGCACACAAAGTAAGAACTTGAAGCTCCAAAATGAAGGGCAAGCAAAGAACAAAGAGCTGGACATGCCAAATGAAGCTTACCATGGAATGTGAAGGACTTTGAGTAGCGATATGTGAAGACCAAATAGATGGACAAGGATCCTTGGCACAAAGGGAAGGCCTCTGTAGAATGCATACACTTTCTTCCCATCTTTATCTGTTATCCCTCTGACAAATCTGCTATGATTAAAAACACACTGCTTTGCTCTTCAGTGGAAGCCATAAGTAAATGAAACTTTTAAGCAAAGGTGAGGAGTCTTCTTATCTCATTCCCTAAAGGGTCTCTTGTTGATCTGTAATAACATTCACATATTAGCTTCCTAGGGTTGTTGTAACAAAGTACCACAAACTGGGTGGCTTAAAACAACAGAAGTTTCTTCTTTCACAGTTCTGAAAGCCAGATGTTTGAAATCAAGGCATCATCAGGGTCATGCTCCCACCAAAAGCTCCAGGGAAGGACCTTCCCTTGCTTCTTCTAGCTTCTGGTGGTTGCTGTCAGGTAATCTTTGGCATTCTTTGACTCGTAGATGCTTCAATCCAGTCTTTGTCTTTGTCTTCACATCATCTTTCCCCTGTTTGTCTGTGTCTCTGTATACAAGCATCTCTCTCCTTACAGATACATCAGTCCTTGGAATTAGGGCCCACCCTAATCCAGTATGATCTCATCTTAATTTGATGACATCCACAAAGAACTTATTTCCAGATAAGGTCACATTCACAAGTACCAGAGATTAGAATTTGAATGTATCTTTTAAGGGGACACAATTCAATCCACAACAATTCAAGTGCAGAAACTTCCTCTTCTTCCAAACAGGTGTTTGTTGCCATTGGAGTGGTAGTATATAGAGGATGGGCAGTGATTCACTCAAGCAATATTCACTGAGCAACTACTATCCACCAGGCCAGTCCGAGGCACTGAGGATACCACAATGAATATGAGGGACAGGTTGCCTGGCTGGCCTCTTAGAGGTAACAGTGCAGTGTAGAGAAGCAGAGTGTGAACAAACAAACAAGCAAAATAACTTTGGAGAGTGGTGAGAATTATCATTGTTGCTGCTCCAATGTGGCCATCCGGGTGGCCGAGAACTAAGTGGACCTCCAGTGCACAAATAGCACGTGTGTATAGGGCATGCTGTGGCAAAGATCTTGAAGCACTGGACCCAGGTGACAGCACCAGCCCATACAGTATTCCAGGAAATCAAAGGAATAGCCGAGGATTACCAACCCATTTCAGAGTCAGGAAAATAGAATCACAAAATGGGAAGGCATTTGCCCATAGTTCCTTTAGGCCTCCACTCTCTGCTAACATTTTGCCCTGAGACTCTTGCAGATGTTTCTTGCAAGGTTTCAAATTTCGATTTCAGCAGAAACTCTTAGTGGCTTGTCAGTGTTGCCACTTAGCTTTCTCTTCAGTACGTTCATCCTTTAGGAATTTGTGACTTGCAACAGGCTGCAAATGTCACCTGGGGGGTGGTGGTGGAGACAAATGATAATAATACACTGGGGGTTGTAGCCTCTTTGCGAATTCACAGAAGCTGTCTCCAGAAAAGCATTGCCTGCTAATTAAACAAACCCCTTTCTTCTGACAGATTAAAAATTTGGGGGAAGATCTTATCTCATCAGCCAGAGAGCGGCCACTGCCCTATGAGATGGTGTCTTTTTCTAAGGGATTAGACTTCTCGAGAACAGCAGTAAAAAGCTTTTACAATAGGTAAAGCTCTAATCTTCAAAGTACTTGACAAACATTAACTAATTTATCTATCCACAACCTGTGGGTAGGTATCATTCATTGACTACTGTTTGTAGATGGGAAACATGAGGCAGCAGCCGAAGTGGTTTTGACAAGGTCAAAAAGGGAATTTGAGGGACGCCCAAAGAAAGATCCAAGAAGCCTCTGCCCTGGGCTGCCCAGAACCCACCTTGGGGACCAGAGCCTCTGTTTTGCATTCATTCTCAAACTGCTGTTACACTGCATCTCATCTTCTCTATCAATGCACGTACCAGGCACATGAGTTCCAACATGCCTATAGCCATTGATCAGGTCTGCTATGAATAAGCTCCCATTTTATTAGGTGCCATTTCAAGAGGACCAATTTATGGCAATTTCCATTATCTTTATATAGTGGATATTTTATTTTAGTTTGACAGAAAGAAATCAAGTTTATGTATTATAAGAAATTGAGGTCAAGATATGAGACCTTCCCAGAGACCCAGAACAAGTGACATAGGAAACCAGAAGACAACTGAAAACCAGTCTTACTGTACTAACCCCTTTATTTAGTGGCATCGCAATCTGTGCCTTCTCTGCCCCCTTCCCACTCCCCTCTCTACCTTGCCAGTCCTTCTCTAACAAGGTCAAGATCAAGTCCCTCTCTCCCAAAAAGGCTTCAATTCACATTAGCATCTTCCATTGTCTCTAATTCCCTTTGTCCTGCCTCTGTCCCATGCAACTTGATTCAAGAATCCTGGCAAGAATAGAGGTTCCTGGGTGGCTCAGTCAGTTAAGTGTCCAACTCTTGATCTTGGCTCAGGTCATGATCTTCGGTTCATGAGTTCAAGTTCCGTATTGGGCTCTGTGCTAACAGCGTGAAGCCTGCTTGGAATTCTCTCTCTCTCTCTCTCTCTCTCTCTCTCTCTCTCTCTCTCTCTCTCTATCTCTATCTCTCTCTCTCTCTGTCTCTCAAACACACACAAAATAAATAAACGTTTAAAAACATTCTGGCAACAACTACACTTGCATAGATGGGGCATCTTATCCTCAGGCAGATGACATAACTGAGTATTGCAGGCTGAATAATGACAGGAATGACAACTGAGATGCCACTCTATTTCAAGGAGAACTGGTGGGGACTCCAGCAAGTCCAAAGTTTGTACCCCATGAAGGCAGCTACTTGTGACTGACAATTGTTTTGTTTTATTGATCCAATGGATACTTTAGACGGTTGACTCTTAACACTTACTGGCTAGGGCGCCTCGGTGGCTTAGTTGGTTAAGCGTCCGACTTTCGCTTGGGTCATGATCTCGCGGTTCGTGGGTTCGAGCCCCGCGTCGGGCTCTGTGCTGACTGCCAGTTCGGAGCCTGGAGCCTGTTTCAGTCTGTGACTCCCTCTCTCTCTGACCCTCCCCTGCTCATGCTGTCTCTCTCTCTCTCCTAGAAATAAATAAAACATTAAAAAAAAAATTAAAAAAAAAAAAACAACACTTACTGGCTAATCGTAAGGTTTGTGTGTAGTTACAAGTCCTGCTTGACTGCATTGTGAATTCTGAACAAGCAAATTGCTTTTCTTCTCCATTTGTTTTCTCATGAGAAAAATGCACCTAATAACATTTCTCTCATATTTACTTCACAGGGTTAATTGAATGTTACTTTGAGTTCCTCCAAGAAATAACACAAAATTGCTTGCTTATCTTATTCTAAAAATTGCAGTAATGACAGCTTCTTCCTAATACAGTTTTAATTTATTTCTCATCTTCTGTTTGAAAAAACCCAGTCTTGATTTGTTGAAAGAAGGCTGAAATTCATTAGGAACATTTATTAGTCAGTGGTGAAACAACCTTAGGTATAGTTTTTGAAAGTAGGTTGAGGAAAAGTAAAAAAGAAAGCAAAACAAAGAAAAAAAATCAGGTAACTATATACCAACATCTAACCCCACTGCTGATGGTTCTAACAATCTTACAAATCCCTTTGGGTGGCAAAGGCCTACAGAGATACTGGGATGGAGGGAGAAGGAAGAAAATGGAACACAGAGCATTTCAAATCTCTAGAAATAAATAAAAATTTTTGTGCACACTGTTTTCTTTAAAAGAAAGAAAATAGATGTCTGTTTTCTCCAGTGCCCGGAGTGTTATATCTTGGGAAAAAACTGGTGGGAAGTGTAGTTCACCAAATCTCATCTATCAACCCCCCTAAAGACCTCACACCCTCCTGCTGGTGTGGGAATCAGGAGGATTTTGACTAAGGAAAGTCTTTTGATCTGGGTAACACTGAGACATCCTATCTGAGAGAAAAGCAAAAGACAAATGGTGTAGGAGTTCTCTCCACCACAGGCCCAGGAAGAACCTCACTGACGTGTACGTTACAGCAAGCTCCTCAGGCGGGAGCCCAGCTCTGAAAAGGGCTGCACTAGCAATGCACACCATGTTCTCATCCCACTGCGAGCCCGATGCCTTGCTGGACAGAGGGAGTGGGCAAGGTCCTGCCTTATTTCTTTTCTCCATTAGAGGCAGATAATTAGTGACTTTAATCACTGAGGGGTCTGCAGTAGGTTGGTAATTTGAGGGGAGACCATTTGTTTTTCTCTTGGAAGAAATCTGCAGGAGAGATTTATCTGTGTTAGTAATAATGGTGAATGCTTATTGAGTGTTGGCTCTGTTTCGGGCCCTGTGTCTGGCACTTTGCAAGTATTAACTTATTTAGTCCTCACAACAACCCTGGGATTGGAATTAAGATTGAACTCTGTGCCCACCACTTAGTATTTCTGTGATAGTGTGTGCCCATATAAGTAAGCTACTTGACCTCTCTGAGCCTCAGTTTTCTCATCTGTGAAATGGATATAATGATAGCTCCTTCCTGGGAGGGTTGTTGGGGGAATCACATGAAGTAACACTTGCAAACAGTTTTACATGCTCAATATGAATTTTGTCTTAATATTGTCAATATAATCCTTCTCAACTCCTTCCCTGGTGTGTCCATTCTATCCTGCTGATTCCAGCAGAACTGATTTTCCTCACTCTTCTATTTTTGATCCTTATCAGATAGTCAGGACTTCAGCAAATGTCCAGAATGTATCACTTCATATTTACAAGCCTGATATGGAGTCACCCAGGTATTTTCTTTTCCTTTTTCTTTTTTTTGAAAAGAAATCTATTTTATTCCTCTTTGCATGGAACAGTATATGAAGGTGGCTATCTCCTGACTCCATATATCTCTGATATAAAAATGCCCCTTCCAATATACCCAGTTATTTGCCCTACTTCAGTCTTGGAGAACTGGCAATTCGTGGGTGAGGCAGAAGCCTTAAATCTGAAGAAGAATTTTTTGAGACATTTTTGTGGGAAGTTTTGGGTCAAGAAGAAGGATTAGATCCAAGAGTGGGTGTTCATTCCTCCATTTTCCTGAGGAAATCCAAATCCCAAAGGTTTTCCAAAGAATAGACACCTCTCTCAGTGACCCAAGGAGGGAACCCAGACCTACTACCTGGATGTAAGACTGAGGCAGAGACAAGACAGTGTTAAGCAGCAAAGATTGCAGACCCAGGGCAGAGGAGGGAAACCAAATATTTTCTTAATGCCATGTGCTATCAGTGTCAGTGCAAACTTAAAGGCACATCTCCAAGGAAGTCGCTGCATGGGATATTGTCTGCTTGGCACTTTGTTGCAGACCAGCCCTTCTCAGACATACCACAAGGTAGGCAAGGTCCTTTAGCCACCACCCATCCCATACACTTCCAGACATTCTCGTCTTAGCCCCACTCAGAGCGCTGAACACAAGGAACAAAAGTTACCTGTTTACTTTCTGTCTCCCACACTAAAATAGGAGCAAATTTGAGGGCAAAGACTATGTTATAATTAAGGTTATATCCCCACTGGCTAATAGACTTCTTGACATGTAATCATTACACATCATAAATGTTGGGTATATTAAACAATGAAATAAAATAAAATTTGCCCATGTGGTTAGATTTGCCATCTTGTGAGTGGCAAGTTGTTTTCAATATCTAAAGATGGGGGGGGGGATGTTTTCACCTGTATAATTTCAGCAATACATCATTTCCTCCTCATATCTTAACTGCAAACCCTCCAACTCCCCAAACCCAATGCCCCTCTATCTTGACTTCCTCAGCCAAGAACAGTCCAACTTTGCCTACCCAGAAACTCAAATACTTATCTTAGAACCCTCTAGATAGAGCTTCGGGCAAGGGGGCACCTCGGTGTCATCTTCCCCTCTCTGCCTCCTGATTTCTTTTCACCAGCCAATTACCCTTCCTGGGTATCATTTAGAGGTCTTTTCTCTCTGTCTAGATCCCAGACTCCATCTTTTCCAGTACCTTCCACAGCACAAGACCAAGGGATCATGTTCACTCTACCAGTACACAATATATACTTTAGCATTACCCCAGGGAAGCATTAAACACTCAGTTTAACTCTGCTCAAGTGGGAATTCTTCCAATTAAAGAAGGTAATGTAAAAACCTAAAATTGGTAGAGACAATAAGTAAGTGTCATCACATATCCTTGACCAAAGGACAAGCAACCCCCTGAGTCTTTTTTATCTTACAGTTCCTGAACCATGATTCTTACACATGGTTTTAAACAAAACCAGGTAGGAAAGTGACTTAAGTGGCATCTTTCCATTTTTGTCAGGGATGACATGGGTGTTTGGCTAGGGCCAGCCATGTACTTACTCTGTTCGCTAAGCAGCAGTGGAAAGACAACAGGCCACTAAGGTTTGTTTTGTGCCATGTAGCAATCCATCAACTCTTGAAACACAAAGATGCTTTATAGAGCTGAACAGAACAGAATCTTCCCAGATGGAGTGTGTTGCTGCTAGAGGCTCTCACCACCCATCAGTCCTGTCAAGATGAGCCAACTATATCTTTGCAAAGATCTAATTTTAGAGAGATCAGAGCTAAGTAATATGTGCCCAGTATAATGGGAATAAAATGTGACTCCCATTAGTTAGATGACCAGAAGATGTACTATAACTTGTCTTTGCTGAGGCCTATAGCTGACGCATTTTAAATTTAATTTATTCTCAAAAATTGATTTTCTTTATTTGATTTGCCTCCCCTATCAAGCATTCTACTAAGACTGCTCATTGTATGGTCATTAATAACCACAGGACTCTCTGAAATTTCCTTGAGTATTACACCTTGGGGTTATTTGTTTCTGCGAATTAAACTCTTAATTCTCCAATGAGAACATTTTGGAAAACCAAACAGTAGTTTATGCTTAACTTTCCAGGTGCTAAAAGGCTATGGAAATAGCTCTGCCCACCAGACTATCAGCTAATCACTTTTAAGTGTCATGACAGCCCACTTCTGAGAGTCCCCAGGGCTGCTCTGAGAATGCGGCTCTTGCCCCAAAGCAGGGGAAAAGCTAGCCTGGCTGTCTCTGTCTCGGGGGACATTTTACTTCCAGTTTTGCAAACAGTGCCAGGACATTTGCTCGGGGCCAGTTAAAACTAGCGACAAGCAGCCAGCAGGAAAGAATTGGGATGCATTTCATCTCTGTGATGTGGGGGACTTTAGCTTCCAGGAGGGCTGGCCAGTGGGGAAAAGCAGGACTAAAGGAGGTCTTTTTGGTCTTCAGCTGTAGAAAGTTTTTCCTTCGACCAGTTTAGATGATTTAGAATGATTCGTTTCCGTGGTGTTTTGTTTTAAATTCTGAGTTCATTTGTAGTGATACTTGCTAATCAATTTTAAGTGGAAACAGCTGCTGTGTGTCACTCACACAGTCTCCCCTTCAAGCCCCGGAAAAGTATAATTCAAACCAGTCTCTCCCCACCCCCAGACCAACTCATAATATTCACTCATATGGTTCTGTCTGCCAGGTTCCTTATTTCTATTCCCTGGGGTCAGCCCTGTGTGGGGACAGGTCAGAGGGAGAAGGGCCAGCACAATGTGAGGAGAGGCTGGTGAGCAAGGGGGACCGTGGGATCCCAACATCTGGTGAAATAGAGCAATTCATGATCTCAGCAGGAGAGGAAAGAAGAATGATCTACATGAGATAGTCCTGTTTCTCCCTCCATTTGTCCAATATGTACTTACTGAAAAGTTACTATGTGCTAACAAACTATGCTGCCTGCTAAGGACTAAAATGAGAAGATACAGACCCCGTTCTCAAGAAGCTCATGGTCCCGTAGGGATACAGAGACCTTTTTTTTTTTTTTTTTTTTTTTACAAATAGTTTATTGTCAAATTAGTTTCCACATAACACCCAGTGCTCATCCCCACAAGTGCCCTCCTCCATGCCCACCCCTCCTCCCCCACATCCACCAGTCCTCAGTTTTTGTCAGCATTCAAGAGTCTCTCATGGTTTGCCTCTCCCCTTTCCCCCACCATTTCCGCCCTTCTTCTCCCCCTTGGTCCTCTGTTAAGTTCCTCCTAATCCTCCTATACGTGCACACATATGATATTTGTCCTTCTCTGCCTGACTTATTTCGCTCAGCATAACACCCTCAAGGTCCATCCATGTTGCTACACATGGCCAGATTTCATTGTTTCTCATTGCCATGTAGTATTCCATGGTATAGATAAACCACATCTTCTTGATCCATTCATCTGTTGATGGACACTTAGGCTCTTTCCAGGTTTTAGCTATTGTGGAGAGTGCTGCTATGAACATTGGGGTACATGTGCTCCTATGCATCAACATTTCTGGGGATACAGAGACCTTAAAAGTCATAACTGAGGGCCTTAAATGCTACAATGGATGTGGGCATGAGGACAAGGTGACTGAGTTCCCTCTCCACCCCCCCCATGCACACCCTCATTCTTGGTCCCACAAAGAGGCAGGTCTTGGTAGCATTGTCAGCTCCACACCGGGTCCTGGCCTGGTCACCCCCCAGGAATGGGCTGTCCCCATGTGGAATCAAGGAGGAGTGTGCTCTCCTCTGCCTCCCTACTCTGTGCTGCAGAACCTCTCACTTTGAAAGCCAGCCTCACAGCCAGGGCCTTTCTGTAGGACAGTCTAGGGGAAGAGAGACATTATGCCTTGCCCCTCCACCCAGAAGGGAACAAGAAAGAAGACCCACATGTTTCCTAAAAGCCAAGCAGTCAAAAAATTGAGAACTTGCACTACGTCATTGCTCTCAGGACATGGGTTTCTCTATCTGTAGAATGGGAGTAACACTTGGAACATTTTGAGGGAATCCAGGGAGAAAATAGAACTATTGTCATGCTGGTGAGAGAGCCTGAAGAAATATTATGGTTTCTGGCCATTGTTGGTTTTTTTTGTTTTTTTTTTTTACATTTTTTTAATGTTAATTTTTTGAGAGAGAGACACAGTGCAAGTTGGAGAGGGGCAGAAAGAGAGGGGGACACAGAATCCCAAGTAGGCTCCAGGCTCCAGGCTGTCAGCACAGAGCCCAAATACAAGGCTAGAACCCATGAGCTGTGAGATCATGACCTGAATTGGACGCTCAACCAATTGAGCCACCCAGATGCCCCTGATTTCTGGCCATTGTGACTGCCAGGATTGGGCAGGGCTGTAGTTTAGATGACTTTTTCAGTCTCAAACCAGCTGCTCACTAGGTGTGTTTTGTGAATCACATGTGGAGCTATATGCCTCTATGGCTATAGGAGGAGCAGCAACCATTAAAAAAAGAAAAAAAAAGCAGGGATAGGATTTAAGCTTTGGGTTGGAACTCTTCATCATCACTGGGCCCCTGCCCTCCATGAGAAGCTGTGTGGCCTTAGAATTAGCAAGACACTGAACTGCTGCTCTTACATTCACAATGGACCCAAGGCTCCATTTTCTCAACTACGAAAACAGCAACAGCCAAACCTACCTTGAAGGGCCTTCCTAAGGCTTACCTGTGAGGGTCTATGTGATAGACTTTGGTATGGTGCTCACTCCACAGTAGAAGATTAATTACTTACAGTGTTTTAGTTTTTTTAACCTCCTCAGCCTTTGTTGTTTCTTGTGTAATAGTACTAGCTTCATCAAAGAATAAGATGAACTTGTTAGCTCTCTTGCCCAGAGAATGACCCAAGGGAGGGTCCCTGGTCCAAGAGAAAGCATGCTCTCTGGGATGGAAGATTGGGGAAGTCTTTGGGTCAGCATCATAAAGCAGGGGTATCACAGAGTGTGAGCGGCCATCTTGGTCTGAGCAATGGTCAGAGGTATGAAGAGGAGGATTTCAGTCTCCAAGTGCCTGATATTATTAGAAAATAGTGACCAGCTACACTGAAGTAAGTAAAACAGGAGGGACTCAGTTTCAAGGCTAAGAAACTCTTCTAGGAACCTAGGGCTGCTATTCTAAAGAATGAATTGCCCAAAGGAAGGTGTAGAATATTACTTCTCTGTAAGCTGTGTAAGGCAGGATAGGTTTTCACCTACTAGAAAGAAAAGCAAGATGAGGGAACAGATGACTTCTCTGGGCTGGTGACCTAGTGTCCAATTTGGAAAGACCATGCTTACTGCCCTGGAGTGACATCAAGCAGCTTACCTGCTTCTTGTCTTTGGGACAGATTCAGAGATAGTCAGATGGAAACTGGAGCAAAGATTGAAGAAGAGCCTCTTTCCAGACAAATGCTCATGTATCTGAAACAGCGAGGCCAGACCTTTTGTAGGAGTGCTTTTGTGACATTACAATTGAGGGTTGACTTTTTAACAACTATTTCTGTTTCTCCTCCATAGTTTATTTCTGCTCCTTTGACTTGCTACCTAATGGAGCCTTACGGCAGTGCATTTTCAACCATCTACCATTGCCGTACCCTCACATCCACACATCAGTTCTTGTTCAGCAAATGACAGAAGTAAGTTACACCATGTCCTCTGACATTGTGAGAGGGCAATTGAGTGTTTTCCTGGGGTGTGATTTTCTGAAATGTAGCAAAAGATTTAACAGACCAAATTGTCAGTATTCAGACTTTGTTCCTCCCTGAAGATTGGAGCTTAAAAAAAGAAAGATTGGAACATAATACTTTGTTTCACCTTCTGATAGCAAATAGAATATGTCTCATCCCTCAAAGGTACTAACTCACTTAATTTTTCCCCATTAGGTAAAGAATTGTGATGTATTATCAAAATATTTTCAAAAGCTGACCTTAGAAGGATCTCAAAGAAATGAAAATAGGAATGGCAATCCCCACTCTTCAATCTCATAATGTTGAGGGATAGTATTCAGTACACAGGGGAACAAACATCCAGAGCAATAGGCAGAGACAAAAGAACATTCAGAATATTGTTTCTTTCCCTGCCATTGTCAACACAATCAGAAAAGACATTTTTTCCAATATTTTCATTTTATGTCATCAGATCTGCCATATCACCTGCTTCTAATATAACTTTACTTAGTCCTAATCCTCCTCATTACTGTTGTTTAGTTCTGTAAGGTAAAATGTGTAGTTATTGGTACTAAAAGCACTCAACCTGCCCAGGAGTAAAGTCTGCTTTCACCTGAGTGCTACAGAGGAATTTTTCACCACCTGAAAAAATCAGATTATGATATAGTGAAAAGGGAATTTTGAATTGGAATAAGAAGTCCCAAGGTCCAGTCCTTACATCTGCCACTTCTTTGTCTGCCCTTGAGAAAGTCATTCTTCCCTGTGCTTTTAATTTCTCTATCTGTAAAAATGAGAACACACACCTCACACAGCAGACAGACATTGGGGATAGATGAGATGATGTGTTCTCATTAACTAAGTGCTACACAAATGTATGATAAAGCATGATAATTCAATGGTTTTATTCCATTAAATTTCCCAGGTAACCAACAGAGGTCATAACCACCAGGGAAGGCAAACACATGAGTTTATTAATGCAGAATATTTATGATCCCATACCAAAAATAATATGCCATGTCATTTCACCAGTCATGTAAGGTCTTCCCTAGGTGGACCCAAATCATCAAAATATGGACTATCAAGACATATTCATTTTGGTTTCTGGCTATCAGGAGTATTTCTCTGTCTTTTCTGCTCACTGAGACATTCTTCCCTTTCTTGAGAAAGTATAAACCCTCCTACATAAGACAAAGGTGCTGGGCAGCTAAGAAGAGAGACTTGTTTTTAAAGAAAAGACCACCATTTCCCCCTGACTGTGTGGGGCAGGTAAGAAGCCACTTTCAGTCTTGGCTGAACTGGATGGGAAAGGTTCTCTGGAAATCAAGTTGTTTATACAGAGTCTTTCCTTTTACAACCTCGGCAGCTCACTTAACCTTTCTGGGCACCCATTTCCTGATCTCTAAAATAAGAGGCCTAAGGACATCCGACATCCTCCTGAATAAACAATCCAGTTTGACTTAAGGATGTTCTTAGCCTTGAAGAATTTTAGGCCCAGAATATTTTTTCTAGAACTTAAGTTTTCGTTCTGATTTTCTATCCATGAAAATTATGACTAGGGGCGCCTGGGTGGCTTAGTCGGTTAAGTGTCCAACTTTCGCTTAGGTCATGATCTCGCGGTTCGTGGGTTCGATCCCTGCGTTGGGCTCTGTGCTGACTGCCAGCTCAGAGCCTGGAGCCTGTTTCAGTCTGTGACTCCCTCTCTCTCTGACCCTCCCCTGCTCACGCTGTCTCTCTCTCTCTCCTAGAAATAAATAAAACATTAAAAAAATTTTTTTTAATAAAAAAAAGAAAATTATGAACACCTGTGTTATTAGTGTTTACACAATTTGATGAGCATGGGAGGGTCCCCATGGTACAAATTCTTCTGGATATACCGATTCTTAGCACTGCCCTCTCTGCACATACAGGCTTATGCCCACTAGCTTTCTTGACCCTCAAGGGAATGTTCCATCCACCTACACAACCACAACTCCATCTCTGCAACTCTACAGTCTCTGCAATCTCTAGGAAACATCCCTGTGCCAGGATAGTGGGCAGGAAGCAGAGTATCCAATTCTGAAGTAGATGCAAACCCAGGTTCTAAATTGAGATTTTTTTTGAAGCGTAAGACTTTCTGGTTTTATTTTGTAAAGGCCTTTCCACCCCTGCATTTCACTCCAAGCTTCTTGAAGCACTCATGTTGACCTGATACCAGTTGAAAATTCATAGCAGCCCCAGATATATGTGAATTTCTTTTAGAAAAGAGATTGTTGCACAGCCCTATGGAAAAAGAAGAAAGTACTCGCTGGAAATTGTTCTTAGTTTACAAACTTTATTCACATAGGCATTGGTTGGCAAATCATAGTTCCTTAGAATTTGAGCCTTTGGACTTCCTTTCTAAGCTGTTTGAAGCGGAGAAAATGGTATATTTTCCTAAATCTTAATGAATGCTGAGGGCGGCACCAAAACTCCTTCCAGCTGACTCTGAACACTTGTCAGTTCAGTAACATCGCAGCAGAAAAAGGTTGGATTAAACTAAGAGAAGAACATAAAAGTACAGTCTTCACTCTCACTAAAACAATACATGTTTTGTCTGGTTCTCAGCCAGTTCATGTGAAGAGTACAACCTTAAATTAAAATTTAAACTACTCAAAAAACAAGCTGGATCCATTGTCCAGCTGAGGCTCCTTGCTGAAAGGACTGGCACAGACAAGGGAAGGCATGATTTTAGGAAGCGACAGGATTCCAGAGACAGAAACATTTTTTTTTAATTCTTGGGAAAAGCTCAAAAATTTCCAACCACCAGGCACATGATCAGATGCCCATGGAGAGGTCTAGTGGGAGTTCATATGGACCAGACCCAAGAAATGGCTGAGAACATTCCTTCCCTCTTTCCAACCTTTTCTTTTGTGGGAATTAGATATCCCCTAGAGACCAGTTGTGATAGGAGGTAACAAAAGGTTAAGAAGATGTGCCATTAAAGGAACATCTGCTAATTCTCTCTAGAACACAGAAGCATGCTGAGAGGTCTGAGAATCCCACACACAAATGGGAAGAGAGAAAACCCTTGTCCTACTAAATAGAAAATACTGGAGAAATCATGAACTAGGTCAGATGTCCTAGGGTTTGAGGAAAAGGCGAACATACCTGGAAAAAAATTCATCTAGTGAGCCCAAATGAAAATTATTATTTTTTTCTACTTCCTTTTTATTTTTATAAGAAAATTTTTAGGAAAGAACCATTACAAAGTAGAGTTATAAAGGTACTCTCTGGTGTTTCCTGAGGCAGGATAGAAACAGTACAATCCTGTGAAGGATCTGGATTTGGTTCCCACATTTCTCTCTCTCATTATATGACTCCAGGTGAGGCGTTCAGCTGCCACAAGCCTTCAACTCCTCGGGTATAAAATGAGTTGACTTTTGAATTAGAAGAACTTCAGAAATATTCTAAGAGCCCTTGATTTATTCAGGGTTGGAGGGAGAGAGATTCTTTGATAAGAATGGAACTTGAAGGCCAAATAGAATCTCAGAAAACCCAGGGAGGGAGAAACTGCTTTCAAAAGAACATTAAGACCTTTCTCATGTATAAATGTCACGGAGCTGGCCGAAACAGATTTAGAGCTGGTAAGCTCTTTAGAGATTTCCTGCAATCCCCATGTTTTATAGAGGGAAAAATTTGAGCCTAGAGAAGCTGAAGTGACTTACAAAAGATTACGAAATTCACGTTACTGTCAAGGTACGAATTCAGGTGTCTGTTCTGGGAGAGGCTGAGCAAGCAAGAGGGGAACAGGATCAGACTTCAGAAACAATTACTGCCATCTTTTGAACATTATCCCTGAGCCAGGCATCATGCCCAGTGCTGTTGATGCTTTGGGCCATTGAATCCTCACAGCTTCGAATGATAGGTATGACCATCTACCTCCAGACCCAGCTTTATAGGGTTGAGAGGATTGTAGTCACAGTGAGACCCTCCATTCAGAAGGGCCCCACGCTCTGTAGACACCATCTTGAAATTCGTAATAATTTTTGAACAAGGGACCCCACATTTTCATTTTATACTGAGCCCCACAAATTATATAGCTAGTCTTCATTATCTACATGTTGTAGATATGTCAACCAACAGGTTTAGAGAAATTAAATGATTTGCTCCTGGTCATAGTCACTCTCAAAAATGGGGATGTAGACACATAAAAGCAGGCATTGTAAAGGTGGGCCTAAGGAAGTCTATGTGGATGCTGTGCTTTCAGAACTCTTTGGGTATTTCCCTTCCTCTAACGGCCCAGATCTCTATGTGCTCTGAGTAGGGTGGCCAACCATAGAAGCTGGGGGATACCCAGGACACGGGATTTTCACTGCTAAAATTGGGAAAGTTTTGGGCAAACCAGGATGAGTTCATTACTGCTGAGTCCCAGGCATGGGGTTCCAGCCTTCATCTGTTGTGCCATGTCCTGTGCCTTCTGGGCCACATCCAGGTCCCCAAAGGCAGGGACCATTCGGAGGGCAGGCTGGAGACCTTGATCAGGCAGAGGGTGGGCAGCCAACTGGCTATGATTGTGAGACTGGGGCCAGGCAAATGAATATAGAATGACAAGTCTGCTTGAGAAAAGACAGGCTGCAGTTTGTATTTAGAGACCCAAACCAGGCTGAAGACAGCGTGGGCGCAGACAGCCAAGAGCAGAAGGCAATGGGCTGGAGCAATGCCACAGGGTACAGGCTTAAGAGATCTTCAGCTAACTCACTCTATGACACTGGGCACATCACTTTGCTGAATCTAAATGTCCTCATTCAAAACATAAGGGATGCAATACTAGCTTCATGAGATCATTGTCAAGATGAGAGATTTTATATATATATATGGCACACAGTTAAGTATGGCCACACTGAAAGTCTCAATTTATGTTTATTTAATCCCATAAATATTTATAGAACTCTATTATGAACTAGGCTCTGTGGGCGAAACTGGGATACCTTCAGTTCTTATGGGAATAACCAGTGGTGTGCTCATAAATGTTTAACAACCAGCTCTCTGGGGGAAAAGTTAAAAACTGCTTTGTAGCATATGCTAATTTCTACAGTATAAATTCTCCCACCATTGGCTGATGTCAGTCTACTAACATGAGGTCACTGAATACAGAGTTGGGAAAAGTTGTGCTTAATTTGCTCTAGGGATCCTATACCAGCAGATCCCTGAGCTACTTGTTATTAGAAAGAACAAACTATCTACTTGTAATTATTATAGAAGAGGGGGAAATGGGTCAATGTAACTTTGAATAGAGAGCAGGGAGGACCCCTTTGAGGAAGTAAGATTCCTTCTGAGATATAACCAGGGGAAGGAATCGGCATGTTTGCAGGTCAGGAGAAAAGAGAGAGAGGAAGAAAGAGGAAAGCATATTGAGAAAGTCCTGGAGCAGGGAAAGACAGGTGGGGAGGATCAGAGAACCAGGCAGTGCAGGAGCCAAGGTCACCAGGTTCCAGCACTGGGTTTTATGCTAAGGAAGCCACAGGCATAATACTTATACTTTAGGATCATCACTCTGGCTGAAGTGTAAGGAATGTGTTGAGGAACAGAGGGCAGGCAGGGAGATCAGGCCATGGTAGTACCTCAAGCAGAAGATGCTGCTCGCTGAGGTTTTGTAGCTGGAGGCATGTGGATGCTGATGTGATGGCAGGAGGGGGTCAGGTCCTCTGGGGAGCCCTCAGCCTTCTGCCAACAAACCACTACCTTCCTGTTCAGCACTCCTATTACGCTTCCCCAAAACCCACAGCGGTGTTTCTGAGATGCATTTGAATCTTTCAGGAAGAAAGTGAGGCTAGAGTGACACAATAAGGAAAACAATGTCCATATTTATCATTGTCACATTTTAGAATGTTATTCTAAGGAGTTCCATTTTTATGGTTTTTAGATCATATGCACAAAGAGAAAAAAACAAATGTTCATAATCTGATTAAATTGCTGATTAGAATATAGCACAAAGGAGGTTTTTCCATTCTCAGATAAATATGAATTTGACATATAGCAAATATTCTTCTCCAGCACTTGACAGCTGAGAAATTGAGACAGGCCAGGAAACAAGCTGAGGAGGCAGTTGTGTGACTTGAACTGCAATTCCTGCCAACCCACTTATGGTTAAAGACATACTTTTTATCTTCATGTATTCATGTTTTAATGAGATAATGGGCAGTGAGTCTGGATCAGGGGCTTTAAAATAGAATTCACTTTCACTAACCAGTTGTGTCAAACTTGCCCAAACATTTCCTTGAGAGCATCCCCCCTATGGTATTTCTATTTTCATTGGCAGCCTCTTCCCTAGACTTTCTCTTCCCATCAGTTTGCTCTCCCCCAGCACCCCTGTCATAAAAAGAATGAAACCCAAGTAGTTGTGAACTTTTATCAAAGCAACAAAAATTGTCTTCAGTACTTTAAGGTCACATAGACCTGGTTCAGGTCCTCGTTTCACCACTTATAAGATATACTTAACTTCTCTGAACCTCAGTTTCTCAGCTGTAAGACGGTATTGCCTACCTTATATGGTTGTCAAGAGGAATACATGAGTGCTTAGCATTCAGTACATCTATTGCTATCATAATCACCGTCAGTTGCTGCCACAGCCTCACAATGTAACTGTGATCAATAAGAGGTTTAGAAGAAGGAACAGATGCCCCCTTCTAGAACGTAGTGACAAGCAGCAGGAGAAATGCCTTATGGAGCTTCTCAAACAATTGCCCTCAGATCTCTCCCTTTCCCACTCTACCCAAATAGCACACATCGGTTGGCACTTAGGAATCACTAAGTGGATCAGCCCGTAGATATTGATATAAAAGCTGTGACTTTGCCTGGTCACTGCCTATGTGAAAGAAAGGGGAATGTTTTCAAATTCTAATTTTGACATTGGCTCCAGGATCAGATATCAAAATGTAAGATATTCTTGAAAGTTATTATTCATAGACCTAAATCAATTGGTTGACCCAGTTATAAAGTTAAAAACAGAGCTGAGCAGTCACCAGCAGGAGGAGCTAGAAGGCCAGTGTGTGTGTGTGTGTGTAAGGGGGAATTTGTGGGGGTAAAATCGTGATCTAAGGGTGGGGATGCTTTTCACTTTGGCTTGCAGGTACACGGTCAACTTTTGGAAAGATCTGTGTTAAAACTAAGGTGTTTAAAGCCACCAGACTTAAAGAAGGGGAGATAATTAAACCAACCTTTTTAAAAATTACCAACAGACAATGGATTTTAAATGTCTGAGGGAACATTTTGGGAAGAGTCATTATTATTCACATTTTCTTTATTGAGAGAAACCTCAGAGAGTCTCAGCCTTATCAGCAGTGATATAATAATAATTTACTGGCTTCTCTGAAGACAGATGTTGGATGTCTCATTTATGAGACAGACTTGGCTGGACTTTTATCAAGCCTGTCAACTTGAAACCAAGTTCTTGACTGAGGCCTGCATATCATCAAGTTGAAGCCAAGTACAAAAGGCATAAATGTCCCCTTATCCCAAGTGCCTTTCTTATAAAACTCCAGATGATTAACAGACTTTGGGTTCCTCTCTGTTTTGTGGCTTTGACTCATGGTGCATCCCCTGTTAGCCCAAGTGTTTCTTGCTGCTGGAGCTAAAGCATAGTCACTTCCCAGGTATGGCCATTAAAGCAGGGGTGGGGGAGCTGTTTCCTTGAATGGCCCCAACAACCAGAGATTCACAAGATCCACCTCATCAAATGGATTTTCAAGGCCCTTTCTCATCTCTCTTCTTCCCTGAGGCCACCTCAGTTCAGTAGAATTCTCACCTGTGTATAGGAGACAAGAAAAGGATACAGACATTGAAGGAAGTCCGTTTTGTTATCATAAACAAACCTGGCATGAAGTTATGTTGAAGGAACAGACCAAAACAAGTGGATACAACTTGGCTTCCAAGTCCACCATTGCAGTGAGCCACTAAGAACCGACGTGGCTACAGTCTCCCCATGGGGATCTTAGAGACACTCCCTGTTTCATCGAAGTTGACATCTGGTTCTCAGCCTGGCATTCAAGTTCCTTCGTGACATGGCCCTTCTTACCTGTTCTAACCTATCTCCATCACTCAGCCCCTCTTAACTGCCTTTTATATGAGCATTCCAAAAATACTGAGTATCTTAACTTTCCCCATCGCTGCTCCTTTGCGCCTGCTATCCCTGTCCCTGTAGAAGGCCTCTCCCCTCATCCCACTTTTCCCCATCAAAAAAGAACACCTGGAACAGGGAAAATTTGCTCATCTTTGAAAAATCAGCTCCGATATCATTTTCGATGAAAAACTTTCCCCAAACACTGCTCTACCCACGCACCCACCCCCATCACACAGAGAGAGCTTCTTCTTAGAACCTTCTTAGAACCTTAGAACAGATGTGTGAGATGAGTCTTATTTGATCTTACCTGTACCCTCCTCTAATTCACCTGCCTGAGACCCTCATGGGCCCCTTTCTATCTTCTCAAAGGCTGTGAATGGGCTGGTGGAGGCCCTGGGGGAACCGGAAGGTGGCCTAGAAGGCAGTGTGCAGAAGTCAGGAAGGGAAATGCCTGGAGATGCAGTTGTGGCCCTGTGGGGGGAGGGCAGTATGTGGTGGGAAGGAAGGGCAGGAAAGCCTGCCAAGGAGTTGTCTGTGGTGTTCCTAGTGGATGTCTGGGGCTCAGCTGGGGAGGATTTGGATCGCAGGAGGGACTCTGCTCTCTTGTAGAGGATAATTGAGAACAAGGAGTATTATGCAATTTGAAAACATCCAATTCCAGAAAATGTGATAATCCCTGACAGTGACCCACTTCACTTGTACCAGTTTGGCTTCTCCCTGCAGGCCTGTCTCTCTCAGGCCAGAGCCACAGTGGGCTGTTCTCGGTAAGGAGAAAGACTCCCGGCCCCTGTGACAGCCCTCTCTCTCTCCCCACCCCTTCTTCCCAGCTTCTACTCCTCTCCCTTCACCTTCAGCTTCCCTCAGGCCCGCCTCACTCACTACCCTCCATTCTCTGCTATTTTTCACTCTTTCTCTGGCTGTTTCAGGGGCGTCCTCACTCTCCCCACTCCGCACACACCTCCCTCAGACCTCCAGGCTTTTCCCACACCTACCTCATTGGGCTATTTCATCCCTTTACTTCATTCCCTTCACTATCTAGTGATCAATTCCTTATTAGTATCAATTAGTACCAATTCCTTATTTTCTCTTTTTTGCCTTTAATATTGTTTCCATCCTGTTTTCTGGAAGCCATTGGCGCTTCTATTCTGTCTTATTTTATCTCTTTCTGCCACTTCATTCACTTGTTCAACAGGCACCTCTTAAGCACGTAAGGGCAGTGTGCTAAGTGCTAATGAAACAACAATGCACGAGCCCATTTCATTAAGCTGGAGTTCGGTCTATCACCCAGAAGCATGGGCTGGGGCACCAGGTGGGCCACGCAGACAAGTGAGGGACGTTTCCCCTGGGGGATCAAGAAGGGCACTGACTGGGTACAGCCGGCCTTCTCAGCACAGCTTTCAAACACCATTTCTGCTTTCTTGCTGATTTCTGTGAATTTCTGGGGTACATTAAGCCTAAACCTTGTGTGAATAGAACAGGAAATGGTTGGTACTATTAAAAGAGGGAAGAGATAGAAGACTGTAGTTCAAACAGGACATATTTTCAAGACCTACAAATGTGCATTTGCATAAATGTCCAAAGTTAGTCAGCAGATCACAACTTAAGAGACGTGCAGCAGAAATGTTTTTAAAGTCACATCTGACCATACACCAGTCCTGTGGTCACTGTGTGGGATTAGCCAGGTTTTGCAAAGGAGGAAATATGGAAAAGGAACATGAAAAGATTTCCCAAGGTCACACTGAAGGCAGTGGTGAAAGGGATTAGGAGCTGAATGCTCTCTCGGGCCTATTTCTGAGCTACTAGACAACACAGCTTCTTGAATGCAGATGTTAAACAGGTTTTTGCCTTTAAAATAAGAGTAAAACATGTTCTTATTTTGGCCATATTTCAGTGTAAATATCCTAGGGAAGAGGGGGGTCCATCTGAAGGGAAAGTAATTATTTGAAGCTTCTGGAATATGAATCAATCCAATTTCTCCCTGTGCCTTAGTAAAGACTGCTTTAGACTTCAGAGAGAGGTTCTCAAATTTTGCTGCTTTTTGGAATTATCTGAGAGCTTTTAAAAACCCTAGTGCTCAGACTTCATCCAGACCAAGTCAGAATCTCTGGAAGCAGGACCCAAACATCATTATTTTTTTTTCAGTTATCCAATACACAGCCAACTTTGAAAAGCTCCAGTGTTGAAACTGTGCACCCTGGGATCACCTGGGAAGCTGCAAGTATTGTCCCTTGTCTCCAGGGACTATGGTTTAATTGCTTTGGACAATGATCTGGGGTCATTGAAAGATCCCAGAATCATTCCAATATGCAACGGAGTTCGTGAACAAACTGCTCAAGGGCCCTGCTACTCAGAGTCTAGTTCTGTGAACCAGGCATCATTTGAGAGCCGTTTAGAAATGCAAAATTTTGGAGGTGGCTCAGTTGGTTACGTATCCGACTTCGGCTCAGGTCATGATCTCACAGTTCATGATTTCAGGCCCCACATTGGGCTCTGTGCCATCAGCACAGCACCTGCTTCATATACTCTCTCTCCCTCTCTCTGCGCTCCCCTCCACATGGGCACACACATGCTCTCGCTCTCTCACACTCTCTCAAAAATAAACAAACATTAAAAAATTAAAAAGAAAAGAAATGCAGAATTTCAGGCCCCACCCCAGACCAGAGGAAATAGAACCTGCATTTTAATAAGGTCCTCCCTCAGATGATCTGGATGCATATTAAAGATTGAGAAGCATGCTTTTAGAGCACTCCCCCTTCAAAAAATTTTTTTTAACTTTTTACATTTTTAAACAGGGAAAGTTTATCCCTTTCTTCCAATAAGGTATAGGATAGGCACAAAGAGTGAATCACAGAATTTTAGAAATGGAAATAATAACTGCTAATGGTAATAATAATGTGCTATTAGCATTAACTATGTGCAAGGTATTTTTCATGCCAGCCATTCTACATGCACTCCTTTGATATCCACCACAAACCTATGATATAGGTAGGAACCCTGTGCCCATTTCACAGCTGACCAAACTGAGGCTGACTCCTAAGTGAGCAGCTGCAAGACCACATGGAAATGCAGAAGGAGTACCTATCCTAAGATTTCCAGCGCATGAAAGCACATGCTCTTAACCGCTTGGTCAGATTTTCCCAGCCTGTATGCAAAACACTCTGGATACGTTACAGATGGGCGACCATATTGATCCCTTCAGCACCCCCATCAGGCCAGCAGGGCCTGGGGTGACCACCCACTAGAGAAAAAAAGATTAGGAAGCCCTGGTCTAAATTGCACTTTTTCCAAATTACCCTTTTGTGTGTTGTTGGACAAAGAAGCTGTTGTCTCCTAAGGCTCAAGTAACTTACTTGCCTAAGGTCATACAGCTACTTAAAGACATTGTGGGCCCAGAGCCCAGGAGTCTCCACTGCCTGCCTGCCTCCTCCCACTAAGTGGCATTTCTTCTTCAAGTGTGGTCCCCAGCCCAGGAGCACCACCACCATCTGGGAATCATAAGAAATGCAAATGTTCAGGTCCCGGGTAGCAAGCCCTCCAGGCTACCCTGTTGTCCGTTGTTTGAGAACCAGTGCGCCAAGGCAAGCAACCCCGATGGCCTTGCCAGTGCGCCTGCTTGCAGCTCCTGTGCTTGGGTCCCTATTGCAGCTGCAGCTTCTCTGCAAAATACAGATTTCTTCAGGGGCTTAGCTTTGAACTAAGCTGAAATTTACATGCTGATTTAATCTTCTTAGGTCCTTCTTTACCTTTCAGAAAAGATCTGTAATGCTTTAGAAAAGAGAAAGTAAATGATGAATAACAGATAAAATATTAAACACTCTCTCCATGCCTTCAACCCACTTTCTGCTAGGACAGCAAATACATGGGCATCGGAAAGGGAAAATGAAACTGACATTTCTTAAACACATACTATGGCGAGACATCAGGCACACAGTGATACAAGCATGCACGCTCTCCTCATCCATCATCTCAATGAATACAGTAATCCCTGTCTAAAAAATAGGAAGACCAAGTCTCATAGAGATGAAGTGGCTTGCCTAAGGTTATAAAGTGGCAATGGCAGCCCCCAGGGTTTGTCCCACAGTCCCTGCTCCTGTGTTCCTTGCCCTCCAGCAGGAAAGGGAAAGAGCTTAGGACACATTCAGTATCTGCAATGATTGGTTTCCAGATTTCTCAGAGCAGCTCCCAAAACAGATCCACTTACTCAGAGCCCCCAGGATGCCTAACTGAACAACACTTTCCTATATTCTGTGTTTGCACTGCATTATGGAAGCTGCTCTCAAAGCATAAGAATTAACCATCCAAGGAATTTGTTCAGCCGTGCTTGAGTACCCTGAAACGCTTTGAAGTTTATTCCTTGGGGCACCTGGGTGGCTTAGTCGGTTGAGCCTCCGGCTTCGGCTCAGATCATGATTTTGCAGTTCGTGGGTTCGAGCCCCGTGTCAGGCTCTGTGCTAACAGCTCAGATGAGGCCTGCTTGGGATTCTGTGTCTCCTTCTCTCTCTGCCCCTCCCTCACTCGTCTCTCTCTCTCTCTCTCTCTCTCTCTCTCTCTTTCTCTTTCTCAAAAATAAACATTAAAAAAATTTTAAAAGAAGAAATGAAATGTATTCCTAACTGACAGCATCTGTCCCAAGGCAGCAGTTCCTTTGTTGCCAATGCCCTGCTAGCAGCCTTGAGTTTGGCTCTTCAGAATACCTGGAACTTCTTTGCCACATCTTGAACTTGAGAAATGAACCCCCAAGAGAAAGAAACACATGAAGATAGTGCGAGTGAGCCACATCGTCTCCACCTCCCCAGTAAGAGCTCATGTTCCTGCCACAAAATGCAACAAGGCTCTGAGCTATAATCCAACAAGTAAAGCAAAAAGGACACTGGCTAATTCAAGCACAGAAAGAAACAGACACCTAGGGAAGGGCCAGTGTTGGGCTGTAAATCCACACAGACTTCCTTCCCTGTTTGTCCCAGCACCTGCCCAGCACAAGCTCTAAACACCCACTTTCTAGTCCTCCTGTTCATTCACAAGGTGGACACACAGTGGTTAACCTGAACCCTGCAATGAGGCTTCAACACTTGGCCCAAACAGGTAAACCCTACAGAGAACTCAGCAGGCAAAACAAAAGTTGTGTCTCACCTTTCTCATTCATACAAGGAGAAAGCCATTCTCTACTCTGAGTAATTTTGATTGAACTTCATGCTTTTGCCGAAATGCAGGTCAGTTACTTCTGTAAAGGGCCCCACAGGCTGTATTTCCTCTTATTTGAGGCTGAGTCAGGCCTGGGACTCTTTGAAAACCTGCATCCAGCCCAAGAGTTACTGTTTACTTGTCACTATTCAGATTCCAAGCTCCACTCTTCATTGTCCATTCCAAGTGCATGTACTGCCACCATCGCTGACACTTGATTAAAATCAAGAAAAAGTGATTCAGACATGATGGGCAACACCATATTATTATTTCAGGCCCCTGACACAGACGTGACAATGGAAAGATCCACAATAGTAGCCAAATGCCTAAAAGTGCAGGGACATCTCTTCTCAGTAGGCAAAGAAAGGTGCCAACAGCAGCTGCATGAAGGAGTGTTGGGGGCGGAGGACAGAAGCCCTTGCACATTTTCCTTAACTGTTCCCCTTCAGATTATGAAAAGGCGTTGCTATGTAATTATAATAGTGTTGGAAATGGTCTGAAGCACAATCAAAAATGACTTGGCTAAAGAAAGCATGAAAGGGAGGGGGAAATGGTCTAAGGGTATAGGTGGTTCGAAGGTTAGCTGTGAACATGGACTTGAGAGGCTGTGGCACATTATCAGTATAGCATCTTCTGTGGAGTGGTGGTGGGGGCAAAATTTCCTTAAAGAATGTTTTCAAGAATGGCTTAGGGTCAGTTAACATATACAGAGCATAATATCATGGACTATTTTATTTAATCTTCCCCAAACCATTCATCATTCCCATGTAACAGAAGAGGAATCTGAGGTTCAGAATGGTTAATGGGCTAGCCAGAGATCACAGAACTGATCAGTGACATGTTAGTTTCTTGAATGCAAGTCAGTACTTCTAGCTGCTACTGTTCTCTGTATCATGAAACCTACCTAAAGGTGCCTCCGGGGGCAAGGCAGGCAGTGGAGATAAGGGGAGCTACCAGATTTGAAGAGGGGAAAAGAAGTAAAAGCAATCAACATATGGCTTCAGTCAGTGAACATTAGGGATTGGTGGGGGCTACGACGAATGAAGAATTATAGACAGCATCTCAAGTGAACAGCTGGTATTCAGAAGCAAGTGACTGTTACCTTTCAGGAGTGCAGACTCAACTGCCAGATCTGATGACTGTTCAAGAAAAACTGGAAGTCAGATTTTTAGATAAGCTTTTCTGTTTGTTTTAATGTTTGCTCAAAAAAATCTTAAACATCAGGCATTTGCCTGTTCCATCAAGAGACAAAACAAAGCCTGTCTGCAAACCAGATTCAGCTCATGAACTGCCAGAGGTAACCTCAGCCTTTCCTTACTATTAATATCAAATCATTAAATTTTACCATACGTAGGACCTCAGTGATCTTCTGATCAGTTCCTCTACCTTACAGATGAAAATGTTACAAGTCATAAACACAAACTGAAATGGTAAATATTAATCTTCATGATAATGTTATTTTAGACATAATTCTATTTCCCACATGGAACATGGGCAGAAAGATCATATTGTCCCACAAAGACTAGAATCCCAATCCTGCTAAGTAGGAGCTGTGTGACCTTAAGCAAGTAACTTAACCACTCTGAGCATTCAGTTTCTTCATGTGCAAAATGGAAACACTGACATGTAAATTACAAAGCCATAGGAATTAAATAAGACAATTATTAGGGATGCCTGGGTAGCTCAGTGGGTTGAGCATCTGACTCTTGATTTTGGCTCAGGTCATTATCCTAGGATAGTAGGATGGAGCTCCACACTGAGCATGGAGCCTGCTTGAGATTCTCTCTCTCTCTCTCTCTCCCTCTCTCTCTCTCTCTCCCCGCCCCCCTGCCCTTCTCCCCTGCTCACGTTCTCTCTCTCTTTCTCAAATAAATTTTTAAAATAGTAAAATAAGGCAATTATTAGAAGTTATAGTATACAAGGCCTATCAGAGAAGCTTGGGCAAGGCCTTCAAGGTTGCTACTGCTCACTCTTCTCCCCGCCCCAGCATTGTATGTGAATTGCTTTTCTTTTAGTATTTGGATAGCCCATTTAGAATCCAGCCAATTTCCTTATAAAGTTCATGTAAAATAGAAACTGGAATTTCTAATTTTATCTGATGCAGACTCCTCCACTAGATTGCTCTCCTTTCTTGTCACAGATTTACTGGGTACCTTGGTTGGCAATAGTCTTGCCTTGTCAAGATTTGAAAATGCACTCTAACAATTTGAGGCTTACCCTACTCTAGAGGAAAAACCCAGATTGTTTTCTTTCCTGAATGAGTAAAGCCTAGTTCTTCCCTACTGTGTTTCATTCTTGTGAGCCCCTTTTACTACACATACAGCACACCACTTCAGATACTTCTGGTCACCAAATGTGTGTGGGTTTTTCCACAACAACAAGCAAATCTCAGACACCAGCTGGATATCCTACTCAGTTCTGACACAATGTATCCAGAGATAGCATCAAGTCCCATAGGGAAGGGCTCAGTCCCACAAGACTGCCCCCCACCTTCAGACGCCAGGAGCAAGTCCAGGTCATCACCTGTGCTCCTAACCAACCAGCTACAGATAGAGGTTCCAATGACCCTTCCTCAGGTTCAAAGTATTTGCTAGAAAGGTTCACAGAACTCAGGAAGACACTTACATATGTTTACCAGTTTGTTAAAGGTTATGGTAAAGGATACAGATGAATAGCCAGATGAAAGGCACATAGGGGGAGTGCTGGGCAGTCCCGAGCATAGAAGCTTCTGTTCCCATGGAGCTGGGGTGGGTCACCCTCCCCGTGTGGATGTGTTCATCAGCCTGGTAGCTCTCCAAATCCCTTGTTATTGGAATTTTATGGAGGCTTCCTCACGAAGACATGACCAATTATTAACTCCATTTTGAGCCCCTCTCCCCACTCTGGAGAATAGGAGGTGGACTGAAAATTCCAAGCTTCTAATCATGGCTTGGTCTTTCTGGTGACCAGCCCCCATCGAGGAGCCTACCCACAGTTGCCTCATTAGACCAAGAAATGTTCCTAAGTGCTCTTATCGCTTAGGAATTTACAAGAGTCTTAGGAGCCCAGGGTCAGGACAGAGACAAATATTAGGACAAGTGGTGCTCCTAGAGCTCTGATCACTTAGCAAGTTATGAAGTGTCAGGAGCCCTGGGTTAGGAGCCTAGTGGGGAGTGGGGAGGAGAACGTGTATATTTTCTATTATCTCACACCTACTATACATGTTTGCCCGTTGGAAGCAGGCAGAAAACCAAACTCCTACATCTCCCCTCCTTTCTCCATCCATTGCCTACATTCAGAGCGTTCTTTCCCACTGTAAACACCGACAATTACAAGAAAGAGTAGGCAATTTGGGTATAGTTTTTAGTTTTACCTGAGGTTAAGTGAATCCCACAGCAATGAAAAATCAATACTGTATTTGGCCAAATAGACATTATTAAAGCATCTAGATTAAATGAAATATAAATAATAGTCCATTGATTTTTTTAACCAACTTTGTAATTTAGTTTACAAGAAACAGTTATTCTCAATACACCAAGAGCTTGACTTGGCTGAATGTATTCTACGATATGTTATAGGAATTTATGTTTTATCATCCCATCTTATTTGTTCTGTTTGTTTTTACAGATGTGTATAAGCAAAGAGGTTTATCAAATTTCTTTTCTTTCTTTTTTTTACTCTCTGGTCCCAGTTGAATGCTTGATTTGAACAATAAATACCTCCTGCAAGGGTAACAGAGGAATTCAAAACATTGACTTTTGCTAAAAGATGAAATTCTTCAGTATGAGTAAATACTGTAGGAATCATATTTTAAAATCTGATCCTGGAGATTAAACCAACTTCCTATTCTGAGACTACCCAGTGCTCGGGTGTCACATTATTCAGGAATTTCCAATTCTAGGCCAAATATGACTCAGATAAGCTCTCGTGATTGACACTAACCTACTAAAATTCACAACCGCCAACCTCAGTCTCAGATCACATTCAACAACAGAAAGTGAACTTGCACGATGCCCAGTCTTCAGGTGGATTCCATCTTGAAGGTCCTTTCGCCCATAGGCACTAAGGATACCGAAGGCAATTATCAGGAAAATGCCAATTATGTCAATAACAGAACGGCCATAGAATGGTAAACAGCATGAATTAGTCTCCCTCTTCTCAGCCATTTATAAAAATATCTATTCATGACAGTTTTCTTATCTAAAGATGTGATGGCAAAGCTAACTTTATACACATACTATTGATTTTTGGCAGAATGAAGTCAAATAATGCTTTAAAAGTATAAGAATGAGGAATACGTGTAGATACACATATCTGCCAGGTCACTTGTTAAACCCTGCCTAAGCCAGTGCATACAAGTAGGTCATTGAAAGTCAATGCAAACCGGGGCAGCTCTCCTGGCAGGAGACATTAACCTGCAAGAGGAATCTCGCAGACAAGTGATACATTTTAGCCAAGCAGCTATATATTTTATTTATGAATTGATATAAGCATAGAGATATACAGGAGAGGAATGCATATACTATGTATCCTTAAACACACTCCAAAATAAAGATAGATGAGAAGAGAAATGTATACCTACACATTCACCAATTTAATGGAGGGGGGTCTTTTCCCCCACCTTCAACAACTCCGGAAAAAACCCATAAAAGAATGAAAGAAATCAGAGCTCTAATTACAGCTCTGGGGCCTATAATGTGGTTAGTGGCTTCTATTTTGTCCCCCAGCAGGTGTAACATTAACCAGCCCCAGGCTCCTGTCTCAGTTAAGATCACCTTTGCTGTAGCCTGAGCAGTGACCTCAAGCACAGAGGGATCTGGGGACTCACATATACCACTTGGTCCGAAAGGCGCCAGGGTCTTGCATTTTTTATCCTAAAGCAGACAGATTTCTCTTCCTAGGTGTTTACTTAGGTGTGTTTTAGACAGTGGTACGTACATTTCCTTCATCATGAAATGTGAGGTCAGGAAGAACCTTCAAGCCCCTCATTTTCCAGCTCTAGGATGTCCTCCAGCTACAAGGGCTGCTACAAAAACACAGGAAAACACAAACAGAGCATCTTCATGTGGCCAGGAGGAGGCAGAATACAGCAGAAAGCACAAGGCCCTGGAAGTAGGCCAAGTCGGGTCCCAGTCACAGATGGAGGCATTGAGCCAAATTCCCTAAGCTTTCTGATCTGGTTTATTCAGCCATACATGGAAATGACAGTATAAGTCTACAAGTTGTCATCAGTAGTTCAGAAATCCAAACTGCCCTGAAATCCAAAGTGTTTCCTAATCCGTGTGATAGCAAAGTCAGCTGAGACAGAACTTAATTAGAGGTAAAATCTGGCCTAAAGTGACGAGGCTACATATCATCCTTATTTATTCCATGGCAGCCAAGCACCACGCCAGGGCCTGGTGCAGGGGAGTCTAAGCTAAACAGAAGGCCTCTGGTTCTGTGTCCTCACCCCATGTGCTCAGTGGAGGGACTTCAGCTACTTTGAAATCCCCGGCTCTTGCCTGCTGTTCCAATTGGAGTAGCAGGTTAGGCCAGAAAGGAGCCAAGAGGATGACCCTTGTTTGTGGGAGCAAAGGAACCTACGTGAGAGTCCCCTCCAGCCCCACTATCACTGGCTCAGAGCAGAGGTGTGGGTGATGATCTTCAGCTGGACTCACTTTACAGCTCTTATTGGCTCAACTCCAAAATTTCACTGTGGCATTTCTTGATTTTTCCCCCTTTAAAAAGGTGGGGAAAAGGGTAAGTGGAAAAAGAGGCTTGTAGCTTCACAGAATTTTTTCATTCTGTAATAAATAATAAATTTGAAAGAAGGAATGGTATCTCAAAAGAAAAAGTCAGTTACCCTGCAAAATCCTCTTCAGGAGAGACTTTTTAAACCTGTGCCATGGGAGCTGGATTGCACTTGTGATTGCTATATTTTTTTCCTCCATCACTGGATAGTTTTAAGTTGAGTTTGTGCTTTTCTTTCCTGATGTCTCAAAGCCAAGATCCTCAGCCTTTTCCTTTCTGAATGCTGACCCATAAGGTTTCCTTCCAGTGCTGGAGAGAACAGCTGGCTTTGGTACACCATCAGGGCCAGCCTCACTAGTGAGTCGAGTGAGAAATATAATGTGTAGTAGAGGGGGCAAGGTCCTGCTCCATGTAAGCCCTGCCACCTGGCCTTCTGCCACTCAGGCTGTGTCCCTTTGAGACCACGAGAGTGTTAGTCAGCAGGAAGCATCTAAGCAAACATCACCAAGTAAGACTAAGCCTCATCAACTTAGCATCTTGGCGAACAGACACTGACAGTCAAATCCTGTGGGAGTGGACGCTGGGAGGGTGGGATGGAAACGGTGTGAGGCCAAGGAGGACACTGTTCGGAGGGTGAAGCTCCACCAGCCTCACTGTTTCCCATGTCGTTTTTAGGCAAGTCAGCACCCTTCCTATCGCTAAGGTATCTGAGATGCCGCAGGGCGGGGTTACCAGAATTCCCTCAATCCCAGGCTTTTCTATCCTCAGTTGAATGCATGATATTCTAGTCCACATGCAACAAACAGTTTTTGAGCATTGACTATGTGCCAGGTCTCAGTCTAGGCAATGGGAAGACATAAAGTATAGCCCTGACCTTGAGGAACTCAAAACTTTCACCTATCTAGAGATGTCTAGATGTAACATGATTTTATTAATTCTCAAAGTGGGTTCCAAGGAGAACAGGTCCTATCTAAATTTGAGAAACACTGCTTGCTTAACAGTGTGTAGAAAGAAGAGTCTTAGCAATAAAGAGATATGCGTAATTTCATGACTTATTTAGGCCCAGAACCCATTTATCATGTAATGTGTCTTAATATCATAAGGTGCTTAATCTGCCATGAAACATACTTTGGACCCAACCCATGTGCTTCACTTCAGCTAGATGCACCTTAGAATTCAGAATTTGGGGGATGTTAGCAAGGTAAACTAGTACACCTCTTCTCTGTGCCATTTGTGATGGCTGAAGGCTTCTTCAGAGAGGAAACAGAGAAGATCTACTCCATTAGACACCCAGACCTGCTAGCAGGGTTTGAGGACTAATGTTTGCCCATCCAACTCTGGAATCTGGGACCACATGACCAGACTTCTACTTGTTTCAGCCATATTTGTCCCATTTATTTATATATATATAAAAAAAAAATAGACGTACTGAGAACCTATTATGGAAGCAACTACATTGAAGCTGGGTATTCTTTGTCATCAGAGAACTTGTAGACTGTCTGTAGGGGGAGGGGAGGACTGACCAGTTGACAAGCAATTTGAAGGTGTGATAAATGCCATAATTAGAGTGACCATATATTTTGGTTTGCCTGGGTCAGTCCCAATTTACCCCCCATTGTCCATGTATAATATGTACAGGTGCCCCCTTTTACTCCAATGAGTGTTCTAGTTTTGACAATAGATTATCCAGTCCCCCTAGTTACAGTGGGTTCAGGATGTAGAAGTCCCTAGGAGGGAGAGTCCCAGTGAGCTCAGAGGACCTGACACCTGAGTTGAGTCCTGAGTAACTGAGGAGGCAGAGGTATCCAGGGACAGTGGAGGCATCAGCACTCAGGTGGAGGAAATAGAAGTGCAAAGAATGATAGAAGACGGGACTTTGCACATGCAATTACACTGAAAGAAGCAGGAGATGGGTCTCAAAGAGTCCAGTTTAGACTCCTCAGGGCCACAGGAAGCTTTCAATAGGGTTGTAGGTAGAGACGTACCATAATCTAATCAACATTGCAGAAGAACCACTCTGGCTGTGAGTGGAGGCAGGCAGTGAGCTGAGGCTTCTCAATACAGTCCCTAGACCAGTGAGGAGACTGTTGCAGCCACCGAGAAGAGACATGCTAGCAGCCTGAGTGAACAGCAGCAAGTTTTGGGCTAGAGAGAAGTGGATGGCTGGCTGGCTGGCTGGATGGATGGCTGGATGGATGGATGGATGATGAATGGATGGATAAGGAGGTCTTGGGCAGGTAGAAGAGACAGAACTTGGTAACTGATTGATTGATCGACTGTGATGCAGAAGTGAGAAAACAGAGTTGAAGGTCAGACCCATGCTTGAGCATGACAGTGCATGATGGAGCCTTTAATGAGACAGGGAGCATGCGGGAGAGCAACAGGTCTTAGTGAGAGGGAGACAAGAAAGTCAATTTCAGTCAGAACAAATGTGAGGTGTCCTTGCTGTGTCTTGGCCTTATTTTCCAGAGCTTCAGAGCTGATAGGGTGAAAACAAAGGAATGTTTTTTAAAACTATTCAGAAACATTCTTGAAACTGAATGAAACAAAAAGCCAAGTCAAAGTGTACTAGAGCCGCCTTGTTACTGGCACGACATATCACTGGCTGCTGTTGTTTAGGAGGCAGTAAACTGAGCCTCCAACACCAAGCTCCTCTGTTTTTCCCTACAACAGAGCAGGTGTAGACAAGGGCCCTATAAGCATCCCTCCTCCCACCCTGTGTACAGAACCCTCTGCCTCCAGCCTCTGCTACCACTGACAAGCCAGCTGAGCAGACCAGCAGCTATCAAGTGGCCCTGGTCCTTCCTCAGGTTGAGGCAGGCTCACATTCCGCCAATGGACCGCTCTCAAAGCCATCCACCGGCCCTCTGAGCCTTCCACCAGCACTGGCAGTTCTCTTGCAACCACAGCCTCGCCATCCCTGGGGCCATGATGCAATGGCTGGATGCATGCAATGCAATGGCATGCATGATGCAAAGCTGGATGAGGGCAGAAGCAAGGGTATTTGGTTTGCTTTTGGCCAGAAAGGATCAGAGCTTTAAATTCCCATGGCCGTCCTTGGATCTTCCAAGGTCATTTGAAATTCTCTACTTGATTTTCTGGCCACTGTGGCTTTAGGCTCTTGGTTCAAAGTTTATTGGTATTATTCATGGGAGTTGTAGTCTGAGGAGTTAAAGTGACTGCATGTGTGTAATGATTCTACTCTTACCACTCAAAGAACAAGAATTGCTTCATGGAACGTCACTGTCAACAGGGCTCTGCTCAGCAGCGATGCTGTAGCAGGAGGCATCGCCTCCAGAGCCGGCATGAAATCATCTCACTCAAAACTGTCTGGTTCAGGGACTGGAATGAGCTTATTGTCTGGAACCCTGAGCCATCTGCAGATGTATTACTCACCCGTAGAGGCTTCCTGTCATAATCCAGAGGACCAACCTTTGCATGCAAAGCAAGAAAATTCCAAATTCAGGTCTCATTTCTTAAGTTGTTACAGTGACCCAGGGCCAAGGTACATCTTTTAAATGACGCCTAGAAAGAATTCCTGGCCCTGAAAATGCAAATCAGTAGGACCTGAGCTGTGTATTTCTATTTCACTCAGCAGTCCCAGGAAACCTGTGGGCATTTGGATTTTATAAAGTGTGATGTGTTCTTTGGGTTTTGTTATAATGGGAGTCTAGGCTTAGCTTTTTATTCCATGCTCTCTCTGTGTATAGCTGGAATTACAATCATCATAATCAAGCATTTAAGCAAACAAAAATAATCATTTGAAAGCTATTTTCCATAAGCTCTTTAGTTCTCAATTCACTACAATTCTCTTCAGAAAGAAATGTTCCTTTTTTTCCTATTGTAGTACTGTCCACAGTAAAAGCAATGGCCAGTTCTCCACACATAAAATTAATTCCACTTCAGCTTTTCTGAATAAAAACAAATCGATGAAAAGCCCAAATTTGTTTTTCTTCCAAGAAGGCTTTTTTTTTTTTGATACAGGCCAAAATCTACTTGTGAACACCATCCTAATTATACTTAAAAGTAAGCACTTCGTATCATTTTGAGCCCTCCTGGAAACCTCAAATTGTTATCTCTGGGAATGTTTTAATCTCTAAAATCCCCTTTAGGGTCCATGTCACGCAATTCTCTTAACCCAGGCCATTTCTAATTTAAGCGCAAAGATCCATAAATGCAATGATTCTATAAACTAACTCACTATTATTCCATCACCACTGAGAGACAAGGTGCTGAACAGAAAATGAGGAAATGATTGTACTGGCCTGCTCGAATAGCAGCAGTGGGAATTATTCCAAACCTCAAGAGAATAGCTATCGAGTCAGCTCCTTCATTGTGTAGGGCCAAGAGAGAGAATTTGCAAGGATAACTCAAAACAATGGACAATCTGTTCCAGGTTCTTTCAACGTCAGGAACCTGTGAATCATAAAAATGAAACACAAAAATCACACGAGAAACTAGCAATGGTAAGCACAGGAAAAGAAACTCCCAGAGTATAAAGAAGGGGTAAAAGAATTTTTCCTGTCTATAGCACCCTTTGATGTCTGTCCCTCGGGAGGCTATTTTTTGAGTCCTCAAATAAATCAGTTTGCTTTATTAGAAATCTCCTAAATTGGCAAAGAAAAATCTTTTGCCCAAAGTGTGAGCTGACCAAGCCAGAGAAGTTAAGCACAGAATGAGAAAAGTCAGCTTTGCCACCTCTTCTGAATCAACACCAACAGTCCATCTAGAACTACCTTGCTGGGCATTCTTGGGCCTTCTTTGCTTACCTGCAATTATCACTCATTTCATGCCAGCCCAGCTACCAGGACAGAGAAGGACCTGAGAGATGAGACGGTGGCACATCCCTTGTGAGGTCCAGAAATAGGGGAGCCACGATTTTGCATTAAGACTTCTAATGATGTGGGTTATAATGACTCAAAGGTGACCTGCACAATCTATCAGACACTGTGAAGTTTAATTCTAAAGAGTTTAGAGTTGGGGCGCCTGGGTGGCTTAGTCAGTTAAGCGTCCGACTTTCGCTTCGGTCATGATCTCACGGTTCGTGGGTTCGAGCCCCGCGTCGGGCTCTGTGCTGACTGCCAGCTCGGAGCCTGGAGCCTGTTTCAGTCTGTGACTCCCTCTCTCTCTGACCCTCCCCTGTTCACGCCGCTGTCTCTCTCTCTCTCTCCTAGAAATAAAAAAACATTTAAAAAAAAAAAAGAGTTTAGAGTTAATCTAAGGGTTTTTTGCTACCTGGGGAGAAGACCAGAAGATACCATTTTGATGGCTATCTGCAGTCCTTGAAATCTGCTGTGGTAGCTTTCCAGCTCCACTTATAGCTAGAACTGCATCCCTAAACTGAGAAGTATCAGTGGAAGAAAAAGAATATCACTCCACACTGCAAAACAATATAGCCCTGGCCTGAACAAGAACACTGGGATTTCCCAGCTGAAAGGAAGTTAGGCAGCTGGAAGGGATGTTACCAAGTGGTAAACTTCAGTGATTGGTGGGGACCCTGGGCATACCCTGTGCTGACAATGCCTTAGTTTCCTTTCAGAATTCTCTCATGGATCTGAATGGTGTTAGTCCTGTAGCCCCACAGAAGTCAATAGAAAGAGTCCTGTAATGCTTGGCCTGGCCTCCTCCAAATCCTCAAGAAGGTCACAGAGCTCCTGTGTCCAGCGGCACCATGCACACAGGCCCAGGGCTTCGCCTTAGCTCTCAGGCAGGTGCTAGGAAGGTTTATTGAGACCCTCACCCCTTCTCTACCACGACCACCTCCAGAGTATACACACACCTTTATTGGCCAGCACTCTTAAAATTGGCAACAAAAAAAGAAAATCAATTAGGAGAAAATTATGACTATTATTCAGTCAGCAGATGGCATGTGTAATATGAAAACTCTCCAAACTTCCACAGTCACCAATTTTTGAAAGCCCTTGACCTCTCTTTTGTTGGATGAAAGAGAAAAGAATCTTTCAGTTCTGCTTGCATTACTAACCTCTATATTCGAACCTCTCCTTGGTTCTGGGCTACAAGCCACATCTCATACTCTCTCAACTATGTATCCAATTCCTAAAATGCTTGAAACACTACTGCTCATGAATGGAAACTCAAAACTATAAGAGAAAGTGGGATGGTGAGAGACCTCTTCCTCTACTACGGTGCCCCTATTTTCCTTTCCTTATTTTCTTCAAACAACCGGTGATACATGGGACAAAATGTTAAAACTTCAACCACTGAAAATGGAAATCTCCAGTAAATTCTCTCATGGCAAATACCAAATGGTGGGCAATTCTCCCAACCCGAGCCCATGAGTCTTGTCACAAAGCTTCTAGGCTACAGTCACCTATTGGTTTGATGGTCTCAGGTATAAATGGTGCCAAAGAAACCTCAGAGAATTCAGAAAAGTGAAGGTCTTTTCTAAGACCTCCTAAGAGTCACCTCTGATGACTCTTTTCAAGGCCATTGAGCTCCAGAGTCAAAGAGAGGGAGAGTCAAGCTGGTAGTACAGCAACCTGAGTTCACTTCCTGGCTTTACCACTACCTAGCTGTGTGGACATGGAATGGCTCCTTTGTCTCCCTGTGCCTCAGTTTCTTTACCCATAAAATGGGAATAATGAAAGAGGTACCTCCTAGGGTTAAAGGAGATTATTCATGTGAAATACTTAACATAGAGCTTCCAACATAGTGTCTAATAAATGCTAGACACCATTAACCCTGCAGTTCTGAGCCAGAGGCCCAAAGAGGCATGAACTTACTGCTTTTAATTCCAACTCATGTCAGAAACTCAGCAATGTTACATAGAATTTGAAATCAGGATGTAAGAATAGCAGGAGCTCCTCTATACTATAGAAAGGCCCATTGAGGAGCGCCTGGGTGGCTCAGTCAGTTAAGCGACTGACTCTTGGTTTCCACTCAGGTCATAATCTCACAGTTTCGTGGGTTTGAGCCCCACGTCAGGCTCTGTCCTGGCAGCGTGGGGGCCTGCCTGGGATTCTGTCTCCCTTTCTCCTCACCTCTCTCCCACTTGTGCTATTTCTGTCTCTCTCAAAAATAAATAAATAAAACTTAAAAAAAATAAAGGCCCATTGATAGCAGCATATATTTACTTTTCTATCCTTACTTATAGTTAATCAGCAAGGATTGCAAGGATATTTGAAACCTCACATACAGCCAAAGGATGTGGCTGTCTGTATCTCACTAATGTGATCAGCAGAAAGTTTTACTAGGCTTGGCAGCTCACCCACAAATGATTAGTTCAGTAGGGGGTGAGGGGAAGCCCCAAAAGCAAGGACCCACCCACCATTGCAGAGTGGGTCTCATGGGCTTCAAATTTTTGCCTAAACACTAAGGTGGAAATCTCCAAAGATCTAGTTTCCTTACCAAATTCTGATTCCTAAGATTCAGGTTGAGCTGGAAATGCCCTCAAAGTAATCACATTTCTGAGAAATGGCCAATGCTTCCCACCCACTACCACTACTGAGTAGCAGAGGAATGTAAATAAGGGAAAACTCTCCATGCTGCTAAAATATTTAGAGAGGAATTCTGACTGAAGGTCACAATCAATTCAGCCTTCCCAGTTCCTCAGGGTGATTTCAAATTGGGTTTCAAAAAGAGGCCAAGAGCCAAATCCCACAGAAATTTCTGGAGCTGGCATTAAATGAATCTTGCACAGAACTCCTAGCAGCGGTTAGATATTAACAAGGAGAAAAGAACAATTATCGTTTGGGACTCCAAGTGCCACTTTATGTCACTTTAAAGAATGAATAGACTTCCAGCTCCACTCAGCTGTCTGCTCACAATTACAAAGCAATGGTAAATAATCATGGCAAATGGAAGGTTTGATTTAGGAGAGTGAAATTGTATAACGACTCAGTGCTTTCTCTTCCTTTTCTGTGGCAAGCAGGATAGCTCCTACCACTGGTTTGGCACACATACAGATCTGTGACTTACAAAAAAAAAAAAGGCCCTGGAACTGTTTGTTAAGGCAGACACACAAACACACAGAACAAACCTACCAAAACATTTTTTATTATTTTTACAAGGAGAGAATAATCATATGATGACACATGGTTTAATTTGCCCTCCAGTGGGTTTTCCTAGGCAAAGGATCATATCTATCCATGCCAATAAAATTCTGAGTGGTTTTAATAGAAAGTATGTCTTTCCATTTTCTCAGTACAGTGGTTTCTGCGTACACCATCTGAGCTCTACCCCTGAGAAGATGTATTGATATGGCAGATATGGGCAGTACTTCTCTCCTTTTGCGCCCATAATTCACTAGAAGGGGAAGGCAGGTTTTATACTTGCTCTGAAAGGGGTCTAGACCCCGAGTAGTGAAGGCTTTGATCTAGGGCCCAGAAGTATCTTATCCAAACATGCATTCATTTAATCTTGCAACTCAAGAGTGATGGACCCTTCCAAAGTAGTTCGGGAGGACCAAAGGGACAAAGTTGGGGCACACAGGAGGGACTTGTAAGTATGCCCAAGGAGCCAGTTATCTGTGATACCGAGTCTCAGGAGAGAAGCTTTGCCTTTCAGAGAGGCAGGAGGGGTAATGTAAAGCATTCCTAAGGCAGGCAGTCTCCTCTCAGGGCTTTCCAGGGGAGTGAGGTTTTGTATACTGGAAAACATAACAGCAAAGGAGAGCCGCCTCGGGAGATCTGGGCAGACTGGAACGTATGGCTGCAGGTGTTCCCACCTTTCCTGCCAGGGCCCAGTCTGACCTACTCATCTCTCTCACCCCCTCCCTAAGACTCCCATCTGGTGTCATTTCCCATGACTTGATTTCACGCCAACTAAATCCCAAATAAGGTGTCGGCTTCAGATAATACCTTTCCCAAAATAATTTACATGTTAACAGAAAACCCTAAATGCTTTTCAAATCTCAGTTCCATTCAGTAAACATCAGTTGAGAAGACTCATTTCTGCTTATGGGGCATTAATCACTGCAGATGAGAAAAGGAATGAGAAAATGTTCTGCCCTCAAGGAGGTCACAGTCTAATAGGAGAGGAGATGTATAGTCAGAAAATCCTGATATGTTATGATCAATCAGAGAGGTTTAAGTGAAGGTCTGTGGGAGCCCCAGTGAAAAAATTCTTTAGTTGGAATACAAGGGATAAACACAAAGAGGAGCTATTTGCATTGAGCTGCATGTCCATTAGGACTGTGTTTGGCTGCATATACTGAAAAAAATCTAAATAACCATAGCTTAATCAAAATAGAGGTTTTCATCTCATGTAAAAGAAGCCCAGCATTAGACAGTATACAGCTGGTAATAGAGTTCCATGATGTCATCAGTATTTCTCTGGTCCTTCTATCTTTCTCCTTTATAGTCCTTAGAATGCAGCTTCTGCCCACAAGTGTACCTTATGGCCTCAATATGGCTGCTGGAACTCCAGACAGCTCATTTAAGTTCCAAGCAAAAAGGGAGAAAGAGCAAATTTGATACTATCTTTTAGGAGCTTCTCTAGAAATTCTACCCAACAAACTTTCCATTTCATTGGCCATTCAATCTGCTGAGGAAATAGAACCTCCTTCTGTTACAAGGAGGAATGGGAGATGGGATATTGGCTAGGCAAATACTAGCAATATTCCACAGGATTTAAAGAATAAACAAGTCTCCCTGAAAGACAAAGTAAGGAAGGATATCCTCAGTAGTGGAAATAGAACATTAAAGATAAAAGTCTCTTAAGTATTTGGGGGATGTGAGAACTGTGGCAGCCTACAAGGCCTTCCATGTCAATTTTAGTAAATTAACCTTGTTGTTTTGTTTTTAAGCCAGTGGATTTTCTAACTTTTGGGTATGTACTGTGGTTATTGTTCCTAGGAACCCTTTTATCTGAATGGACTTTTATGAAAAAAACTAAAAGAGAAGCAGCTTAGCTCAAGATAAGATCGGAGGAGAACTATAATAACCATAGGGGAGAGATGGCAAATGCTAGGAAAGTCGTAAATAAAAGATCACTGGGATTTCAGAGGCAATGACAGAATGAGACAGAATGACACAGTGAGCTGTGTCAGAATCGATTTAAGATTTCCAAGTGCTAACTAAAATGAAAAGTTCAGACAGAGAGAACAGCATATGCAAAGGCCCAGAAACACAGTGATATGTAAATGGGAACCAGTGCCAAATTGTATTTCTCAGGAGTTAAGGTTTGTGAAAGAGTGTGGGGAAAATGGTTGGAAAGGTAGGTGAGAGGGATCAACAGAGGGCAATGAAGTTCAAGTGCCAAGAATATATAAGGCCTGCATCTGGAGCTATGTACATCTAAAAGGCAAAATCGCACAGAAAGGGTAAGTCCACTACTCAGCCACCTTTCGACCTAGTCTCTGGTGCCCCACAGCCCCCCTCAACCGAAGCAACTGCAACCTAACTCTCTAGGATCCTAGTCACACAACCACTTAGTCCTTATTCCTGAAATTCACCAACTCCAGAAAGTTAGACCCTGAGGAGACACAGTGGTGGTCTATGTTCTCCCTCCACTATGGAGAGCCCTCTCTCTGTCTATACTTTGGGATTATCAATGTGGCAGATGCTTTGGGAAAATGATTTGCAAACTATAGGAAGCTATCCATAACAAGTTGGGACCAGCATTTCTAAACAACAAATGAAATGGTAGAGAACACTGTATTAGTCAGAACAGGATAGACTATATCGTGGTAACAAACATTTCCCAAATCTCAGTGACCCATCAAGCAGTTAATTTCTTTCTCACGTAAAGGCTTGCGAAGGTTATGGATGACCCTCTTGGGCCACTATCCTCTATGTGGCAACTCAGTGATCCAGGCAGCTTTGATCTGTAGCTCCACTCTCTCAGCCTGAGGCCTCATTGGTTCATGGTAGCAGGGAAGAAGTCGGCAAGGTTGCATGCTGGCCCTACAGAATTATGCCTTAACTGAAATAGAGGTCTTCAGCCTATAGGTCCTTGTGGAAGTGACACTAGCCACTCAGAACCATACACATTGGCTGAAATTAGTCATATAGATACCCCTCCCCTCTTCAAAGAAGCTGATGTACCTACTTTAGGTACCAGAAAAAAAGAGGAGGATTGGATACTGGTACACACTAGCCATATCTAGTATACACATAATAGGAGAGAGGTGGAATGGAATGGGGTAAGCTAGGGTAGGATAGGGAATAGGAATAGATCCAAATGCATCATAGAAGTATTTTTAGTGTTACATATATACAATTGAGCAGATGTTAGGGCATGTACTCAGTAGCAATTGTAAAACATATTTCCAGGTAGAAGTTGGAGGTAAAGGGAAAAAAAAAATTGAAAGTGATTGCATCTGAGAGAAAAATGTGCCTGGAGAGGAGAATGAGAGTATTTATGACACGTGACCCTGTAACAACAAAGAGCTCTCCTCTTGTATCTCCTCAGTCAAAGGAAATAAAGCTTCTAATGTCTCCTGAACAGGCTTCATTTTATAGCTCAAAAATAACTTAATGTCACATACCCTGATTCCCATACATATAACAAACTCAGTGGGTTACAGCAGCCAGCATTTCTGGGGTAGGGATGGGAGAAGGAGGGAGAGAGAGAAAGTTCTGTCTTCCTCACAGAGCCCGAGGCATGCATTCTACTGAGTTTGCTAAAGGGTCAGAGAAGGTGTCCTCAGAGTATTGGAAAGTTAGCATGGCCTCGAGGACAATCAGGGCCCAGAGAAACAAATGTGATGACGAGAAAGAGCTGCTCTGAGGTGAACTTAAAGCAAGCGCGTTCTGAGCACGCACCTCATTCTTACAGACATAGGTCATTCCTGTCTTTTTAGGGTTCTGTTAGGACCCTCACAATGTAAATGCTCCACAGAAATCCTGCTGTCAGGAAACAATGAGCAGTGCCTCCCTGGGCACCCTGTGTGGGGCCACTGCTCCAAGAATAGAAGGGAATCTTCTGAGAGAAACTTTGTAATATCTGTCTCAGGGCTCCAGAAGCCAGCACAAGAAATATTATGAACTCTGCAGGGTACGTGGTAGGCATTTCATGAGTAAATTGACCTGGGGATGCTTGAAATATATTTCTAATACTCACAAAATTCCTTAAGGGACACAGTGAAAGAATAATAATAATAATTTAACTAATATTTATTGAGTGCTGATAGTATGTGCCCAAAACTGTGCTAAAAATTGTATCTATTTTCATCTCGCTTATTCCTCTTCCCTGTGAGGTCACTATTGTAAGCTATTTTCATTTTAGGGATGACAAAGATGAGGCTCCAAGAGCTTGGGAAATTTTCCCACTCACAGATAGTAAGTAGCAAAGCTATGAGTCACACCCAGCCTGTCTTTTTTAACTACTATGAAAAAAAATAAAAATGAACAGAAGACTTGGGATTTTTCAGAAGAAGCAGGAAGTTATGGGCTAAATTATTTACTCCTAAGAAAAAAAAGGGTATATTGAAGTCCTAATCTCCAGTACCTTGAAATGTAACCTAAGTTGGAAATGGGTTCATTGTAGATGTAATTAATTAAGATGAAGTCAGACTGGAATGGGATGGGTCCAGAAAGCTGCAGTCATGTGAAGTCACAGGGAAAACAACATGTTAAGATGAAAGCAGAGATGAGAGTAATGGATCTACACGCCAAGCAACACTAAGAATTGCTGGCCATAACCAGAAGCTAGGAGAGAGGCGTGGGACAGAGCCTCAGAAAGTACCAAGCCTGCCGATACCTTGATCTCAGGCTTCCAGCCTCCAGAACTGTGAAACAATACATTTCTGTTGTTTAAGGCACTTAGCTTGTGGTACTTGCTATGGCAGTCCTGGGAAACAAATACACAAGGTAATTGCAATCTCTAAATAGTTACCCAATGAATACCTAACAGCACCATGTGTCTCCTTAGGAATGAGAAAATCAAGACATAAAGAGTTGGAGACTTTTGCCCCAATTGAGAAACAGTCACAGCAGCAGGAACCTCAGTCATCTGTGTTTGGTGTCTGCTGTCTCCCTTTCCATGAAAGTATTGAAGGTAGTTTCTACTTTAACTTCATGCTCTGAGAGTCCTGACCCATAGGCTCCCCTTGCTGATACAGAATGGACTGTTCCTGTCTCCTCAGAGGTAGAAGATGAGAACAATTGTGCATCCCCAAGGAATCCCTGTCCATGCTCACACTGAGACCAGTCCCCCTCAGACACGCAGTCTTCTGCACTGGAGGGGAAAGACCTGGCCCCTTGGGGTGCTGAATGAGCCCGAGGGGGCTAGGGCAGGGCTGCCCACCTGTGTCTTAAATATGAATTCTGGAATATCCAGCTGAGGCTCCAACATTCATGAGACCATATCCAATCAAGTCTGGAGGAAGGAATCAAGTAGAAATTTCCCTCCAAACCAAAGTGAAGACTTAGCATGCTGAAGCAGAATTACTTCTCAAAGCCCAGTTCTCTGACACATGGCCAGGGAAGTGACCCATAAAGGTCTGTTGTCAAATCACTGTGAGCTGACAGAGGAGGTCTGGATCTGGGTGGCAGTTCCCTTAACCAGAGGCCACTAAAAGCCAAGTCCTACTCCATGTGAATAGCAGCAGCATTCTCTCCAGAACTGTTTCCTTTCAAAACAACTAGAGCCAAATGTAGCATTCCATATGGCTCAGTGGTTTTCAACTGCATGTGATAGGCAGCAAAAATTACTGTAAATCTGTTGATCTCCTGTGTCCAAAGGGAAAAGTCTTGAGGACACAATAGTAGGAGGAAAAACCATAAGAGTAAGAGTAAAGGTGATATAAATATTATAATTATTACTGTACCGTGCATTCATAGATGTGGCACTCCCACACTCAGAGTCCTTCATGAAACCAGCTGCCCTTCTTCTCTGCATCACTTAGACCAGTGGTGTTTAGGGGATTGGTAAAATGCAGATAACTAGAACTCCCACCCAAGCAGGTCAGGTTCAAGGACCTGGAAATCTGTGTTTTAACAAGCAAAACAGGAAATTCCAGTGCAAATGGTCAAGTGACCACACTTGGAGGAGCACGAGGTTTAGACTTTCTTCTCTATTAAGAACTAAGGTAGTGGATCAGATGAGCTCTCAGGTTTATCTCCAGCCTCATGATTCCAGCATTCCCCTTGTTTATCTGATGTCTACTTGCCCTACTTAGGTTGGTTGCCTTGGTATCCTACCACTGTTGTCTTTCCTTTAAACTTTCCACAAACTCCACTGCCCTCTTTCTGCCTCTGCACTGTCTGTCTGGAACCAAGGAGCCCAGTAGAATTATCTTAACATTCGATAGGTAGATCTTAAAGATGTCACTGATAAAACCAACTTCCAATACAAAGAGTGTAGAAAGTTTCCTCATCCTCCATACTTAATTGCTCCTGACCAGAGTTTCCTAGCTCAGGACCTCTAGGGGAGCATGGATGCAGTTCAAGGCATCTGGGAACACTTTGAAATGTCATGTGACATTGTATATAAATGATGAGCATATGGGCAGTTTTTCAGAGCTCTCAGGCCAAGGCCAGGGAAGGTGAAGAACCACTTCTCCATTCTGGGAAGATAGCAGTAACATCAACAGCAGTCTTTCAATCTCTCTAAATCCCTACATAAAAATAGGCAGAATAATTAGATAATAAAACCAAAAATCCATGGACATGTTCAAAACAAAACTAGGGACAAGTTTTTTCACAAAGCCCAAGTGACAAGTGAGTAGAGACAAATCACCATTAACACAGTGTCCACGAAAGGGGGAAAGGAAGCAATTAGGGTAGTATCTGATGGACATAGAAACAGAAGAACTCCTAAATAGTCAATAGTATTTCCTGAAAAGAGAACTTTTGTAGTTGGGCTAATTTGATAAACCTCTCTGAAACTGGAGTGGGAGTGAGGGTGGGGGTATTGCCCTCTCTACCGGGAGTAAATGAAAGGTCCCAGTAAGAAGGACTGAAGGCTTGGAGCAGTCAAGAGCTCTCAAAATGAATCCAACAGGGTGTCCTTTCAGGTCAGGTTCCTGCACTCAGGAGTAGCTGCCTGGAGTGGAATCAAAATTGAGCTGGACAAAGATAATAGTGATGAAGGAAAGATAAGGTCCCAGGTCAGCTGAGGAGGAAAGCAGGTCAGGAAAGGTAAATAAGCAAACCACCATGCTTACTTCTGTACAAAAACAACAGAGGAAGGAGCCCTATGAAGTTGAAAAAGCTTTTCTGAATACTGCCTCCCTCTATAAGTTGAGGAAAACTAATTTTACATTACAAAAAACAATAACAACAACAACAGAAAAGTACAGAAGTCAAATCCCATAGAGAGTTATTGTAAGAAAAAAGGGAGATAACAAACAGAATAATATCCCTATAGACAGTGAAAGCATGCCAGAAAGACATGCCATAACTAGGTCAAAACTATAAAATGCTACGATAAAACAAGTTAAAACATTTAAAAAATGATGACATAAAGGAACAACATAAATCACAATTAGAAACAACTCTGAAAGTAGTTTAAAATGAAGAAAAAACTCATATCAGAAATGAATAGTAAATTAGAAGAAATAAAAAAGTAAATAAACACAACAGATAATACCTTAAGAGAAATAGTAGGTAAAAAGAAATAAAAAATGTTTAAATCAAAAAGAAATGAAGAAAAAGATAAAAAGGCTTCAAAGGAAAGTGACATATATTGAAGATAGCCAAAGATCAAACATCCAGAAAATAGGAGTCTCTGAAGAAAAAAAGCAAAGCAAAGAAACAGAACAAGTATTAATGCAAGAGAACTTTGCCTAAATACAACACATTTAAAACATTTGGAACTACCCATCTGAAAGATCACACCATGTCCCTGAGACTATCAACCTAGAGCAACCAACGTCAGAAAAAATTTACTGAAATTAATGAACTTTAAAGAAAAAGTCCTTTGGCATCCAGAAAAATAGCCCATGTGGTTTACAAAGGAAAGAAAATTATATTTTCGTTATGCTTTTCAGTAGCAACTGCTTATGTCAAAAAAAAATTTAAAAAAACTAGAAACATATGTAAGAGAATCAAATAAAGAAAGCTATAAGCCAATAATTTCCAGAAAAACAGATTTTCAAAATATAAAAGGCACAAATTGTTATCAATATTCAAGAACTCAAGAAGTTTTCCATGAGTTCTTCCTGAGGAATCTAGTAAAGAACAAGCATTTGAAAATCAAAATGACTAGAAAAACATTGACATAAGGCAGGGAAGTGAGCATTAAGTATACAGTTACCCAGGGAGCCAGGACTAAACAAGAGCTAAGAGAGAGGGTGTAGAATGTAATGGCTCTATGGTCTGACAGTGTAGATATAGGATAACTACATATAGTTGCACAATAGGGTTTTTTTTTAATGAGAGTTTAGAATATAAGGAGGATATGCAAAAGTTTTTGAACGTATCATGTAATTTTTATGGTGGCACTATCAGTGTTATTATTATTCTGAGACTACTATATATTTAATAAAGGATAAAACAAATGAGTAATAATGGACTATTCTAATTCTATCATTTCTTATGTCCTTGAGAATCAGAAATCCTTGAACTTCAATTGGATGTATCCATAGTAACTCACGAGATATATAACCAGAGGCGTTTTGAAGCTGGTCTGCACTAACTGGTGAGAACAGATTGTACACATCTTGTCCCAATTCCACATTCAGTGACTTCATGTTGATATATTGAAATCAGCCATAGTGGGAGTGTTTATACCATGGAAACTGGGAAATGCTACAAATCTAGCTTTAAAAAAAAAGCTGTTGAACACTTACCAGTACCTCACTATAAACCATAACCCTTGGCACCCAAATTTTGCTGTTAAAATATCATTTCTCACTAAAAGGAATCGGGAAATTTTGGAGAAATGGTTGGTTTGAGGTCAGAAACAAGCAATGTTGAAGATGAACCTAGAACAAGTTGTCACACAGATGAGAAAGAAGCTACCAAAGATGCTGGTATCATGTCAGTATGGCTCAGGAGCCAATTTGGAAAGACTCTCGTTGACCAACGATGGGTCAGTTTGAATTTCAACAATGATAATAATTGCAATCAAATTCATTTAGATTCATTCCTTCATAATGATATTTAAGCAAAGAATCAGTCATTTTCAGAGGATGATAACCGAACATCTGGAAAACTGGCAAATAGATGGAATAAATCAACCATTTTTTTTGTCCTTCCTATACTGACTATTCCACTGAATATCTCAATACAATAAATGCAAAACATCTCTTTATAAAAGTATTCTACCTAATAAGATTAAAAAAGTATATAATTAGAATTTCACTATTTGCAGTCCCCAGTGAGCAAGTAGATACAGGTATTACACATTAGAGGCTGCTCAGATCACACAAAGAGGCACAACCAGATATGAGGTGCCTTTCTTAGTCTTGACAGTGGGATGGAAGAGAATCTGAATCCAATCTCTGGATCCAGCTGGCAACTTACAGGAAATGCCAAGGGCAGAGGAACATGCTAGGCTACACCTGAGGTTGCAATCAGCAAAATTCAGACCATGGGAAATCCACAGGTCAAAGTGGCCAGGTTCTTCAGCAGATAAATTTAAAAGAAATTAAAAGGGTGGAGGAGGAATCTACAGATTAAAAGAAGAAGCACATTTAACAAAAATACACAAGACTGAGCTATAGTGTGCAAGAATGCACACTTGAGGGACACAACTATAATATAAACTCGGGGTACCTGGGTGGCTCAGTTGGTTGAGCATCTGACTGTGGCTCAGGTCATGATCTCACGGTTGCTGAGTTCAAACCCCTCCTCAGGCTCTCTCTGCTGCCAGTATGGAGCCTGCTTCAGATCCTCTGTCCCCCTCTGTCTCTGCACCTCCCCCGTTCTCACTCTCTCAAAAATAAACACTTAAAAAAAACAACAACTCATGAAAGTGATTCGTGTTCAAATCAAGAATGTAGTTCCTTGCGGGGAAAGGGTGGAGTCTGCATTAGGATGGGACACCTGGAAGTGTCCTCAGGTCTTTGTAACAAAATTCTGTTTCCTGGTCTGGGTGATTCCCTTGCTTTGTAATGATCCATTAGACTATACATTGGATTGGTGACGTCTGATGTATGCCTTTTTCATTCTACAATATTTATATTTATATAATTTATATTGTTAAATAATAATAAAGTTCATGCCCTCAAAGAGCTTAGGGAAAGACAGAATCCGAAATTCTCAGAATTCCGAAATGCTCAGCTGGGAGAGCATTAGACTGAAGATCTAAAGGAGCTTAGGGGAAGAGGGAGATGTAAACAACTAGCTTCCAGATAAATGCTACCAGACAGATATGTACGCATTGCTACAGAACAGCCATGGAACTGAAGCAGCTCAGCATGGCAGGTCTGAGAAGGCTACTGGGAGAAAGGAACACAGCTTGGCCTTGAAAGGAGAGCCATTCACCGATTAGACATATGAGTAGCAGAACTCAGAGACCAGGCTGAAGGGGGATACCATCACTCCTTTCTGGCTTCCTCCCGACAATTCTGCTTACCCGTCAGGTGTTTATTCTAGCATTTGCTGCTTTCTTTCTGCCCCAGAAGTTGTCTAGAGCAATTTCCTTTAAGATGGTAAAGGTTTGGATTGTCAAACAGAGAAGTATATGTTCATCTGTGTAGTGAATAGAGGGTTTTTGACTTTTCCTTATTTTAAAACCATAACTCCATGAATAGCCTAGGAGAAGGTGCCATCTTGATAGCTTGTTCTTGAAATAGAGTGGGTGCTGCAAAGGCAGGATCTTACTGCTGTGTTCTCTGCAAGTGCCTGGTACAAAACTGGAAGTCCTCCCTTGACGTAGAGAGAACAGAGAGATGAAATACCTCAAAGAAGGCTTCTTTTCTGGGCTCTTAGAGCCTTCCTCCAACCTGAACCTCCAACCAGCTCTCTGCAGAATGGCTAATCGCAGACTCACCCAAAATGGCAAGACAGTGAGTGTTCAATTATGTAATGTGACATATGCAAAGGGAAGAAGGAAAACGCAGTCAATTTGTTAGACCACATTTCCTGGGAAACAAAGCAGAAGGGGCATAATTTGTATATTGTAAGCAAGAGTGATAGGATGTGTAAAATTTGGGGTATCCTGTGCCAGCTTTGTGCATGGATGCTGTGTAAATAACAGTGTGGGGACTCAGCAAGTCAGAAGTAGGTGGGACCTGGTGTTCTGCAGGAATATATGGGCTTGAGGCCAGGGTTGCTGGTTCCACTACAGGATGTTCTTATCCTTCTCCATCCACCTGACACTGATCCCTGTCTATCTGGTGGCAAGGCAGCACTGGGATCTAAATGCACCCTGGGAAAGGAGATAAAAAGAGATTAGAAGACAATTGAAGCACCATCTGTTTACACATTTCTTGATCTGTAAAATGGGACTATAGTTCCTACCTATAGTTGTAAGGAGAAAATAAGACATATGGAAATGTTTGATAAATGAAAGAGCAGAGAGTATATTCCTGAAAAGCCTACACAGAGATAAATGTGCTTTTGTTCTTTACACAGCTGTGCAGTGACGAGTATTTTTCCAGATAACAAGACCATTTATCAAGCTTATACATACAAACACACATAAATGCTCCCAGTACACACAGGGTCTTCCTACACAAGCTCAGATGTGACACTTCATTAATTCAGTCTCAGGTATAACATCGTCAAGCCTTCATCTTTTTGAGCTAACTATCTAACCCATCCCCCAGACAAGATGGAATAACTGGCAAAGGTCATTACATTCCATAGCCCTGGGTTCTGGGCCGAATGGGCTCACCTTATACCTATCCTCACCCCCCTAAAAATGATGGCTTTGTAGATGTAAGACACCATGTTTTCTTCCTATTTAAAATCTGAATCTCCTGTGGAGGGCAACACTCCAGAGAGAATCGTGTTCCATCCTTGCCTAATCACCAGTCACCTGTGGCACTTAAAATATAGACTATCTGTAAAATACAAAGTCCCAGGCCACTTCCCAGACCTGCCAAATCAAAATCTCTAGGGTAAGGCTTGGAAATCTGAATTTTTGAATTTTTTAAATGTTTATTTTTGGGAGAGAGAGAGAGCATGAGCGGGGGAGGGTCAGAAAGTGAGGGAGACAGAATCTGAAGGATACTCCAGGCTCCGAGCTATCAGCACATAGCCCAACTCAGGGCTCAAACTCACAAAAACTATGAAATCATGACCTAAGCTGACGTCAGACACTTAACTGACTGAACCCCTTGGAAAGCTGAATTTTTAACAAATGTCCAAGATGATCTTTACGATAAGGCAAGATTAGAGAAAGCCAAGATAGAACATAGGTCTTCGGGGCTCTTAGAGATTTAAAAAAAATTTTTTTAATGTTTTATTTATTTCTAGGAGAGAGACAGAGAGAGAGACAACGCGAGCAGGGGAGGGTCAGAGAGAGAGGGAGTCACAGACTGAAACAGGCTCCAGGCTCTGAGCTGGCAGTCAGCACAGAGCCCGACGCGGGGCTCGAACCCACAAACCGCGAGATCATGACCTAAGCGAAAGTCGGACGCTTAACTGACTAAGCCACCCAGGCGCCCCTCTTAGAGATTTTTAAAGAGGTCCAGAGAGAGGAACTGTGTTAGTCTGCCCAGGCTGTCATAACAACATACCATAGACTCAGTGACTTACACAACAGACATTTATTTTCTCACAGTTCTAGAGGCTAGGAGTCTGAGATCAGGGTGCCGGCATGATGGGGCTCTGGTGAGAACTCTCTTCCGGGCTTGCAGATGGTCACCATCTCACTATATGCTCACATGACTTCTTCTTTGTGGACATATGGAGTGAGAGCAAATAAACACTGGTATTTCTTCTTATAAGGGCAGGAATCCCATCATGGAGGACCTCCCTCATGACCTCAACTAATCCACCTGCCAAAGGCCCCATCTCCAAATACAATCACCTGGGAGGTTAGGACTTCAATATATGGATTTGGGAAGAATGCAAATGCTCAGTCCATGGTAGGGGGCAATGGGGCTTAGTCTCCTCAAAGGGGCAGACATTCATTTGTAAAGCTGGATCTTTGCATAGGGTTTTTGCATCTCACCAGTCTACGTAGGACCATGTCATATGAAGCATATGAGCAGGCTGTACACTCATTAGTTTTGGCAACCTACAATGGGTAAAACATGAGGATTTAAAATAATTAAAAACAAACGAAAAAGAGAACTAAATCAGTGTTACCAGGTATTTTAGATGTTAGTTCAGGTTAAGCACTAAATTTGGCTCTGGACCTTCTGATAGCTCAGGCCAAGAAAACAAATGGCATCTGTTAATTGTCTTCCTTATTACACGCATGTTACACTCTGGGTAGAATTCCAGCTTTTACTTACATCTCCTGAACCAAACTACTATTCACAAACCTATGCCCTTTAGATGGGAAAAGTCATTGTTTTCTTCCCCACAGAGCTTCACATTTCATCTCGATACATTTCTAGCTTATTAGAGAAGCAAAACTAGCTGTACCAAAAATACCCAATGGGGAATCTCCCTCCCCAAATATATACTAGAACCTGATGAAAAAAATAACACATTTTGCAAAATCAGCAGCTCGGGGGTTTTTTTTGTTTTTTGTTTTGTTTTGTTTTTTGTTTTTTTGTAGATCAAGAGTTTTCCTACTCTTTAATAATTTAGGTAACCCTGGAGATCCAGCCACGTTTTATCCATTGCTCAGCAGTAAAGAACCCGGAAAATCACTGAATCCTCAATTCCAAATCAGCTGTCCAATCAGATGAGACCTGTCATTCGGAGTCTTCTCTAGCAGAAGAAAGATGCCCCATGTGACAGAAATGTCCTTGATCCCACACCAGCACTGCCATTAACTATCTGGCAGGGTTCCATCGAGCAATTCTTTCCTCTCTCTGAGCCTGTTGTCTTCATTAATTCAATAGCTATTTCTTGAACATCTAAAATGTGTCAAGCACTGTACCCAAGTGAACGGAACAGGCCTGCCCTCAAGCAAACCGCAGTGTGGAGACCAGGGAGCTTCCATTCTATAATGCAGTTAATTGTCTATATCCTTGTGTAGATACCTCACTACTTTGGCACATAAAACAAAAACCTATGAGGGTCTGAAGGAGCAAATGAATGAGTGAGTAAACACCAGATTATTTTTAAACCACTTCAGTTCATGCCGTTACCGCTGTTTTTTCATGGTCCCCTCTCTCAGTCTAATAACTCAGGCCCAAGAGGTCCGTCTTCAACGTAACCTTTCTTAGCCTTTTATCCTCAGAAAAACCTCCTTCGTCAGCTAAACTCTGCCCCCTTCATCTTCTCTTGTCTAGTTATTCAGAATCTACTCCTGTCACTCATACCACCCCAGAAGAGTTCCCAACAAACGTCCACTGAGCACAGAATATACAGCAAGCCCTGGGCAAACCAACATGTTTGACATAGAGCCTGCTGCACACGCGCTGTGGCTATGGGTGGTGCTCTGCACATTCCGCTCATTGCCACACAGGGTACACCTCATTCCTTTGACTCACAGCTACTGAGACACCAGAGCAGTAAAAACAGCTCAACAATTTCCTAGAAGACTCATACATCGACAAATTCTGCCCACCTCTCACCTACCACCCCACACTAGCTACCTAAACAACAAATCTTAACCCAAATACCCATTTTTGATGTAGGGGTACCTTAAATTTCCCACATGCTAACTAGCCTCTGACCCCCAAGGCCACACCAAATGCCTGGAGTGCCATTTTCTCCTCTCTACCCTCAGTATCATTTCCCCACTATTATCCCAACAATGATCAAAACACAGGTCTCTCAGAAGCATTGCTTAGAAAATAATTATTTGAAACAAAATAAATAGCATGTGAATAGCACATAAGAGTTTAAAGCCATTTTTACATAATGTTATTTCTCATTAATATTCACAACCATACTTGAGGCTCACAGGCGGTAAATAACTAGACCACAGGTCATACAGTCAGAAAGCGGCAGAGTTGACAGTTATGCCCAGGCATTCAGAGTCAGAAATCCCAGAACCTATCCAGCAAAGGCCAAATGGTACCCCCTTTGGTCCAGGCCTCACATTCACAAAAAGCTAAAATTCTGCCATGAAGTGTTAGCTCCAGTAACATGACACATAGAGTTAAAGAGATACCTCATCAAGATTGAAAGAAGAAAATGTTCATTACAATTCTAAATTTGTGCCTTACTTTTGTAATATTATTTTGGCATTGTGCAATTTAATTTTTCAATATTCTAAGAACCTCAAACAGAAAAAGTTGCTCAGGCCTCTCTGAAAGAATTAGAGCCTTGACAGATCTCTTCAGGTTTTTATGTTTTTGTTTTTTGTTTTTAATATAACATCTGTCACTTTTCCATCTTGAAAATTCCATCTTGAAATAAGATTGTCTGGATTTGCCTTGATTTACATTCCAGTTGTACATATAGGTTACACACTCACCTCCCTACAAAAGTATTTTTTGCTTACCTATTCACACCATAAACCCTAATAAGACCACGTGTCCTCATGTGCCCCTATGTGAGAAGGTCTGCAGCTTGCCTGCACGGATGAGGTGAACAAGAGTTTCTCTCTAGAGAACCAGCTGGTCACGTGCAGATTCTGCCCTGCTCATTTCTCTTTTGCTAGCAGTAATGGTGGCAGATTCAAATAGCAACGGGAACCTTTGGATTATTTAAAATGATTACATCTGTAAGCTTCTGTTCCTTCATCCATACAATGAAGGAAATAACAATTTGTAACAAAAATTAATGGAAGACCATCACAGGATTTCCAGAGTCAGACATACTCAAAAACTGTTACAGGGAATGCCAGGATCTGAACTTTGATACCTTCCCTGGTCCTTCACCGAGCACAACAGCTGCCCGTGTGAAAGGAATTGTCAAGTTTTCCATTTGCATTTGGAATTATAGTTGCTCTTAAGCCTTTTTTCAGTCGCTCTCCTTGCATCATAATTAGACTGTGTTCATGAGTATCCCCTGCTTCATCGCCACTTTGATGGGGAGGATTTGAAGCCAGAGGCAACAAAATTCCTGGCCCCGTAGGCTGCATCTCCCTGTGTCCTCACATGCTCAGGCATCACAGGAATGACAGAGTGGTATCCAGATATAGATGGGCTCCAGGAGAGCCATCTCCAAGATCCTCTCGCGTTCTCAGTGCCTGGGGGTGACTTCAGATCTTCACAAGCCGACTGAAGTTAACCACTTTCCATTTTTGCCCTTTCTCTATTTATTATAGCTTTTCAGAAAGTTGATGAGGTGAAATATTCTCCAGCACAGGAAATAATATAAAGCTTAAAAGTTGTGTCTGATGGAATGGTGAAATAATTCTACTACTTTCCTTTGAGCAAAAAAAAGAAATAATAAGGCAACCTGAGGCAGCCTCTAGGGGTTTCACTATTGCTAGATTGGAGAGAAACATAACGGCTTTAGACAAACAGGGTTTTCTTTTAACTTGTTAGAGCACTTTGGGATGAAGAGATAAGAAAGACAGGTGCTAGACAATAGAACAAACCTGGCACCAGCTTATTTACATAATTTTGTATAGAGGCGCATTGATGTATGAAGTATAAAGTGCCTGTGTTGAATAGTGAAAATAAAGTATTTTGGAAAACAATCAATGTTCACTACCCAGTTCTAAAATGACTGAACATTTTATGAAATACCTCTTGCTTCTTTGTGAAAATTACTGGTGATTTAAGCTATGTGTGCAGTTTTAAGGAAACACAATCTTTTATGCTATTGTTTTAAGATAATTCTTAAGAATGCATTCTCTAAGCAGATGAGACATTGGTCCCTAGGGGGTGGGAGGAAGGAGAAGAGGAACATTCACCCCTCTCTCTGATGTTGGATGGCCCGGTCCCCATTTCTTCATGATTAAAGGCCTCCAGGAGGGCTGGAAAAGTGTGTGGAAGAAAGATTATAAACAGCAATTTTTACAGGCCAAATTGCCTCCTAAATGAGGGAGTAGGGGATTTAAAGGTGAACATAACTGTCTCTTTCACTGCATGCAAAGGTATGTGCTGTGTGAGAAGCTACGTTCTAACTTCCTTTTGGCAAGTATTCCTTAACAGGCCTTGCAGATACCTGAAACCAATTTTAACCCACTCTGGTCCTCCGCTGACCACCACGTTACCTGAATGGTGCGGGCCCATTTCCCGGCTGCTCACCAGTCCTCAGGCCTATGGGGTGAGTAACTGCCCCAAGTGGGCAGGGCTTGGTGAATATTGATGAGCCCAGAAACCTCAGGGCTATTACTTCCCAGGAGTAATACCATTTTAGGAAGGAAGCGTTTTAAAATTCGCTGCACCAAGAAGCATTTCTCTTTTCCTTTCAGATGTTGCTGATGTGGGCTCATTCTTCTTTTAAGAATGCAATTTTTTTATTGTTATCAATATTTTTAACCATAAAATGAATTTAGAAAACAAAAGGGGAAGTAATGTGTCCTCACAAACTGCTCTGTTTTGAGGTTTTGAATTTTGAATATTAGGCCTGTGCTTTATAGCTCAAGGGAGTGGAATAAAAAAATGCTGAAAAGCAGTTAGAATCGTTACAAACAAACCAGCGTCAAGGATTGGAGAGGAGCAAAGCCATGGAGTTTGTGGCGCCTTGGAAGTTGTCCAGCTGGCCACCCTCTTGCATAAACAGAAAAAAAATGCATCTCAGATGTGCGCAGGACACAATGGCCTAAGGCAGTGGTTCTCAAAGCATGGCCCCAGACCAGCAGCCTCAGGATCACTTGGGAACTTGCTAGAAATCCAAATTATCAGTCCCTGCCACCCCCCTCCCCCCAGAGCTCTCAGCTTGGGGCCCAGCATCTGTGCTTCCTTGAGCCTTTCAAGTGATTCTGGTACAGCCTGACGTTGGAAACCACTGACCTCGGTCACCTAGCCAGGGCTCATTCTATGAGTAATTTTGTATGGTATTCCCCAAGCCAATGAAAGAAGAGTTGAGATCATAATTCTTTCCTTCAAGGAAAGCTCTGTCTGAGGAAAAACTACGTTGGCCAGATCTAGTTAGAGTCTGCCATTATCTACTATGGTGACTTCCCACCATATTTAGCTTTGTGACACTCATCCCAAGAAACATGCTGTGAAGACACACTTTTCAAATAAAATATAACAAACTGAATTTTGAGAATTTTGTGATAGGCAGGAATATTCCAAAACCAGCACTGAGAATCATTCCGTACTCAGAGGTGCCAAGATTCTCCTAAGGTTGAGAAACTCCTCTCAACCTAGTTAGGTACCAGTTCAAGAAATCCACTGAATTTTATTTTAACTCCCTTAACCCAAGGAGGTACTTGGTTAGCACATGCTCTCTACCAAGTCTCACCTTGGGCCTGGAGATCCCGTATGGCTGTGTTATGGTACCAGTCTTCCATGGGAGATGCTCCCCTATGCTCACGGACACGGAGAAGCAACAGCAGCCTGCAGCAGAAACCGCAGCCAAGGCAAGACAGGGCTATTAAGAAAGGAAAGCAAACACCCTCCTTTCTTACACTGTAGGACTGCTATTGTTATCTTCATCATGAAGTGACTTCTCTCTCTCTTGCCCAAATCCAGGAGCAGCTAAAAGAGGAAGATGTAGAATGCATTGTGAATCAGGATGAACTGGCCATGAGTTACCAGGAGCAAGCCACCTCGCCCCGCAGTCCTCCTGCAGGGCTGGATCTGGACCAGAAAGCATCACCACAGACTCCAAGCAAAGACAACATTTACGAGGGGGACCTCGGCCTAGGAGGCTACGAACTCAAGCTTGAACAGACTCCGGGTCAGTCCCCGCTGAATTAATGGTGGGCAGTGCAGACATAATCACAAGTAAGGCAAGGCTCATTGAGACATACAAGCCAAGCTGGGGAGGCAGAATAGGGAAGAGAGGCTGGAAAATACAGGAGGAGCATAAATTGGAGAGAATCAAAATCTTGTCACAAGTATCCTCTGGTGCCTAAAGAAATGAGAATTTATTATCACCCCTCTATATCATGCAATTGAATTTAAGTTTTGACAGCAGCCAATTTTATTAGTGACTTGGGTGGGGTGGGAAGGGCAGAGAAGCGAGGTCAGGAGTCTCGCTGCTCTAGGGGAGGAACGGATGTGCTTGTGTCTGAGGGTGTTTCCTTCTGGTATGCAGCTCTCCACACCCTTCACCCCTATTTTGGATTTCATTCCCTTCATTAGGGAGAGTTTAAAAATAAGGAAAAAAGTTTCTGAGCATAAGCATGTGGCTCCTAAGCTGAAAGGAATGCCCAGTTATTTAGTACCTGATCATTTGTATATCATAAAGACCTACATGCCCTTAATGCCTTCAGGACTATTTGCAAAGCCCAGACAGAGGACCAATACCACTGCTGATGGCCTCACAGAAGCCATGCCATGTGGCAACCCACTGTTCCCATGGGCATTCTTGTCAAGCTGCTTCCCCCATGGAATGAATGAAGGGGTTACTTCCAGCTGGGCATAGCCTGCACTAAATGTAGCTCTGCTTTCCAGCTTGCTAGGACCCCTTCCAAGGAGAGCAGTTTTCTTTTTCCCCCATCCTATATTTTACCAAGAACAAGCCTTCCCATGCTCGCTTGCATCTGAGTCACATCTCAGCCCCGTGGCATGTCCCTTCTGTACGCCGGGCAATGAGGGTCCACAGCACAGGTAGTTCTCCACGTGGCAGGAGACAGCCCCGACCTGTCCTCCGATCCCAACACCCCCAGCTGAGTAGCAAGAGCAGAAGCTAGAGGAGCAGAGCCCATGATGCGTCGACCACACTGAAGACTCAGTTGTCCCGCCTGGGGACTCCGTTACGAGACATGGCTCTTGGCCCTGACAGAGACCGATATAATAGCTTTTAAGTCAGCTGCATGACCTGTGCCTTTTAAGCCATAAAGATACCTCAAGCCTAGCTTCTCTTGAATTACAGATGTTAGTACCAGATTCCAGAAAAGCAGGCTTTGGTCTTAGGTGCCCAGGCTATGATGGGTCTGCTTCTGAAGGAGGTAGAGAATGATGTCTTCCTCAGGCCCAAAGCTCGGAAATAACATACGCTTTGCTAACCAGTTGTTAGGCTATTAACCATGGTGGTGTCAGGCACACTGCTATGTACATTGATTTTCTTACTTTCCAAACAGTAGGATCCAGGGGCACAAATTGTTTCATACTCAGCTAAGTATAATCTGGTCATTCCAGGTAAATATGGTAAATGGCAAAGCATGAAGTTTTCTATTTGACCTAATCCTAATAAACTTTTGTTATAATGTAGGATTGTGTTGGCCAATGCTTTATTTAAAGACATTTTCGGGCACCTGAGTGTCTCAGTCAGTTGAGCTTCTGACTCTTGCTTTTGGCTCAGGTCATGACCGCAGGGTCATGGGATTGAGTCCTATGACAGGCTGTGCACTGAATGTGGAGGCTGCTTGAGATTCTCTCTCTTTTCCTCTGCCCCTCTCCCACTCACATGCTCACTCTCTAGTGTTCTCTCTCTCTCCCCCTCACTCCCCCTCCCTCCCTCCCTCCCTTCCACTCACATGCTCATTCTCTAGTGTTCTCTCTTTCTCCCTCTCACTCTTCCTCCCTCCCTCCCTCCCTCTCTAAAATTGATAGATGATAGATGATAGATAGATGAAGACATTTTCTCTGCTCATGCTAATTGGCAGTTCTAAGCCTTTATACTTGAAATTCCAGGTGAAGTAGGCACTGAAAGGTAATGCAAGGGAGATGCAAGGGTCCTGTGGCCCAGGAAAAGCCATAGGGGCTGGCACACAAACCACTGAAGGAAAGAAGAGAATGCTGGAGGGCTGGGAGGGCATGCCACCCAGAAAAGGGAGAGCTAAGTCAGGCAGAGTGGAACAGCCTCCTCCTTTCACACTTTCACTCACACATGATCATGAAGAGCCTCAAAAATGGGGGAGAAAAAAAAAGGAAAGTCAGAAGATAAGAATTCATCTGATTTCTGCCTGCATCCTGTGAAAGGAAGAGATGATAACCTGGTGTTTTGCTGCTTCACATAGAGAAAGACACACCAAGGGAAAGAGAAGTTCCTTTCAAAACAGACCAACATTAGTGGGGGCAGGAATGGAGAGAAAAACGACATATGAGATGGAAATCAGAAGGAGTGGGGAGGGGAAGGCACGCGATCTAAACCCAGCACCGGCTTGCTAACAGAGCACAGCAAAAACAGACTTCTGCCCACAGGAAAGCCTTCTTCCTGCTTAGAAAAAAAAAAAAGAAAAACCCTTTCCAGCCGACCACCATGAACCATTGCCAACAAGGAGAATTAAGGGGCTGTTTAATCTGGGTCAGGCCACTCATCCCCCTGACTCCAGGTAAGTAAAATATTGTGAGTTTGAGGAAATTGTGCCCCACCTGATCTGTAAAACAGTGTTCCAGTTTCAAGACATGATTACCAGCCTCTTTCCCTCTGAATCAGCCCAAGACCCAAAGAGAGGCTAGCCAGTGTCCCAGTTAGCAATTCATAAAACCAAAGTCCCTTTATGCTCCTGTTGTGAGGGGTAATAATTTCTGATCTTAAGATCTCTGTGCTTTGATTAGCAGTGTGAAGACTGTGAAATTCAAACCTATTCTTTACTGCCAGTTCCTAATGAACAATAAAGGCAAAAGAGCTTTATTCAAACCACTAACACTTGCACTCATTAGAGCTTTTAAACAGGACTCTAATTAATTAATTGATTTATGGTTTTTCTTTGAGCTTCTTACCATGTGCACATCACACACACACACACACACACATGCACGCATGCACACATACAGTTTCACTCACTGTCAGCCTCCCAGCTAGACCCTCTGTAGTGTCCCGCTGGTACTCAGTACATGCCTGAGCAAGTCAGAAACCCGATGGCAAGTGCCATTAAGGTCTTCATTCATAAAGTTTCTAGAAGCTTCTTGGGGAGCAATTTAATGATATAAATCAAAGCTGAAAATTCAAATACCCTTTGACCCCCCAATTTCATGTGCAGAACTTTTATTCTAGATATTTGAGAATATTATACCTACAAAGGTATTTATTGAAATCACCAAATTGTTATACCGGTTAAATAAAACGCACCACAGCCATCTCATGAGACAGCATCACATGTACTGATGTGGAATGATCTCTAGGATGTGTTATTAAATAAAAATAGCAAGGTGCAGAACAGAGTGGATGGTATGCTGCCATTTAAGAAGGTTAAAAAAGAAATTGGTAGTATAATTGCCTTTTAAGAACTGAGGGGAGACTTAATGTATCACTTTTGTACCTTTGGGGTTTGCACACTACAGATGAACTATTTATTCAAAAACAAATAATAAGAAGCATCCTATGAAATAACTCACTGAAGTGCTGAACTTCAATAGGAAGTGGAATAAAAACTAAAAAAATTTGTTATTTTTCACCATGATCTTTGAGACCTTGAGAATATAAAGTATAGCATCAATAGTGCCAATAGCTTCTGGGTTTATTCATTTGTACCATCCGACACACAGAGATGCAAAGTACATAAAATGTCCTTAAAATTCAAAGACAGATATGACTCAGTCCCATCCATCAAACATCCAGTAGGAGAAGAGAGGTTGCTAAAAACCAATAGATTCCTTGTAAGATACCAATACATGCGATAAAGCTACAGTAGTCAAAACTGTGTGGTACTGCCCTAGAAATAAGAAAAGAGATCAAGACAATCTACTACAAAGTATAGAAGCAGATTCATGAATAGAGTTAGAAATTTAGTTACCAAAAAATGGCATTTTAATTTGGGCTGAGAATATATGGGTTATTACACAATAAGTAATGCAGACCAATTGACTTTCAGTTTGGGAAAAGAAAAAAATCAGGTAATACCCTGAAACATATAAAAAACTAAATTTCAAGTAATTTAAACACCTAAATGTTAAAAAACAACTATAGCATAACAAAAAAATTAAAAAGAATATGTAAATAACCTTGGCATATGAACAGTTTTCCTGAGAAAGACATAAACCCAAAACAAAGAGTGATAAATTGGACTACATAAAAACATGAAATTTCTTATGACAAAGACAATAAGCAAAATTTTAAAACAAACTTGGAGAAACACACACACACACACACGCATCCTCCTGTGTGTACACTTGTCTATGTGTATATCAGACTAAGGATTATTGTTCAAAATACACAAAGAATTCTTACCAATGGATGAGAAATGAAAACATAGAACCAGGCATAAACATATAGAAAGAATATGTAGAATCAAATACATATAACTTCTATCCTGACTTCTATCTTCAGGCATCTGTGTAGAAAACAAATTCTTAGCATTTATGCATAAGGAAGCAGACAAAATGATATTCATCGTGGCACTGTTATCGCAAAATCTTGGGGAGGAGAATATCCATCAATAGTAGAAAAGAACTACAATACTCTCATCCTAGGTAATTTTCTGCAGCAATTACACTCTGTGTAGAATGGGTCCATATGCATGCACTCACATGGAAATATTTCCAAGATAAGTTATTAGTGAAAAACAATCTGGAATGATTCACAACAAACTGATAACCAAGAGGGGAGTGCAATCGAGGGCTGAATCGAGAAAGCCTTTGGTTTATCCACATTATTTTTTATCTTTATGATACCATATCCAGTTCTGAAAGTGACTCTGGCTTCAAGATGGGGGTGTGGGAAGGGGCATGATCAGGAAAGGCTTTAAAGAAGAAGTTACACGTGAGATCTTGAAAGATGAGAGGGTTTGACCAAGCAGATATGATTGGTGCTGGTCTGTGAGGCAGGAGGTAAGACGGATCACAGGAACATGGGAAGAGCCTGCCAGTTAAGGGGAACATCATGGGCAGAGACAATGGGGTGCAAAGCAGCCTGGCACTTTAGAGGAACTTTATATAAGTTATTCCACACGGCTATCATATAGGTTGTGTTTGCGGGTAGGAATGGGAGAATAAGAGATAATTCTGGAGCTCTCGATCAAACTGAGGATTCTCAGCCATGATCCTATAAGAACGGGGAGCTATGAAAATATTTTAAACAGGAAAGATAATTACATAGATTGTTAGGAGATGGATTACAAGTAAACCTGGAGAAGGCATAATAGCCCAGGAGAAAAACTTAAATAAGGTGGAATTAGGAAGAATGGAGACTAGAGGACAGGTTCTAGATAAGTTTCAGAGCTAGAATCTACAATATTGGTAACTGACTGGACGTGGAAAGTGAGGAAGCTGGAAGAGCCCAGAATGACACCAAGTTTAAGGCTTACATGATGGCAGGTTGATGGTTCCATTCATTGAGGGTATTGGGAAGAGGAACAGATTTGGGGAAAAGCCAACAGAGTCAGCTCTGGACATGTTGAACATGAGGTTCTTATGGAGAGCTGCATGGAAATGTCCAGATGTTGTTTACATGGATCTGAAGTTTAAGGAAAAGGTCTAGCCTAGAGATGCATATTTGGAGAGATGAGGTGTGCATCACAGTTTTACCGAAGAGTTTTTCAAATGCCACGTGAACTTCCTCACATTTCTCTAACTTCTGCAAAGAAATTCCAGTATGCCCTCCCCACAAAAGGACCATGCCAGAACCTCTGGATGGATGAGCATATTTTTCTTCAAAAAGGCAACAGAGATTATTTTCATTCAAACCACTGACAAGAAGAAGAAAGAGGGAACAGAACAGAGAACTGAGGAGGGCTAACTCCAGTGGATGGAAAGAGTATGCACCTATGAAATAAACCTTGGAGAATCCCTTTCAGGGAGATCTGGCATTCCCATGGGACAAGGGTTACATGCAGAAAAAAAATGTTTATTTCTACTGTTACTGTGTTTTTGGCCTTATACAACTGTTCTACCTCTCCTCAGTTGTAATCGCCAATTTCACTTGTCAACTTGGCTAAAATATAATCACCAGTTATTCAGTCAAGCACTAATCTAGGTGTTGCTATGCACTTGTATCTTGTAGGTGTAATTAACATCCATAATTGGTTGACTACAAGTAAAGGAGATTATGCTAGATAATCTGGGTGTGCCTGACTGAATCCACTGAAAGATCGTAAGAGCAGAATTGAGGCTTCTGGGAAGGAGAAATTCTGCCTTTGAATCGTAGTTTCAGCTCATACCAGAGAGCTCCAGACTGCCCATTCTGAAGGCCTGCCCTGAGCTGAGATTTTTCTTTCCTCATTTGATCTCCCTCCCCTCCCTCTCCATCCCCTCTTGACTGGAACAGAAGGACAAAGTTGTAAGAGGAATGCTCACACAAAATTAAGGAAACAGGTAGATTATTTGCTGAATTCAAGTGTTTTTGAAAGGAACACTTTAGGGATTTGTTTCTAAAATACACATTGCATGCTGTATTCTGATTTACTCAGTCTGGTCTCCTACCCCTTCTCCATCTGTACCATGGTTCAAGGATAACTAATGTTCATAGGATGCCCCTGAAGCAAAATCTTAAAGTACTTGTGAGATTAGCAAAGAAGCTTTCAGGCGTTTGTTATTCAGAGCAGGGCAGCTGTTAGACTAGGTGTGGGGGAGGTTGCAAGGGGTAAGAAGCTTACCTGTGGAAGGTTCCATATATCTCCCAAATATTGTCCATCAACCTGTCATTCATTCAGTTTGACAAACAATTATTAAACCCTTACAATGTACTGCTGATAATCAAGGTTAGGAATTGCCAATGTCAGCATCATTAATGAGATAAATAAAGATGGAACAGATGAGCAATGATAGAGTCCAAAAAGCACATCAATTCAGAGACATCTTGGCTCACCTCATCACACAGACTGATTAGTTTTCTCGATGAATGGGGAGGAGAGGGGATCTCCAACAGCCAGCCTGTAGGTAAAGGAGGGGAATAGACCATCTGAACCGCACCACAGGGGTCAGCTTCTCTGCATGCCAGCATCCTCTGCAATGCTCCCCACCCCTGTTCAGTGGGAGAGGAGTGCCTCAGCAAGGATTTAGTGCAAGAGATCAGATTCAAATACCCTCTACTTCATAATGTGGCCTAAGGCAATGCAATCATATTGTGAAACTCGGCCTTCAGTTAAGCAAAATTACCAGGTCACTTTCCCTGAAACCCCATTGTCCACTCATCATCTTGCAGATGCAAGCATTCAGGATATGCTAATTTAACAGAACTGAACTGAATTAAATCCTGGCTAGGCAGGGCTGTATTGTACCTGGCACTATAATTAGAAGGAAAAAAGAAAAAATGACCCTTTGATATGGGCCTCACTTTTCCATATGTGATATTTCATTTCATCCTCATGAGAGTCCTGGGAACATCACATTTCAAGCCCCGCTTTATGTGCAGGGATCTGGGAGACAAACATGTTAAGCCCTTGGCCTAAGATCACACAGTTGATTAATGGCAGATGGGAGTTTTGAATCCAGATCTGTGGAGCCTCAAGGATCATGATTACATCCCATATACCAGACTGCAGAAAGAATTAGCACAAGTCTGTAAATATGTACTAAGAACCGTTGATGCCCCAGCACTGGGGACAGGAGACTACACAGATACACCTCAAGTTCCTGGGGTTTCCAGTGGAGAACCCAGAAGCACCTGAGTGGCTCAGTCGGTTAAGCATCCAACTTTGGCTCAGGTCATGATGTCACCATTTGTGGGTTTGAGCCCTGCTTCGGGCTCTGTGCTGACAATTTAGAGCCTGGAGCCTACTTCAGATCCTGTGTCTCCCTCTCTCTCTGCCCCTCCCCAGCTCACACTGTCTTTGTCTCTCTCTCTCTCTCTCGAAATAAATAAAATATTAAAAAAAAAAAAAAAGCAATGGAGAGACCAGAGACGGGAGAGTGACCACACACAGGACACAGTGAATCAGAGCAAGTGGGAAGGCCCCAGACTTCCAGGCCCTGAATTAGTCAGAATGGATTTGATACCAAAAGGCCACAGTCTAGGTCAATCTAGCTTTAGAAAAAATGTCTTCACTTACGTGACTTAGAAGCCCAGGAGTGGAAGTTACCTGAATATCAGGGCACAAATCAGACAAATCAGGCCATCAACATCCTTTCTCTCAATCTCTCTCTCTCTCTCTCTCTCTCTCTCTCTCTCTCTCTCTCCCTCTCCCCCTCCTTCCCTCCCTTCATTCTGCTCTTCTCCACTTTTGCCTTGTTCTCACCAGGCCCAACAGCTGCAAAGATGTCCACCAGCAGCTCTGAACTTCCAATTACTCCTACAGCCAATAATCTCCAAACCAGGAGGACAACTTTTTCTCAAATGCTCTAGCAAAATCCTAGGAATGACAGTGGTTGGCCTAATTTGTGACTACACATGCCCACCTTTATACCAATAATATTCACCCAAAGGACACAGTTATCCATTTGGCCAGCCTACATCATATGCTCATCTGATATAGGATCAAGCAGAATCATTTAAATGACAGCTCCTGCCTAAAGAAAAAGCAAGAAGTCCTATGTGTTGTCCCCACCCACATTGACCTGGGTAGCCAATATGATATTGTGGAGATAATAGTACATAATTAAAGAAGACATTTCACCTTATGCCTTGCTCTCTTGGATCACTCTGAAGGGAAATAAGGTACCATGATACAAGCCGCTCTCAGATTCCTGGTCCACAGAGGCTATGTGAGATAGTAAATGTTTACTGTGGTTTTAAGCCACTAGATTTCACAGTAATTTATTATGCTGCAAAGATCATTCGAGTGAACAGTTCCTGAACAGACAAAAAGAAGTCTAGTCATCTATACCTTTAAGCACAATCATTTTTTAGAAGAATATAATTCTTTGCTTAACAGATAAAGGCCCTGGAATACCAGAAGTCTTGGCATAGCTCAGCACACACATATCTGACTTCCCCTACCTCCAATCCTTGAATCCAGAAATGGAAATGATGATGGCCACAGGAACCACAGGAACCATACCATCTCTGATCAGGGTCAGTGATCACCCAAGGACCCCACAGCAGGGTGAATGACTGGCAGGAGAAACAGTGTGCAAGTTCACTGAGCTACATGCTAGATGCTATCGAGGGATACAGAGATGAGAAAAGTCTGCCCCTGATTCCTGGGAGCTTATAATCTGGGCACAGGAATAAAGTGAAAACAGTGGTTTCTTGTGTGATCATAGTAGAATGAGGTTTAAGAAGAACCTTAAAGCAGAGTGCCTGAGTGGCTCAGTCAATTAAGCATCCAACTCTTGATCTCAGCTCAGGTCTTGATCTCAGAGTTCTGATTTCAAGCCCTCATTGGGCTCTGGATTGGGTGTGAAGCCTACTTAAAGAAAATAAAATTAAAATTAAAAAAGGAACTTTAAAGGAAAAAGGATTATGGTATTGCTTCTCCACCCTAGCTTCACCCTGGACTGACTGGGAGAGATTTATAGTCTACTGATGCCTGAATCTCAAGCCCGGTGATTCTGACCTCATTGGTCTGGGGTTTGGCCTGAACAGTGAGAGTTCTTGATGCTTCCCAGATGACTCCCATTTGTAGCCAAGGTTGAGAACCACTAGATTACAAGGACTTTCTAGGAAGGAGAGACATGATCCAGTTGCAGAAAGTCATCAAAGGCTTCCTAGAGAAAGCTGCTGTTAGAATGAGCTGCAGAAGCTAGGAACGTGGTGAGGACGATCTAAGGAAAGAGGCAGATGGGAGGAAGCTGTGAAAGCAAGGGCTTGGCTTGTCCAGTGGTATCACATTTCCTGGAGCAAGAAGGAGCTGGTTGGTTAGAAAGTAACTGAGAGGCGCTGAAGATGCTAGTTTTCAGCCCTCAGGCTATAACTACATGCATTTCTGAGACCACTGTCCAGCTAGAAAAGCGCCAACTCACAAAACCTGTGAATCATCAATTTCTAAATCCCTGGCATACAACACATTTGGGATATCATTTATAGGGAGCCACAGCTGCTGCCTGAACAAAAGAGGAAAAAATAACTGCTCCCTCCAAGCCCCCGTGACCATGCAACATCATCTGCCAAATCACTTCAAATTGCTCCTTTTCATAACACTGGATCAAAAGATGAGAACTGCATCAGAATTTGGCCCAACCTTGGCCCAGTCAACTTTGGCTATGGGTCTCCAAGTGCATCCTTTCCCTGGTGAAACCTTGACCAAGAGCCACCCCTGCATCCCCCTCATCCCACAGTATGTACCAGCCAGAAATAAAGAGATGATTATTGGGTCCATCAGGGATTGCATAGGGGCGAAAAACATTTTCATTTTTTCCTTCTAGATTCTTTGGATGATCTAATAATTAAATTGACATAAGACAGATTAACAAGAGAAAAACAAATTCTGTACACACAGGAGCCTCATAAAAATATGAGACTCTCCGGCAGTCAGGTAATTGAGGCTGGTATACCTCCTGAGATAAGGAGAAAGGGGTAATGTTCTGCAGCTTCGAAGGGGAGGAAGACAATTGACAGGAAGATGGGAAGAGCAAATGTTGATAAACTTTTCTATGTCATGCAGATAAGTCATTGTGATGTAAAAAGTTATCTCTGGTGATAGTTCTCTTGGGGGGCAGGGAAAGTCTATGTCAATTCTTTTAGGCAGTTGATGGGGAGGTACAAAGCTCTTCCTGAGTGTGCTGAGCCCAGAGCTTTCACCTCAAAATGATCCACATGGCCAAAGTGGCACATTTCCGGGTGTTGGCATATTCTGCTCCTCTTCAAATGCCAATTCAGTTGGTGTGGATTGACATCCTTAAAGGCTGAGATGCTGCAGTTCTTTATTAAGAGGGTAAATACACTCTCCTGACATCCATCTTAGAAAGAGAGGTCTAGAATATCTTCTCATACTTTAATGTGCATTTGAATGCTGTGAGGACCTTATTAAAATGTAGATTCTGATTCCACAGGTCTGGGTCAGGATCCAAGGTTCTGCATTTCTAGCCAGCTCTCAGGTGATGCTGACCTCATGGTCCCTGGACCACACTTTGAGTAGCTGAGGCCAGAGCAGTGTTTCTCAGTCTCCGGACTTGGTTAACAGGTGGTCTTTAACTATCTTTCAAGGGATGTGCAGGCAGGTTGGCAGTTTTGAAAATAAAGTGACAGAACCATTTAGTTCACGGCCAGGTCACTCATTTTAAATGTAATATTAACTGTGATTTTCATAAAAATCCTTCTACTTATAAAGTTTGCTCATGACAGATGAGCATAGCTTTAGTCTGTCCCAGCAACTCTCCAGTTAGCCACTGTTCCATTTACAGGACGCAGCTCATCAGAATAACATATTTTCTCCTTCTTTGGGCATCAGTCTTCACATTAGGCAGATATGCATTTCGGTTGTTAGTATCGCGTCATCACAATTCGTAAACACGGATCAGTGATTCAAAAGGAGTTCATTGGAGCGTTAAAGTAGAGACAGAAATAGTAATGTAAATACTATGATTCAAAATGGTACGCACATAGGTAGCAAACAAGACTCAAGTGAGAATGTGGGCTGTGGCTCAGCAGCTGGCCAGGCAGGTGAGTCCATAAGGATGACACAGAGGAAGAACATCTGAAACTCAGCCATGATCACTTCCCCCCTTACCCCTTGCAGGTCATCATCTGGTAGGAAACTTGTCAGAGGAGGGTATAAAGCTTTTCCTTCATCCTTAGAGCTCAAAGAGCTATTCTTTTCTGTAGTCAGGCCCTTGAATTTGTCCAAAACAAGTACAAAATAATACATTCCAGTCCAAAATTGATAGATTTGGCCCAAAGTTGAACAACAGTCATAAGCCATAGATACATCATTCAAAATTGAATGCCCAACAGCAAAATGGGTCAGGCTATGCTTTCGTCAAAATGTTTGTTAAGCCAGTTTCATTATAAATATGCTTACAGGGGAAATGAGACTAAACTTTAGCCTACAGTTTTCAAGGTGAAAAGCCTTTGTGATCATGTATGTTTGCTAGTTGCTATTTCACATTTCAGGTGGACAATACCACCAATGAATAGAAACTAAATCAACTCTTAGCTTATGTGAGATAAGTAAATGAAGTAAAATGCTCTGTAACTTTTCGTTTTCTTTGTTACAGAAATCCCTTGCTACAGAAAAGACTTTCCATTTTGACAATGATTATTCTGTGCCTCATCAGGTAGACTAGAAAAGGTGTGTTAGGATCATACTGACAAAATACTGTAAGGGCAGCCAGGGGGCGCTTTGAGAGGCAAATAAAAATGTCCATCTGCACATTGCATTATTCAGAGAGAACCTCAGTGGTCACCAATACACACAACTCCATTTAGCAGTGCAATTAAGATGACCTCTAACCATCACACTTATTACAGTGACAGCTCCTCCCTCCAACACCCACTAGGCTTGGCTTTCTCGGGTGCCCCGGAACCGACATGGCAATTATTAGCTCTTTCTCTCCAGGCATCAGCATTTTCACAAACACTTATGGTGGCTTTAACCTCAAAAGAGTTCCTGCTCTGAGGGATAAACTTTTCTCCATCGCATGTAGTTAGCTCAATGATGCATCTCCCACACTGCGTGGATCCCCTGGAGAGAGGCATTAGTGGGTCAAGTTCAAGTGACTAAGACACATAGCACAGCTGCTTAACATGAGAAAGCCCTCTGTGGAGATGGGGTGGGGCCTGAGGGTCTCTGAACAAAAATACTGATGCCCCTGGAGACAGGACAATAGTTGAACCATATGGCCGGCATGTGACGGAAGTGATGGGTGTGGAGGGGGCAGGGAGCGTGTGATTGGGATGCGCCTGTGTTGTCTTTCCACCCTCTTCCAACTTTCACAGAAATTCTGAGCCGGGTGAGGGCTGAGCTGGCAGCAGTGAGAGAAAGCTGGAGCAGAGAGGGAGACCAGAAGCTCTAATATATGCACAGCCCCTGAAGGATGCCAAGGGGGAAAGAAAGCTATTGTTTGGAGGTCGATGTTAATTAAACACAATTACATGAAAGAAGTCACAACCAACCACAACTGAGATATTAATTCATTAAAGAAGAGTAAAGCTTTGGGTCCTAAATGAAGCAAAGCTGAGTTATCACAGCCTCAGTAAAGATAGGGATGCTGGGACTGAAATGTCTTTATCAGTCAAGTAATTTGTGCTCGAGTGTCCAAATTGTTGTTCTGTTCTAGATTGGTGACAAACACGAGGATTTTGCATTGTTATAGAACAAAGAGAACTGTGACTTCAGGTTCTCAAGCTTTACAGCTGAGTTTATACACTTTTGACAGTTCTAATCTACTTCCACAGTTAGGATTCCCTCCCCATTCAGAAATTTGGGGGGAAAGAAGGAAACATGTTCTCTGCCCCCCTTCCCTACAGGCACCCTTGCCATGCTACTGGGTGGGCTTCTCATGAGGAGCATAGACTCCACTCAAAGTGAGGGAATCACCACATATGTGAACAAGTCACAAGAGGGACCATAGTACTCAACAAATATTCAGGAATAAATTTGCCCTCTGAGACACCACCTGTAAAAGCCATACATAATGCATGAATTTAGCCATCTGTAGAAATAAGCCAAAAGATTGTAAATGTATGACTGAAGAGATTGGGAACATTCAAAACTCCAATCAAGGGAACCAGGGTGTTTTTTCAAAGAAACAAAACTGAACTATAATTGTAATTTAGAAAAATAAATCCTAATCAATTGTATTGTACCCAGTTTAAGAACAGACTCTGGCACACAAGGGGGTGTGCTTGGCCTGGAGCACACAAGGGGGAAGCTTAGAGACCCCATCACAGAGCATTTGTCCGGCGCCTTCGGTCTGGAAGGGATTGATACCGAGGCTGGCATCGACAAGGTGTATTCTGCCATGGCACAGGGCTGATGCACCAGGCCTGTCCCTGGTAGAGTCATGGTGGCTCTCCAAGGACCTTCAGGGGCCACCACAGGTAAGGAAGAGGAGCCCCCACCCAACGCATCCAGAATAGCTCTCCCTTGATGCTTTCACATATTAGACTTCACCAAGCATTTTTTAATTCCCTGTTTGAAAACAGCTGTCCTGAATTAAATATCCTCAGAACTTCCATATATTAATACTTCCCTTTGCACTGACTTCATAGATGCTAAGCAAGCTTCTGATAATCATTGTCTCCCTACTAAAGAGAAGAATGCTCCCAAATGGATGAATAAAAACAAGTTTAGTCACCAGTTTCTTCTGAGTTTAACTGGCTCCCATAAACCTAAGTCCTGTTCCAAGTCCTGTCATCCTCCTATCCAGCTGAGTCCCCGTCCAAGGACGCATCCTCAAGTCCCTCAGTAACCCAGTGGAAGCTGGCCTTCCACTGGGATCTTCAAATTACAACATGAAAGTGTGATTTAAATGGTTAACTTTGTATTAGTTAACCAACAAGCACTCTTCTATCACAGTAAAACCCACTGATAGAGCAAGGGGACACTTTTTGCTGGTGCTGCTGTGGCGAGGGGGCCGATTGCTAGTGCGACACAGGAAACAAGTGGAGAATGAGGGCCTTGCCAACGCAGGGGAATGTTTTTGAGGATGCACACAAATTGAAGTTACTCTTTTCCCTCATAAAGCCAGAGGAACCCACGAAACCCCTCTAGATGGATCCAGGGAAGTCACGTGTACACCTTCATAAGCACACCACTAAAATACCATGTTGCAGATATTTGCAGAAGACATTTGCTGGAGGGGGAAAAATATCCTTCCAACATCTAAGCTTTGGTCTGGAGCACTGCAGCTGACACAAATCACCACAAGTTTAGTTGCTTAAGATAACACACATTTAGGGACGCCTGAGTGACTCAGTCGGTTAAATGTCCGACTTCGGCTCAGGCCATGATCTCACAGTCTGTGGGTTCGAGCCCTGCACTGGGCTCCGTGCTGACAGCTCAGAGCCTGGAGCCTGCTTCAGATTCTGTGTCTCCCTCTCTCTCTCTGCTCCTCCCCGACTTGCTCTCTGTCTCTCAAAATAAAATAAAGACAAAAGAAAACACACATTTATTATCTCACAGAGCTAGAGTTGGAAATGCAAACCAGGCCCATTGGCCTAACATCCAGGTGTCGAGAGTGAGTTCCTGCTGGAGGCTCAGGGGGAGAGGGTGTTTGCCTTTTTCTGCTTCTGGAGGCTGCCTTGCTTCCGCTATCCTATTTCCTTCTACTGACGCTGAGCCACCTCATCCTCCTGATCCCCCCTCTTATAAAGACCTTGTAATTACATTGGGTCCACTTGGATAATCCGGATAATCTGCCCATCTCAAAATCCTGAACTTAATCACATCTGCAAAGTACCTTTCACCACGTAAGGTGACATATTCACAGGTTTCAGGGACTAGGACACGGACATCTCTGGGAGCCATTTTCAGCGTACCACAGCATATAGTCATATTTTAGCATACAGCTAAAAGATAAACTGAGACATATTAAAATTTTTTATTCTATTTGAGCAAAAATCCGTTCTACTGAGCCACCCCCAAACTAGAAGTGGCTAAGAGCATTCTGCTGATAAGCTAAGAGAAAGACCTATAAGGAGAAAGCCAAGAAAGTATTTGATTGGCTACAGCTTAAAGCCTAGTTGACTGTCTGTGATTGGTCATTTTTAGCATTTCGATTTTATAACCTTAAGGTGTTTACAGGCTTAGATTTTGGTTTGCTTACATAGACAGCCATGTCATTAGAGCTACCTCAGTCTAATGGCTTTTAATTAATTTAACAACTGGAATAGGAGAACATGGCATGACTGAAATGCAACTGATAAACCTTTAAGACTGAGCTCCAAGGGGGTGCATTCTAAAAGAGGACACTTTGTAACTTGGATATCATCTCTGACCCAGAAAGAAGAGTACATGGCTGAAGTGGTCTGGCATGGATCAATGTGGGACATAAATCACCACAGGACATTAGCACAGATCAACAGAAACTCCCAGGACTGGCACAACATAAGGAGAGAATATTAACAGGTCCTGGAAAATACCCCCTAATCCCAGCCAACTCCACATTTTATCAACTAGTAATTAACACCAGATGTTCAAATATAAGGAGCATCCAGTATGTGTCGGATCTGTGTGGGTTTGTTTTACAACATATAGGCTGGATGAGAGCTCTGTTCTACATTGTGCTCTTAATTTTTCCTTCTTGTTGTCTTTCTAAAGTCCTGGGGAAAGAACTCCTTTTATTTTTTCTCAATGTTTATTTATTTATCTTGAGAGAAAGAACACACACGCATGCAGGCAAGAGGCAGACAGAGAGGAAGAAAGACAATCCTAAGGCTTCACAATGTCAGTGCAGAGCCTGATACATGACTCGAATCCATGAATCATGAGATAATGACCTGAACGGAAATCAAGAGTCAGACACTTAACTGACTGAGCCACCCAGGCACTCCTCATTTTTTTTTCTTTTTTATTGGAGATCTCCTTTAGATCTTGTTATGCAAGTAACCTGACCAGAGGTCCCAACTAAAACTGATGGTCACTATGTCAGGGCCCAATGTGGGCAGCACCATACATGATTTACTCCTATTGACTGTTCTTCCCCTCCAATATCAGGCATGCTGAGAGGCCCTCTTTAGCCCCAAATATCTACCTGACTAGCCCCATGACAAACCTATTAATGAAGATCTGTTTCACATCAAGCTTGGCTTTCTAATTGGGTCTGTCTGAATGCAGATTTATCCTCTTTTTAGCTGCATCATGGTGAACTTAACCTTTCTGAACCTTGGTTTCATCATCTATAAAATATAGATTATAATCTCTACTTTGTAGGTTATTATGATTCTAAGGGATAAAGTAGAATTATAGTCAATATTGGACTATAACTATAGCCAATATAATAGTAAATTATAGTCAATATTAGCACTCAATAAATAGTAGCTATTATTGCTATTGATGTTATTTTCTGATCTGTAAAACAGAGATACTTAATATACGTAGATCTGTGTAAGAACTGAGGTAGCATGTGTGAAGCACCTGACACCATACCCAGTACAGAGAACTCAATCAGTAATGATTCATTCCCAACCCCTCCTTCCTCACATCCATTCTGTTGGGTTCACCAAAAAAGAAGAACTGTTGGCTTCAGAAAACTGGAGAATGTAAACTTTTCCCTGAGACAATCCCCTCCCCTGACATCCCTCTCCCAATGCCTCGTGAGCACAGACTCAATTTTTGGTGAGCTCACCGTGCACGACTGCCCCAAGGACATGCGACAGACTCATTTTAACTGGATGGGACGCTAGTGTGTATAGGAAAGTATTCACTAGGAGCCTCTAATGAAAGGATCCTAAGAGTGAAAGAGACATAGTTTTAACCAACTGGAGGATAGACACATGGGAGGGGATATTTGTTAATACAACAGAAAAGTCCAGTGGGCATATCTGGTAAATATGGCTGGATCCAGATACTCAAAAGACATTATCAGGAAATGTGTTATGCTCCATCCCTTGGCTTTGCTTACTCTGTTTTGTTTCCCTTCTTCAAGAATCCATTCTCCTCCTAGTGACACCTGGTAACCAGCTTCACAAATGCAACAGACAGAAGGAACTCCTTTCTCAATAGTTCCAAGAAAATCCTTCAGCCAAAATTATTAGACCAACTTGAGCAAGGTGACCAACCCTTAGTCACTGAGGCCAAAGGGATGGAAGGTGCTAACTGGCCAGGCTGAGGAGACATATCCACCCTGGAGCTAAGATATGTAGATGTTGGGGGGGGGGAGGCAGGTCAATAATAGCTCTCACCTGAATTCTATGGTGTGAATGAGTGATAAGTAGGTTATCAAAGAAAAAAACACAGTGCTAAGATAAAAGAAATGGGAGCAGATGGTAGAGAAGCAAAATCTTCTAAAGGATTCCAAGAGAGGAAGACCTGGGTTACCTGGGCAACAGGAGGTCTCCAGGCCAATGTAGTGGGCCATAATAATGGGAGAAACTGGTGTGTAATGTCTAAACAACTTACCCTCTTAGAGTTCTAGCCCTATCTGCTTATTATCAAGAGATTTCCGGGGCGCCTGGGTGGCTTAGTCGGTTAAGCATCCGACTTTCGCTTAGGTCATGATCTCGCAGTTCGTGGGTTCGAGCCGCGTCAGGCTCTGTGCTGACTGCCAGCTCAGAGCCTGGAGCCTGTTTCAGTCTGTGACTCCCTCTCTCTCTGACCCTCCCCTGCTCACGCTGTCTCTCTCTCTCTCTCCTAGAAATAAATAAAAATATTAAAAAAAAAAAAAAAAGATTCCCACAACCCATTAGCCTTTCAAGACAGTCTCTAGAATGGCTATGATTCATTTTCTTTACATTTTAGATCTTACATTTTCAGAATGTGAACCAAGGACAGAGGTTAAAGCCAGGCAAATAGTCACTCAACTTTGCTGCTATGTTCTGGACAAGCCATCATGGACAAGAAGGAGGGCAGAGAGCTGGTTTATTATCCCCATTTCCTTAAGGAGCCTTGTTTCTCAAAGGATGCTATGAAGCTGGGTAATGAAAACAAAAAAGAATCATAAAACTCACAAGGTTTGTTGATCAGAACACCATGCAGGTCCCTGCCAGAGTTGGCTACACTGAAAAATGGCCATTTGTTCCTAATTCAGGCTGTCTCATCTCCTGTTCAGTCCTCAATCTGTGGCAGCTTTTCAGTTTCCTCCCCAGTTACAAGCTCCCCAGTTACCAGAACATGCTGCAAGTTCTTCTTGTGAAGAACTTATCAAAGGCTTCTGAAAAAAAAACTAAATAAGTTATAGCCACTGGTCCCTTTTATCCACTGCTTTATTTCAAGAACTTCTGACAGGTTCAAGAGATACAGTTTTCCTCACTCCAAAGGCATGCCTGCCTGATCCACTCACACTCTACCCATCCAGATGCTTTAGAAGATGAGAGAATGAGTTTGCTTCATTTGTCTGGACCTCCTTACAGAGTAGTTGTATCATTAGCCTGTGGCTCCCAGGGATAAGCCAGCATTCTTCAGCATCTGCAGAGTACCGTAACTGTGGCTTAATTAAAACTAGAGTGAAGTTCTGACCTGTTTGTCCATGGCTCTGCAAAGCCTGTTTTTAAGGATGAAGTGATTCTGCACCAAATTGGCAAGATAGAAGAGAATATTGGTTTTTAACCCTGGTCATACATTAAAATCACTTAAAGAGATTTTTTTTTAAATAGCCATGCCTGAGCCTCATCCCAAACCAATGAAATATGTATCTCTGAGGTTGGGGCCTGCATTCTGGGATTGTCTTTTAAATGGGCAGCCAAGAACTATACAGGGAAGATGCTGGGAGTCTCAGGGCATCAGTCCAGGACATCATTTCTGATTCGTCCGCAGGCTAGTATCACCTGGGGAAAGATGTCTGCAAGCACCCTAGGACTGTGTGTCCCGTTCATTGTATCTTGAGTACCTGAGGATGACAAGCTTGTGAATTAAAGGATCCTGAGGTCAGCTTTAAAGGAGGCCAAATCTCCTGTGCTTATAAGGAAAAAAAAAAAACTGTCTAGTCACAAAGGAAGACAGTGACTGATAAAGGAAGTTTGTCACCTAAGCTATAAAATATCAGACCATTAGGGTACAGTTGGCAAAATTTTGCAGTGACAGCATGTCAGGGCCTGGATGTTTATTCTTCCCAGACTCTGACACTTAACTCGCTATGTGACCTTGGATCAATCTAGTAACCTCTCTTGTCAAGTTTACCCACTTGAGGAATGGGCATGGCCTTCTTGGCGCTTAAAAGATCCTTTATATAGAAATAAAAGGCATTAGGAGAGGGGCAAGATGGCGGAGAAGTAAGGAGCTCCGTACTTGCACTCGCACCCATACATCACACAGAAAAGATCTGAAGCCATTGGAAACCATACAAAACCTGAGAGACTGGGAGAAAAAGGACGCAGAATCCACTGAGAAAGCCTTCTAACGTGAGTGCGAACCGGGGAAGGTAAAATCGGGCCGGGATCGGAGCCTCCAGGGTGGGAGGCGATCCCCCTCTACCCTCTAAGGGGAGCGAGAGGGGAAAAGGAGAGAGTCCGAGACAGAAAAATCTCCGCTCGGTGCATAGAAAGACCGTACTTGCTAAATACCTGCACACCAGGTCCCCTCGCGACAACTGGTCCTGGGGGAGGCTGAGCACACAAACTGCTTCTTTGTGCCACTCCTTGAGGTTGGGTTTTAAAGCGGCGCGGGCGCGCCTGCCGCCATTGTAGCTCCAGGGCGGCTGGGATCCCTGAAAGAGACGCGCAGACACCGGGCATCCGCGCTCCTGGCTGGCTGGAACTCGAGAGGGAAGGCAAAGAGCTAAAAACTGGGAAATTTGCCTGTGAGTTCGTGTTTCGGGTGACGAGCCATAGAGAGACCCAGTTTTCCTCACTTCAGCGGGCTCAGGCTACGCGGACCCGGCAGGCAAGCCCCCGCGCATGCGCACCAGCCCAACCCAGAGAAGGAAGCAGCGATCCTGACTCAGCCCCCAGAGCTCAGCAGGGAGCCTGGAATAGCCCGAGGGGGTTGTCTGGGAAGCTGTGACTAAGGCAACTTCAGCGGGACGCGGACTGGGATTTGGAGATTGGAACTGGCCTGGGTTGAAGAGTGCAACCAACTTCGGCTGCGTCCCCGGAACGGGGAGTTGACACGCCAAAAAAAAAAAAAGCGAGCTGCAGCGCGGGGTTCAAGAAGGGACTGGAGCACCGTCACTCTCCTCCCCACAATCGCCAAGGCAGAACCCCCGCCTGAGGCATCGGATCACGCCACGCCCATCCCTGCCTGAGAGGGCTACCTCAAGAAACAAGCTAGAGTACACAAGGTGAAGAGTCCCAAATATCACTACGAATAGGAAAATAAAATAACTAAGGTCCCAACAAGAGTGACCGAGGGATACCATTCAAAAAACAATCTCTGAAAGGAGAGGCCCTGGAAAGTCAAAGAGTTTCTTGGATATAGCAGTGCTCATAGAAACAGAGAGCATAACAGGTCTTTAAAACCAACAAGAGCCGGCAAGCTAACTAAAATGACGAAACGAAAGAGCTCTCCTCCAAAGAAACTCCAAGAAGAAATGACAGCTAATGAACTGCTCAAAACAGATATCAGCAGCATAAGTGAACAAGATTTTAGAATAATAATGGTGAAATTAATAGCAGGGCTTGAAAAAAACATAGGGGACATCAAAGAAACTATGGCTACAGACAGAATGGAAAATAAAAATAGGCATGAAGAATTAAAAAATGCGATAAATGAGATCCATAATAAATTAGAGGCCTCCAACGCACGGCTTGAAGAGGCAGAAAGGAGAATAAGTGATTTAGAAGACACCATTCTAGAAAAACAAGAAGCTGACAAAAAAAGAGACAAACTGATCCAGGAACAGGAAAGAAGAATTCGAGAGCTCAGCGACACAGTCAAACGCAACAATATCCGTATCATAGGAATCCCAGAAGAGGAAGAGAGAGGGAAAGGTGCTGAAGGAGTCCTGGAATAAATCATAGCGGAGAACTTCCCCGACCTGGGGAAGGAAGTCAATGTGGAAATACAAGAGGCTCAGAGGACTCCTCTCAGACGTAACTTGAATCGATCTTCTGCACGACATATCATCGTAAAAATGGCAAAATACAAGGACAAAGAGAGAATTTTGAAAGCAGCTAGGGAGAAAAGGGCCCTCACATACAAAGGGAAACCTATCAGAGTGGTGACAGACCTATCTACTGAAACGTGGCAGGCCAGAAAGGAATGGCAAGAGATCTTCAATGTGATGAACAGTAAAAATATGCAGCCAAGAATCCTCTATCCAGCAAGCCTGTCATTCAAAATAGAAGGAGAGATAAAAACCTTTCCAAACAAACAGAAATTGAAAGAATTTGTCACCACGAAGCCAGCCCTACAAGAAATTCTGAGGGGGGTGCTCTGAAGGAAAGGTTGCAAGGAACAAAGATTCCAGAGACAGCACCACAAACATGAACCCTACAAAAGATACAAAGACTCTAAACCCACATATTTCAATAATAACACTGAATGTAAATGGGCTGAATGCTCCAATCAAAAGACATAGGGTAGCAAATGGATTAAAAACAAAATCCATCTATATGCTGTCTACAAGAAACTCATTTTAGACGGGAAGATACCTTCAGATTAAAAGTAAGGGGATGGAGAAATATATATCATGCTACAGGAAATCAAAAGAAAGCCGGAGTAGCGATACTTATATCAGACAAACTGGACTTTAAATTAAGACAATCACAAGAGATGAAGAAGGGCACTACATAATAATTACAGGGTCCATCCATCAGGAAGAACTAACAATCATAAATGTCTACGCACCGAATATGGGAGCACCTAAATATCTAAAACAATTAATCACAAACAGAAACAAGCTTCTAGATAAGAATGTGCTAATAGCAGGGGACTTTAATACTCCACTTACAGCAATGGATAGGTCAACCAGACAGAAAACCACTAAAGAAATAATAGACTTGAAAGATACATTGGACCAGATGGACCTGACGGATATATTTAGAACTTTACATCCTGAGGCCAGGGAATTTACTTTCTTCTCAAGTGCGCATGGCACATTCTCAAAGATAGATCACATACTGGGACATAAAGCAGCCCTCAATAAATATAAAAGAATAGAGATCATACCATGCACACTGTCAGATCACAATGCTTTGAAACTTGAAATCCATTACAGGAAGAAGTCTGGAAAACTTCCAAAAACATGGAGGTTAAAGAACACCCTTCTAAAGAATGAATGGGCCAATCAGGCAATTAGAGAGGAAATTAAAAATTATATATGGAAACAAATGAAAATGAAAACACAACAATTCAAAATCTATGGGATGCGGCCAAGGCAGTCCTAAGAGGAAAGTACATTGCTCTCCAGGCCTATTTCAAGAGATTAGAAAAAGCGCAAGTCCAAAATCTAACAGCTCACCTAAAGGAACTAGAGGCAAAGTAACAAGAACACCCGAAACCCAGTAGAAGAAGAGAAATAGTAAAAATTAGAGCAGAAATAAACAACATAGAGACCAAAGAAACAATTGAACAGATCAATGAAACCAAGAGTTGGTTTTTTGAAAAAGTCAACAAAATTGACAAGCCTCTAGCCAGGCTTATCCAAAAGAAAAGAGAGAGCACCCAAATAGACAAAATTATGAATGAAAATGGACTTATTACAACCAACCCCTCAGAAATACAAGCAATTATCAGGGAATACTATGAAAAATTATATGCCAACAAATTGGACAACTTAGAAGAAATGGACAAATTCCTAAACACACACTCACTACCAAAATTCACACGGAAGAAATAGAAAACCTGAACAGACCCATAACGAGTGAAGAAATCGAATCAGTGATCAAAAATCTCCCAACAAATAAGAGCCCTGGACCTGATGGCTTCCCTGGGGAATTCTACCAGACATTTTAAACAGAATTAATCCCAATTCTTCTCAAGCTATTCCAAAAAATAGAAAGCGAAGGAAAACTCCCGGACTCATTTTATGAAGCCAGCATCACCCTGATTCCCAAGCCAGACAGAGATCCAGCAAAAAAAGAGAACTACAGGCCAATATCCTTGATGAATACGGATGCAAAAATTCTCAACAAGATCCTTGCAAATCAAATCCAGCAGCATATCAAAAGAATCATCCACCAAGATCAAGTGGGATTCATTCCTGGGTTACAGGGCTGGTTCAACATTCGCAAATCAGTCAATGTGATCCATCATATCAATAAAAGAAAAGATAAAAAACCATATGATCCTGTCAATAGATGCAGTAAAGCATTTGACAAAATACAGCACCTTCTTAATAAAGACTCTCGAGAAAGTTGGGATAGAAGGAACCTACCAAACATCATCAAAGCCATCTATGAGAAGCCTTCAGCTAACATCCTCAATCAGGGAAAACTCAGAGCTTTCCCCTGAGATCAGGAACACGACAGGGATGCCCACTTCACCACTGCTAACATAGTGCTGGAAGTCCCAGCATCAGCCATCAGACACCAAAAGGAAATCAAAGGCATCAGAATTACAAAAAGAGGAAGCTAAACTTTCTCACTGCAGATGACATGATACTCTACATCGAAACCCGACAGAGACTCCACCAGAAGCCTACTAGAACTGATCCAAGCAGAATTCAGCCAAGTTGCAGGGTACAAAATCAACGTACAGAAATCGGTTGCATTTTTATACACCAACAAGGAAGCAACAGAAAGAGAAATCAAGAAACTGATCTCACTCACAATTGCACAAGAAACCATAAAATACCTCGGAATAAACCTAACCAAGGATACCAGAGATCTGTATGATGAAAACTAGAGAAAACTTATGAAGGAAATTGAAGAAGACATAAAGAAATGGAAAAACATTCCATGCTCATGGATAGGAAGAATAAATATAGTTAAGATGTCATTACTACCTAAGGCACTCCACACATTCAATGCAATTCCAATCAAAATTGCACCAGCATACTTCTCAAAACTAGAACAAACTATCCAAAAATTTGTATGGAACCACAAAAGACCCGAATAGCCAAAGTAATCCTGAAAAATAAAACCAAAACGGGAGGGATCACCATCCCAGACTTTAGCCTCTACTACAAAGCTGTCATCATCAAGACTTTATGGCATTGGCACAAAAACAGACACATAGACCAATGGAACAGAATTGAGAACTCAGAAGTGGACCCAAAAGTATACAGCCAACTGATCTTTGACAAAGCAGGAAAGAATATCCAATGGAAAAAAGACAGCCTTTTTTAACAGATGGTGTTGGGAGAACTGGACAGCAACATGCAGAAGAATGAAACTAGATCATTTTCTCACACCATGCACAAAATAAACTCAAAATGGATAAAGGACCTGAACGTGAGACAGAAAACCATCAAAACCCTAGAGGAG